>JAJMKD010000004.1:600000-1104818 GCA_030563775.1 [Candida] loeiensis
CCGGCCTTCAGATTAAAAACATTTCGCTAAGTGGTCTTTGCGCTTACATACTTGCGAGAAAGATATATTTGTTGCAGTTGTACTCTTTTCAAGTCACCATGCAAAAAGATACCGACCAGTGGCAAGGCGGTGCAAATGACGCACCGCCGAAGAAACGCAACAGGCTAACACTAGTGTGTAACGTGTGCAAGTCGAGGAAGGTCAAGTGCGACAGAAAAGTCCCGTGCACGTCTTGCGTGAAACACAACTCCACGCAGTTGTGTTCTTATACAGAGGAACTTCGCTCGCAAGACCCGCGGGTGCAGTACCAGCCCGCACACGTACCGTATCCCGCGTACGGATATCAGGGCGCGCACGAACCCCACCAGCAGCCATATCCAGTCTATCAAGGTCATCAGTACCCAGGTCAGCCCTCACAACCACATGGAATTCTACATCAGCCACATCAGGTGTCTCATCCACATCAGCCACATCCAGTAGCCCATCTACAACATATACCCAGTCACCAGCAACACCAGCAGCACCTTCCACAGCAATTTCTTCCAAGTTCACAGCAACCAGATACACAGCAACAGCAGCGTCACTCACAGCAACCACTTAGTCAGCAGAACCATACTCAACAAACACAACAGAGCCAACCGCAGCACCAACCACAGAGCCAGCCAATACATACACAACAGAACCAACCAATACATACACACACACAACCAAATCACACACAACCAAATCACACACAACCAAATCACACACAACCAAATCACACGCAACCAAATCACACAATAAACCATACCCCACATATATCACCACCACTACAGCAACATGTTCAGCTGCATATACCACCCCACTTCCAACAACTACCTCTACCGCCTCCTGTGTATCCGCACTTTCAGCGTTTACCTAATCGAGAGTTTGCGTATCCGGTGAGAGAGGAGACACAAGTGGGTGACAAAGAGACAGTTCAAGAAAGGTACGAGCACCGGGAAGGTTCAACTCAGGAAGTACGAGAGCCTCGTACTCAGGACGAAGGGAGCACAGTTCCAGAAGGTCTCCAATCAATCCCTGAGTCTGAAGGGCTCCGTACGATTCCAGAGACCGAGAGGACAGGCTTTGTGCCAATTCCAAACAACCTGGACACATATTCGTACTCCTCCACGAACTCATCGTTTCAGGAACCAAAAAAACGGTCGCTCGCGGGGGACGAAACTTCGCCAACCGCACACGCACCGTCGCTTCCGTACCCATACTCAGACTCTCCGGCACTGCAGAACACACCCATGGAGAATGACTCTATAAAGCGTCCAAAGTTCAGTGCTGAGAGCCCGCGCAGCTCAGATCCAGGCACCGATCCGTCGGAAGAAGCAAGCTGGCCGCATCGCGAGAGCAATACCACACAGGTATCGTCCGTATCGGCGCCAAAGTCTGTTGTGAGTGTTTCTGCGAGCTTGAACACACCCAAGGCCACGCCCACACTGCCCAAACGTGGTGGCACTAGCCCGAAGTTTGGTACCCCTGCTGTTGACGAAAAGAGTGAGATAGCGAAGCATGTACCTGTAAAGTCTGCACAGCAAGTTACCAAGGAGGTTTTGCTGCTATTGAAGCGCTTCACTACGTACAAGTCGATGTATGGAGAGAACCCTGTGAAGGAGGATGACAAAAGCGACGTATTCTGGAACTATCCATCTGTGGAGTTGGTGCAGAACGAGCCTCGGCCGGACCCCGGCCACCTCAACCGCGGGCCGTTTTCGATGTCTTCCATGGTGAAGAAGGATGTGGGATTGTCTGATGCGTGTTCTTTTGTGCGATTGCGGAAACAGGAAGATAAGGATGCTGGCGAAAGGAGCCGTGAGAGTGACGAGGACGAAGACGACCTTTTTGCGGACCTCAGCGAGGAGATTGTCAAGGTGTTTCCTTCGCGCGATGTTCTTTGGACACACGTGAAGAAGTTTTTCCACGTTCTCTACCCATTCTACCCGTTTTTTGACGAGGAGGCCTTTCACGCTTATCTCACTGCTTTGTTAGGGCCACACGACAGTACAGAACCTCTTCCCAGAGCACTTGCGTTTCGCAAGCGCGATGAGCTTGCCAATGTGGGTATCCTCATGCTCATGTTGAAACTCAGCTTTGAAGCACTGTTGTCGCGCGAGGAAGCGGTGAACAACTACTACCGCACATTTGACGAGTTCTCTGACGGCATTGACAGCAGCCTCAACAAGCAGAAGCTCGACTTTGACCAGATCCGCAAGCTCCAGAAGCTTCTCGCCGAGCCCATTGGCCAGACGGTGATCGATGTGGTCAAGAAGATTGTTGTGAGGTTGCAGCCCGTGCTTGCAGTGAAGAAGCCTTCATTGCCGATGCTCCAGCTCTTTTCGTTGATGCGAGTGTACTACATGTTGTCGCCACACGAGTACGAAGACCCCATCGAGACCGCGCGGTACAACGCGCTCGATATGCAGCTGTTCCAGAATCTTTTGGGGATGGACTTCAACAAGAAGGTCGAGAACGAGGAACCGCGCGTCCTGAACTTGCGACGCAAGCTCTGGAGCTATTTGCGGGGACTTGATTTGCAGTTGGTTTATGTTTCGGGGCACCACCTGAGCTACATGCTCCCGTACAACGACGACAAACCACTTCGTGTTATCGAGGGCAGTGACCACATCCGGTTTGCACGGTTGGAGTTCATGGTGCTTGAATGTGGAGCTGAGATCGATGCGCTCTTGGAGCGTGTTCGATCTGTTGTGTCGATTGTGCTCCGTCTGCCACCGAACGTGGACTTGAGCGAGTTGACGAGCCTGATCCTGTCGTTGGAGACGTATGTGAGCGAGAGCATGGGTGCGGATATGGCCACCATTTTGGAGTACGCGAGGGGTGATGGGAGCAAGTTTCGGCATGTGTTGTTTGTGGTGCACTACTCCAATGTGCGGATATTCATGATGAGCACGTACTTCCACTTGTTTATGCATTACGAGCAAACAAATAACCGTGCACTCATGTTCTTCTACTTGAAGAAGGTGCTTTCTGTGATTGTGGAGGAGTTTGCTACCAACTACGAGCGTTTTCTCTCCATAGACCACTTCTTCTTTGGCAACGCTCTCAGCTTTACGTTGAATCCCGTGATCTACTCCATGCTCAAGACGTCGAACCACTGCTTGATTGGCATCTTGACCCGCCTCACATACACGATGCAGACGTTGATCCGCGGCGATAATGACTTGTCGGTACACGAGGCCAACATGGAGCTGAAAAGCGAGTATCGCGAGTACTTTGGGTATCTCACACGGTTTCTGCTCGTTGTGTCCAAGCTTATCAAGAAGCAGATCTTGATCTTGCTCCAGTTCGCCGAACGCTATGCGTACGCGAAGTCTGCGGTTATCCTACAGGTGCTCCTTGTCAACAGCATTTTCTGCGACGACTTTTACAACGCGGCAACATTCTACTTGTTCTGCAAGACATACACAGGAGAGATCCAGTGTCACCTCACGTACAAGGACACCTACGACTTGTCGCGTTTGGAGCGGTTGTGCGACTTCAAGCTTTCGGGCGAGCACTTGCTTGATCTTACCGCGATCATCGAGAAGGGGTCAAATGCAATCGGGATTGACTTTGACCTTGACGTCCTCCGTGGCCACCTCAAGAGTGTGATTGCTGCCGAGAGCTCAGAGAACCCGGAGAGTACTAACAGCTTTTTGCAGAGAAGGTATTCTGTGGTAGAGAAGGATATTCAGTACGCAAAGGCTTGGGCCAATCCGTTCTGTTTAGATCCGAACGACTCGGAGTTTTTTCCGCTGGGGTTTCCGTCGTTCGATGACAACATGAGCAGTTTACTAGGGGAGAAGCCGCACGATGCCAGCAAAAATGTGGACGAAGAGCAAGTACTTGACAGTACACTGTAAGCACACTTTACTTGCGATATGTACACTTGGATGAACTAACACTCATCCCAAGTAAGATTCACCCCAACTTGGATGAAGCGCGCCTGAAGAGCGTCAAGATTTGGTTTTGGAATCGGTATAGAATAGACTGACGGGAGCGGGAAATTTTGTAGATCGAGGACAGGCGGAAACCGTACGAATTGGGAATAAAAAATATTTCCAATTCGAGCTTCAGCCATACTCCAGTGAAGAGACATCACGACACCCAAACCGCGACGACGACCTATTGAGCAAAGGAACGGCTCGTTAGTATGCTCTTTTTTGTGTCCATGGCGTTGGGTGACTTCTTAAGCAGCTCGTGATGGCTGTCGTACTACCCCGGGAACGCACGTGACTTGTTCCGCGGGAGGTGGGAACATTTAAATTCGCGCCAATCAAAACTACGCAATTTGTAAAAAAAGGCAGTTTTTCTCCCCAGAATCGAGTTCCGGGATAGTCGGAACTCGGGTTCTAGCTGTTTTTTTCCTCCTTCACTAGCAAATGCCAGTACAAATCTACAATTTGTTTGGCCGAAATTTAGTTTTCTGTACATCTCCCGCAAATACAAACACACAATGTTGAGATCAGTCTTCCGTGCCAGCACAAGCATCAGGGGTTTGGCCACCGCAGCTACCCAGAAGCCCGTCAACATCAAGAAGTTCCAAATCTACAGATGGAACCCTGACACCCCAGAGGTGCAGCCCAAGATGCAGTCATACGATATCGACTTAAACGACTGTGGTCCAATGGTGTTGGACGCCATCTTGAAGATCAAGAACGAGCAGGATGCCACCTTGACATTCAGAAGATCGTGCCGTGAGGGTATCTGTGGGTCGTGTGCCATGAACATTGGGGGTAAGAACACCTTGGCTTGCTTGTGCCGTATAGATACCGATTCCAGCAAGGACGTCAAGATCTACCCATTGCCACACATGTTCGTCGTCAGAGACTTAGTGCCTGACTTGACCCACTTCTACAAGCAGTACAAGTCTATCCAGCCATACTTGCAGAGAGACACACACCCCGTTGACGGACGTGAGAACTTGCAGAGCATCGAGGACCGTGCCAAGTTGGACGGTCTCTACGAGTGTATCTTGTGTGCATGCTGCTCTACTTCGTGTCCTTCGTACTGGTGGAACCAGCAGCAGTACCTCGGTCCTGCTGTGTTGATGCAGGCTTATAGATGGTTGATTGACTCGAGAGACGAGGCCACCAAGGCCAGAAAGCAAATGTTACAGAACTCCATGTCTGTGTACAGATGCCACACCATCATGAACTGTGCCAGAACATGTCCAAAGGGTTTGAACCCAGGTAAGGCTATCGCCGAGATCAAGAAGCAGTTGGCTTTCGACTAAGCGCTACAGCATGCGGATTGATACCGTTATTTATACTACTTTAGTACTCCCCTTGCATCACCTTTCTAGATGGTGAAATAAATATTACGATAAGAATGTCTACTTTTTTCACGAGATATCCGATATGTGGAGCCGAAAATTTAACGCGAAATTGTAAGGCACTGAGGCTTTCCAGCTGCGTCTTTGAGTGAAAAGGAGACCAATGTGCCAAGGTTAATTGACAGGCATCAGCCGGGTTCGTGAACGGACTTTGAGACGAGTTATTCAGGTCTTATTCGATTTCTGGGGAAATGGGTATAGCCAATCAGAGGATTTGAATTAGGTCGCTTTAAAAAAAGTACTTCCCCGTATTTCGTGACCTTCGGTCATGATTAGAGCGTGCATCAAGTCACGTGCGACCCCACATTGACGAAGTACTAATGAAGTGACCAAGATGGAATCATTGAACTTCTACGAAAACAGCAATCATACCGTGGACTCTGACTGATGAGAGCGACCTGGAGTGTTAGAGATCATCATTTCTGTGATATCAATTGTTATTAACTGGGCGCATAAGGTGGCCGATACGGCTCGCGAAAAGCGGACACATAAATCCGATCCCGCTAATTCATCTAAGAGGTGAGTAAAAATGAGTGACCTTCTCTGTCTGAGATTGCTGATTTGGTGTTCATAACAGGCGGTTGTTTCTGACCTGGAAATTACTGATGCGAATTTCCTGTGTAGTCTGGAACAACTCGCAGCCACAAACCAAGTGGAGAGTTTTGTCATGGTGACTGTTATGATCATTTTCGGCAAGTAATGATGACAAACTTCGCTATCTAAACTTTCCCCACGGTTCGCTACTTCGTATAATTCAATGCACAAGGTAGTAAGTATAACACAAAAATGTGACGATTGGATGCACCAGGTTGCAAAAATGTAGCGACTTCCGAGTGTACGTTTATTTTATAGATTGACTGCCTTCACGCAATCGTGATTCAGTTCAGATTATGTCATATTTTGTTTTGCAGGACAAGAAATCTGGAAATTTAATCACCTATAAAGAGCTGGTACACTGAGTTCACGTTTAACATCTGATCTTTCCCATGATCCACTTCCGCAGGGAACGAACGTTGATCTACTGTGCTTCAAACCTAGCCACAGAGCTGAAATATCTCAAAAGTTGAAAGCCCGACAGCCTTTGTTTCTTGGATTATATTAGTACTATTATATTTTTGGTGAAATGCTTCGATGCCAACTGAAATCAATTTGAATATCCTATCGCAACTAGGTGATGCTCAATCCAAAGATGGAGTGTATTGTGGGGATCCTGTTATGAATCTCCAGCTGACGGCTCCATTGGAAGTCGTCCACTACACAAAGGTGGGGGAGAAACTCTTCTTCGAGGACCAATCTGGTTTGAAGAAATTGCAATTTGACATTGAAGAAAGTATGCCTCCACAACAACAACAGAAGAAGTCTGCTTATAAGCGAAAGTCTAATAAGCAGAGAGTCAAGCGAACTAGCCCCTATGCAGATATACTAGGCGCGGACTTGTCCAGAGGGTATGAAAAGTATCGGCTGAAATCCACTAAAGAGATTTTCAACTTGGATGATGCCCTCAGAAGTGTTCAATATGCATTAATGTCAAGAAAACTGAGGCTAGGGGACTACAAGGTGATCAGTCTCCGCCGAGTGTTGACCCTTTTAATGGGAATTCCCTTGAACCTCAGAGACACTCGCTTCAATGTGATTTACTGGCAGGGACTTATTATAATAGAGTATGACTGGGAATATGTGTCTGCTAATACGAATCAAATCAACAAGTACCAGTATTCAGGATTCAGATTTGAGCAGGTAATTACGAAGAACCTTAATCCCCTGGAATTCTACACGTTTGTCCAGCAGAAGGTGGACGGAATACCAATGCATTTCACAGCAGAAATTGACGCCGTACGAGGGGATTCAGCTGGATTGGAAAACTACGTGGAGTTAAAAACACACATGCAGTCAAACTCGAAACTAGCAGACGACAATATGCTGCTCAAAATAAAACTCATGAAAACGCTTTGCCAGATCAACTTTATAGACTGTCCGAACAGTGTCTTCGGATTCCGCGCCCAAAATTGTCAGTTGAAAGCGGTGAAGGTGTATAACAAAACTTTCATAGAGGAGTTTCTTGAGAACAATCCGATTTTCTTAGATGATGCTGTTGAGTTGACCCATGATCTTTTGCAAAAGTTTTTCAACTGCCTCGTACACTACATAGTAGGCAAGGAGCCAGATCAACCCAACGGGAAGTATGAGGTCCACAAGCTCAGTTTCAAAAATGGCAAATCCCTTGAGGAGTCTGTCATATCGCTCGAAAAAGTCTCGAGTGGTCAAGAGAGCTCAAAAATCTTTGCAGAGGCCATTCCTACGTGGTTTCGTGCATTTCTTGGTTCACATAGAAAGTGAAATATATTACAAGAACCTATTTACAGTATATACTAGGCACAAGAGTGAAGTACTAGCTCTCCTGTATTCCTAACTCCCTAGTGGCAACCAACTTCCTTTAGTTTGCTAAAATCTTTAGAGTGGAGTCTTCCACTTGCTAGATTGAGGTATTTGGTCTGGGTAACCGCTTTATCTGCTCGAGTACATTCATTAACTTGCCGTATTTCTTTACCCAGCACACTAAGGCTTCCAAAGTCATGCATTTCTCGAGAAATTAGTATGTAACTTTGCTTATTCCTTAATGGCATCCACGATAGCCAACTTTCTTGAATGCTTGTTGAAAAGCTCCGTCAAGTCACTCAACTTCATCACCTCGGGATCGGCTTTGATGACATGCTTGTCCTTGAATGTCACTTCGATCGAGCCCTTCTCTGTCGATGTGTTTGGTAACACCTTGCAGTCGATTTTTACCTGTTGCGGCATTCTGGCAAGGAATAACCTGGATGCCTTGCCACTCTTTTGGAAAGGGTTGAACTTCACCTTCACGCTGTTGATATATTTAGTGATCATCTTTGGTGAGGGTTAAACTGGTATTTCTGAAAACTTTTTTTTACAGTTTAATTTCACTTCGTGCAACCACAGCAAAACATAGAGGAGTGGGATCATCGCAGCACTGTAGCGTAGACCGTCCGAAAAGAATAGGCACCATGAGTAAAATATTGTAAATAAACAGAAAAACAGCGTAATTAGGATAATTTTACGTACTTTTGGCCATAATTTTGTAATAATTGCATCGTAAAGTTTTGCAAGCAAGCTGGAAAGTGCTCTCTTTTACCAGGTTTCCAAACCATCGTAGCTACAGACTCAAAGAACTAGGCGGCACAGCGAGTTCAAGATCGTATAAGATTACAGCATCACTTCCTTTTTACATCTTAATTCACACACGGGAATTTGACTCAGTCACCTTTTCAACCGATTACACTTTTTTGCAACCGCCATTTCCAGCACCGACTTGCAGTTCTATGGGCTTACGACTATTCTATTGTTGATACTGTGTAAACAAATATTTTAAGAGCCCCAAGTCTTCCCAATTGATTTGCGCGATTTTGCCGAGGACGGTGACCCCGTAATCTATTGTTCGTGCAATTAGATAGCTAATTACACCGAGGATGAATTCGATAATTACCAGCCTTTCAATGACTGTCTCGGGCTCTTAGTGCCACCTATTATCTCGTATCTGCTTTAGGCATCGATGTAGTATTACAAAATGAAACCTCACTCCACGAAACCTATCAAACGTCAACTTCTTTGTTTTGGGACGGAATATTGAGAACGCCCAACTCTTCCTGTCTTCCCAATTGAGGTTGTCTGAACTTTTTTAAGATACCCAAATTCAGGCGCGCTAACGTTTTGGTCCTCGACTCATTTTTGGCGATGCGCGCCAAAATGTATCTCACGAATAAACATCGTGAAATGTACACATTAAGTGCCCAGGGGAAGAAGAATCGAGACGTGCTCAAAACAAGTTTAGAAGCTAATAATCTGATGTGATTCGTAACTATTTGCGTTAAATTGTTCAATCGCAACCACAAATATAGTTGTGTATTTTTAGAATCCAGATTCAAGTCGTATCTAGAAACAGACCTGTATAACTTAAATCAGGCACATGCACAACCTATAAAAAATGTCCAAAACGAAGAAGGATGTGCAAAATGACATCCCAACATTGGATGTGACGACAAAATACAGTCTCAAAGCTCAGGAGACTGATTTCGGATACTAGACCGGTTTTCCCGTTCCTTTGTTCTATTGTATCGCACTGCATAGCATTGTTCTTCGAACACGCGTTCACTCAACATAAGGATGTCATTGAGCGTACATTGAGTGATTAGACGCCTGATTTACCCAAAAGCTAATGTCTATGCGAGCTTGCTTTGGCCTATGAAACATCTTTGGCCATCGTTAACGTTCGCATTTTCCTTTTCGAAATGCGAAAAGACCTCTAGGAACCTAATTAGGCAAAAAATAAAGATTACAAAAGTACGAGTCGTGGCTGCAACTCGTTTTTTTGACGCAATTCTAGGAACAATAAAGCTTGCGCTCAAAACCACATGGATATGGACTTACGTAAATCAAGAGATGGCTACGTCAAATGAACAATACGGACACGTCGAAAACTCATTCATTTTACTTTGTTTACGGCGATCATCTCGACCTTTGACTCACATTGGACCTTTCTATAGGGTCCATTTGAAAGCTGTACAGTATAAGTACAAGTAAAATCTTTCCACCTTCAGTTTAGGTTCTTCGTGTTTCGCTTTTTGGTAGTAATGCATGGTGTTTTCATAACCCCTGGAAATCGCGTCAAGTATTCTGCGCTAAAACCCGAAAGAGCATCGATTTCACCAGTTCCGGCAAAAGTGTGGGTTCGATGCACCTAAATCACTTCAACAAGACACACAGTAAGTCAAGACACCCTCAATCCTATTGCATGTGCCCTGTAAAACACTTTTCCCGTTACCAAATCTAACTGAGACCTATTTCCTCGACTTGGGGGCCAGGTTCCAGACCAAATACCTTATGGGACTGTTTATTGCCACAATAGTTGAGCACAATAGTTTACAAAACCTTGGATTTCAGGGCATAAGGTTGCAAAATCAGGCGAGCCTCGATTTTCTTCCATTTGAGTGCAGCCATTCTATTGTCACCAGTGGTCATATTTTTGGATCTATTGTTGTGCACCTTTTGGAGCAGAGCACCTACCAGGACGGACCGTAATAATACTCCTATTGTATCAGAATAGCGCTAGACAGTTGACGCGCGTACGCAATATCATTGATAAACACACTATATAATCTCCAGAGCCCCATCATGTTTGGGAATCATATCGGTTAACGAAGCAGTTTGGCAGTCACCAGCATACTAAACTGAACACACTTGAACCAAATCAAGTCAAAAAGTCCCGGTTATCCACAACTCTCAACTACTGCAGTTGGTCCATTCGTTTTCACAGTTCGTTTCGTCGCTCATTGTTCCTTTCAATTCAGTACAGTCATGATCTTCTCCAGATCTGCTGCAGCTTCCATAGCTATGGCTATGCTTTTGTCTAGTGTCAAAGCAAATACCAAATACCTTTATGATGATCACGCAGATTTGACTGCAACAGAACCTTCAACTAGATTCTGTGCAGGAAAGCAAATCTACCAGGTCAGCCCACACACAGAGTTGAAGTCAAGGCACATTTCCGCTGACGTAGATGCAGACGCCGCCGCCAACATTTTGGGTCTCGTCAGTGTAGATGTTGACGCTGACGTCGATGTTGATGTTGGTAAGAGACACATCGCTGCCGATGTCAGTGCTGACGTTGTCGCACAAATCTTAGGCCTACTTGGTATCAATGTCGGTGCCGATGTTGGTGTCGATGTGGGAAAGAGACACATCGCTGCCGATGTTAGTGCTGACGTTGTTGCTCAGATCTTGGGTCTTGTCGGAATCGACATTGGTGCCGATGTTGGAGTTGACGTTGGTAAGAGACAAATTGCCGCAAATATCAGCGCGGATGTCGTTGCTCAGATCTTGGGTCTCCTTGGTATTAACATTGGTGCCGATGTCGGTGTCGATGTTGGCAAGAGACACATCGCTGCCGATGTTAGTGCTGACGTTGTTGCTCAGATCTTGGGTCTTGTCGGAATCGACATTGGTGCCGATGTCGGTGTTGACGTTGGTAAGAGACAAATTGCCGCAAATATCAGCGCCGATGTCGTTGCTCAGATCTTGGGTCTTGTCGGGATCGATATTGGTGCCGATGTTGGAGTTGACGTTGGTAAGAGACAAATTGCCGCAAATATCAGCGCTGATGTCGTTGCTCAGATCTTAGGACTTCTCGGTCTTGATGCTAACGCCGACGTTGGTGTTGACGTGGGCAAAAGGCACATCGGTGCCACCGTTAGTGCAAGTGTGGTGGCTCAAATCTTGGGTCTCCTCGGTATTAACATCGGAGCTGATGTCGGTGTTGACGTCAGTAAGAGACACATAGGTGCAAACATTAGTGCTGATGTTGCCGCGCAGATATTAGGACTTCTCGGTCTCAATGTCGACGCTGACGTTGGAGTTGATGTTGGTAAGAGACAAATTGCCGCAAATATCAGCGCGGATGTCGTTGCTCAGATCTTGGGTCTCCTTGGTATTAAAATTGGTGCTGATGTTGGTGTAGATGTTGGCAGAAGACACATTGAAGCGGGTTTGAGCGCTGACGTTGCAGCTCAGATCTTAGGACTTCTCGGTGTTGATATTGATGCCGATGTCGGTGTCGAAGTTTCCAAGAGACACATTGCTGCTGACGTCAGTGCTGATGTCGTTGCTCAGATCTTGGGTCTTGTGGGAATTGACATTGGGGCTGATGTCGGTGTTGATGTCGGCAAGAGGCATCTTGACGTCGATTCCGAGCTTGGATACGGTTTCTTTGATGCCATGAGAAAGTCATTCTCCAACAATGCGCAGAAGGTCATGCAGGAAGAAAGCTACGCCGTTCCCAAAGCCAGCTTCACCGTTTCGGACGTTGCGTGGGTCGGTGGTGATTTATTCAAGGTCACCATCAACTTCGAGACCATTGAGTCAGATAAGCTCTTTGCCAAGTTCCAGGACGATTTAAAGTCTTGTACTTTAGAGGGAAGCAGTTTTGACGGGTCTCAGACCTTGTTATGGGACGGTTCCTCATCAAGCAAGATTGACAATTTCGCAAAGTGGTCGGCCACTGTGTTGGTCAAGGGTTCCAAGCAGAATGACTTGTATTGTCTTCCGGACGACTTCGCCATCAAGTTTGACTGGAATGCAAGAGACAACAGCGACTTGCAGCGTCAATGGAGCGAGTTCTTTGACCTCACTTATGAGTACACGTTTGCCAAAGACTTTTCTTCCGTCCAGCCACTGACCAGCTCAGTGGTTAGAGTGGACTCTTCGAACACAACTGATGTGGACGTCAACTTTGATGCCACTGAGTTGAAGAACTGGGTAGCTCCTTCCAACGTGTTGCCTAACTTCTGCTGGCCAGTCCAGTGTGGCAACTTGTTGTAGAGAATTCGCCATTGACATATGGCTGGTGTATACCTTTATAGTTTCGTATTAGGAGTTGGAAGACTTCATTTACCAGTTTAATTAGTTTTATATGAATCAAGTGTGTTACTTCGCAGTATTTTATTTGGCAACCAAAAAGTTTGTGATTTTGCAGCAAAATCGCCCCAAGTATTTGTTGCACTGCGCTTTAGCAACCCTAACAGGTATTGACCACCCATTTGAATTGAATTACACAATCGTTTATATACACACCAGATCCTATTCCGTAGATGAAAGTGTGCTGGTATAAGCTCCCAGGGAATTTTGATGACTGGTTTCGACATCCGGGACTCTTTAGCAGTAAGAAGTGGCAACCACACCCTCAATGTTACCTAACGAGCAATGGCCCGTGACATATAAGAAGGCCCTTGATGTTCCCCGCCAGTCAATTGATGTGCAGTACTTGTTGTGTGAGTTAGGGGCTAAAAGCGGTTGTCTACTCCCGCGATTTCCCGGTAGTGAAATTTATGCATTGACTCACATAAAAACCACTACATCTACGGGCAAGATCGTAGATAGTTCAGCTCAGACATGGTTTCGATTGAGCTCGATACACTCAATAGGCGTAAACACGAAGACCGCGATGTCAGTGTGACAGTGATCGACAGGCGTGCTCAGGAAGCCAATGACGACCCGGAGAGTTTTGTGGGACGAGCCAGCAACGACGATATAAGAGAAGACAACGAGGATCTCAGCAGCCACGAAGACGAAGAACATCGCGAGTACCCTGATGGTGGTCTTGAGGCATATTCGGTTGTGTTGGGATCTTTCTTTGGGTGCATCGTCAACCTTGGAGTCATTAATTCGATCGGTGCCATTCAGGTTTATGTCTCCAATCACCAATTGGCAAACGTGAAACCATCCAATATATCGTGGATCTTCTCCATTTACCTCTGTTTGTCCTACATGTTTTGCCTTGTGACAGGCAACATTTTCGATGTTCACGGTCCTAGAGGTCTTTTGATTGGATGCACAGTCTTCATCTTCCTTGGGTTGATGGGAGCCGCAAGCTCGACCACTGTGTGGCAGTTTGTGCTCAGTTTCATCAGCTTGGGAGTGGGCAATGGCTTGGGAATGGCGCCCTTGATCAGTGTCATCAGCCATTGGTTTTTGACCAAACGTGGTAATTGTACAGGGATTGCAACCAGTGGCGGTTCTATTGGTGGTTTAGCATTCCCCCTTTTGCTTCGTTACCTCTACGACAAGTACGGGTTCGAATGGGCTATTCGTATATTCGCATTTGTATGTCTCGGGTGCATGCTCATCGCAATAGCACTTGTCAAGGCAAGATTCAAAAAGACCAAACCAGACGCACACAACCAAGGGGAGCTTCTGTCACAGATCGAGAAGAAGAACGTCTGGAGAAGTGCGCTTAACAACCTCAAAAGAAGCGGGTTTGGAATTTTGAACAAGCCCAAGTATGTATTCATAATCTTGGGGGGATTCTTCGCAGAGTTATCTCTTGTTGTGCTCTTGACGTACTTTGCGACGTACGCCATTGCGAAGGGAGTTTCAGAGTCGGAGTCGTACTTGTTGTTGACGGTTTGGAACGGCGTTGGCATCTTGGGGCGGTGGATTCCAGGTTACATATCTGATTTCTACGGGCGGTTCAATGTCAACATTGCGATGTTGTTCCTATTCAACATCTTTATATTTGTGATCTGGCTTCCGTTTGGAAGTCTGCCAAAGGCGCTCTATGTGTTTGCGGGCTTGGGAGGCTATGCACTGGGATCGATTCTCAGTTTGTTGCCTGCTTGCTTAGCTCAGGTCACTCCGGTGAGCGAAATGGGCACAAACTACGGCATGCTCAATGCATTCCTCAGTTTGGGAAACTTGTTTGGAGTGCCCATTGCGAGTGTGGTCATCGGCGGCAAGTCCGCGTATGACTGCGACATGTTTGTGGTGTTGGTTGGGTGTCTTTCTGTGTTGGGCACGATTTTCTGGTATTCGGCGAGATACACGCTAGTGGGTTTCTCCTTCACTGCGAAGGTGTAGGCCCAGATATATTCTTCATAAAGCAATCAAGTTCGTACTTACTGTCACTCAACTTTACCTAGCTTTTGCCAGTCTTGTCGAGGTTTGACATCTCGAAAGTTTCCTTGGCTGAAGTAGAAGCGGTGGCTGGATGCAGATCCACGGGAGCGGATCTTGCCAATGCTCTCTTCTCCATAACAGCCACGTATCCAGATCTGCGTCTCAGAAGCATATGGTTCCATGTGAGGTATGCTCCAGGGATGTACAGCAACAAGGACACCTGTATGATTAACTCGTACCACGAGTTGTCCGGTGCAAACTCCAAACTCAAGAACAGGAGCGCCATCTCGGCGGCCAAAGAGAGTGGAAGCGTCAAAAAGAAGCTGTGGTACTGCAACCAGAACAAGAAGTGCGGCGATGAGCGCGTTTTAACACGGAATCCATGGTAGAAGTAATTTATGAAGTAGGCGGTACACCACAGCGTGATTAGGACCGAGTAGGTGGTGTGTCTGGCGACTCTGGGGTGGTCAAAGATGACTCCATAGCATATCCACGCCATACGCAAGCCGTTTGCGAAACCCCACACGTCATTCCAGCTGAACGGCTTCCTCTTTGTGGCCTTCAACAAGAACCACCCCAAGAGCGGACTGAGAGACACCACGTGAAAGAAGTCCGCTATGCCACCCGGCAAAAACTTTCTCCCGACTAAGGGAAGTAATATGAGAAAGCGCATGAAGCAGCAGAACCAGAGTGTCGCTGAGGCGCAATTGTAGAAAAATATGAACTTGAAGCGTGTGGGAAGGGGTGGATATAACGGCATAGTAGATGAAGTGGACTTCGAATTAAAGCTGTGATGTGGTAGATGCTAGGCCAAAGGTTTGGTAGACTTGCTTGACCGTAGGCGTTGTATGATTCTTGGTTGATCTGTATGTTATATTAACAAGACCTTCTTGACTCAGTATGCTCAGTTGAGGAGATTCCAAATGAGTAGGTTCAGTGACAAAATCCTCTGGATGAAACGTATCTGGTAGTTGATTTTTGATACAAATTTCAGTTTCAAAATTTGCCCAATTTTCTTACATGAAGCTCTCAGGATTAACGTGCTTATTCGCGTTGGTTATCATGGCGGTGGCCCTGCAGTGGTCGCCCGAGGACTATGAAATCTTCAAGTTGAACGAAAAGGTCCTCCAGGACATTGGAGCGGACTCGTCGTTCTACCTGTGGATCAACGTGCTGCCAAGGGCCACGATCAAGGAGATCAACAAGGCGTACCGCAAACTTTCGCTCCAATTGCACCCAGACAAGTTTTCCAGCAAGCTGAAGAAGATCCGCAAGGAGGCTGAGGACCGTTTCCAGAGATTGTCGCTCGTTGGCAACATCCTTCGCGATCACCTGCTCCGCAAAAGATACGACTACTTCTACAGCAAGGGCTTCCCTCAATTGAGAGGAACCGGCTACTACTACTCGAAGTTCCGTCCGGGAATCGTCCTCACCTTGACCATGCTCTGGGTGTTGGTCAGTATCCTCCACTACGCGTCCTTGAAAATCAACCGCTCGCAGGACAAGACCAGATTGCTGGACCTCAAGGCACAGATCAAAAAGCAGGCGTGGGGTGGCTCGCTCATTCCTCCTGCAGACGGCTCTGATAGAAAGGTGGTCGGCGACAACAACAAGTCGTTCTTGGTGAGAAGTTCGGGCGATGTTTACTTGCAGGACGACGACCAACTTGTGCTCTTGGACGAGGGTGAGATCAACTTGAATCCCGGCATTAAGGAGACATTGATCTTTAAGATTCCAGCAGGGTTGTGGAACTTGACAGCGGGAAGATTCTTGATGAAGATTGACACTTCGGTGCAGTTCAAGAGCCCAACTGTCATCAAGTCCCCGGAGACAGAGAAGAAGACCAAGAAGAAGAACAGAGGGGGAAAGTTGGAGTTGCCAAACGGGAAGGTGGTTTACAGTAGGAAGAAATAGAGCGAGAGTGAACAATGAAAAGGTTACTGAGAATGAGCGAAAAACAATGAGTCGACTTGAAAAGTTACTCCAAGTCGGTTAGAACAGAAAAGAACCGCGAGAGACGTAGTACCTCTATACTTTTATATCTTTTAATATTACTACCGCATCACACCTTTAGTCTCCTACACTTCCCTATTATATTGTCTATTCGTAACTTTTATCGTACCTCATAACCCAATTACCACTACTTATCGTTGTGCTTGCTCACGCGACGCAAGCCATTATCGTCCTCCTTCTCGTCCTCGTCCTCGTCCGAACTGCTCGATCCAGAGAGATTGTCCGCATACGCGTCCTGGTAGCTGTCGTGAAAACGCGTCGAGTCGTCGTCCTCCTCATCGTCTTCAACGTGCTGGATGTGCCCGCTGGGCGACATGTTCTGCACCCGCACATCCGGCATGTGCACCTCCTCCATGCCGTCATCATCCACCCCCGACAGGTCGTTGATGAACAATGCATGGTTGGACTTATCTCCAAGTATGATGGTGCTCTTTGGCTCGTCCTTCTTGTCCTCGAAGCCCTCCATGTCGAGATACCCCACCGTCAGCGAGTCAAACCCAAAGTCCCGGTCGTTATCCTGGTTGTTGTCCTCCATGTCCTCCGACTCCTGCCCCAATACCACATTGTACACCTCGCGCGTTCTCAACAAAACGTCGCTCACAAACCACTCCCAGCTCTCTGACAGAATCGCCTTGACAATCACCAGCGAAATCAAGTCTGGCTTGTACAACAGCGTGAACTTCACCACCTCCTCGCTGATGAGAATGAGATGCCCCATGTATCCCGGCCGTGGCACTGTCTCCGTCTTGTACGACAGCACAATCATATCGGCGAGGTTGCACTGGTCCGCCTTAAACAACTCCACAATCAAAAACGAGTTGTACGAGTTGAGCTTCCCGTTGAAGATCTGCTGCACCAAGTCGAACACGACGTTGTGGAAGAAGTTGTGCCACGGATACTGCGTGAACTTGCACACAATGTCAGGGAGCATCCCCAGGTCGATCAACTTGATCTTGAAGTGGTCACCCACACACGGATGCAGCCTGATCAAGCTGTCGCGCTCAGCGCACACAAACGGGTTCTCCAGCGAAATCATCGGCTCGTCGTCGTCGGAGTCGTCCTTCGTGTCCAAAGTGTCGATGAGCTTCAGGTAGTCGTTCTCCTCCTCACGCTTCTTTTCGTCAAAGTACATGTCGTCGAGAGACACGTCGTCTAATCCTGTAGTGACGTTCTGGACCGCATCCGTGTCCTCGTCAAACCTAATGGTGTCCGCAAGTGCCTTGCGCAACCGCTTGTTCTGTTGTTCGCGCACGTGATCACGTATTTTGATGATGCGGCGAATTTTCTTGGAGTTGAGCAAGATCATGTTGGAGCAGTGGAGGAGCTCTGCCACGAGTTCCGATAATTTGAATTTGGTGAATCCGAGACGCGGGAAGGTGTAAGGGCGTTTCGTAGTCTTCGTATCCTTTCCCCCTGGTTTCGTCTCCTCGATCAGCTCCTTCTTATCATCCTCCTCGGTATCCTGAACCGTCTCCTTCTCCTTGATATTTTCCTCCCCCTTCTCCTCCCTCTCCATCAACCGCGTCAACTGTGGCAACGCATCCGAGAAGATCGCCAACATGTCACCTAAATATATCGCATCACGCAGTCCCGGTGGGTTCTGCTCAAAGTCCTTGAGCCACTGGAACATGACATACGAGTTCATCTCCGGCTGCGACCCGTTCTCCCCGTGGAGCACCTGGCTGTATGACCCGCAGTTCAAGTCGTAGTCCGAGTTGTTCTTGCGGATGAGCTCTATCACTATCCCCACACAGTTATTGATGCCGTGCTTGTTCGACCCCAGCCCCTCCGGCTCGTACAATATGATGTCGTTCACCATCGTGCGCACAATCTCCGGCGAAACCAACTCGCGCGTCAACTGGTTCGGCCCAATGTTGGTCTCGAGCACCACCGCGAGCGCCGTGTTGCTCGAAATCGTCACCAAGGCCTTGATGAAGTCCGTGGCCGCAACTTGGCGGAAAAATAGGGCGTGGTTGGGGATCTTCTCGCTGTCGGCAAACTGCGACTCGTGTGGCTTCAACATGTCGATGAGCTTGGGGATGAGCCGCTGCTGCGAGAGCGTTTCCAAGATCCCGGTGGGCGAGTCCAGCTTGTCCGTCTGGATAATGCGGAGGAAAAAGTCCATCAACATCGGCGTGTCCACCTTCGAGAGAAATGTGTCCACCAAGTTGTCCTGGCGCCGGATGAAGTTGAGGAGCTCGATGCTGTTGGTGTCCATCAACTGGTCCAAGATATGCACCAAGTACGACACCAGTGGCGAGCTTTCGTCGAGGTTCTCCAACAGCAAAATCAGCCAGAGCTTCGACATGATCACAGGCGTCTCGATTATGCGGTTCAGAATCACCCAGAGGTCCGCAGAGAGCACGTCCGACGACGTCTGGATGCACCGCGTGAGCTTTTCCTCAGCTGACTCCTTTTCCTCCTCCTCCGTGGCAGTCGACTCCGACTTCTCCATCGGTTTGGTATCCATGTCTTTCGATTTCATTGTTTCCACTGTAGTCATTGATTCCATTGCACTGTCTTGTGTTTCCCTGTTTACTTCGTCCTCTGCGTCAGCGTGCTGTGCTGCTGTGTTTTCCTCGGTGTCTGCGAGCAATCGGTCCATCGCCTCCTGCTCTTTGAGCAGCTCACCGTGGAAAAAGTCCACGCTGTCTATCAAATAGTCCAAAAAGCCGTTGAGGATGTGCGGCTGGATGAGCAACTCCAACAACTTGGTGCTGCGGCCGTCCTTGCTGTTCAGCGTGGTGCTCTCGTTGTTGGAAGACGTGAACAGAGCACTGTCGGAGGTGTCGGCTGATCCTGACGGCGGGGCCAAACTGGACCCCGAATTGGCCGTGCCGTTGTATGTACCAGACGTGGGCGTGCCGGCTTGTTGCTGCAGAAGTTGGAAACTCGTCAAGTTGAAGTTGCCCTTGATATTGTGGAGCTCGTCAAGTAGATCCCGCAGGAGTGCGGCGTCGCCAATCAAGTCCTCCACAGAGACGGCGGCGAAGTCCTGCACGGAATCCAAGAATCGCTGGAGCAGCGAACTGCTGTTCATTGAATTCATGAAAGGCCAGAACGACATGCTCTCCGGTGCCAATCTAAGGGTATTTTACAACCTATTTTGTTGTTGGTTTTTTTTTGTGCGAGCGTGATCCAGATCCTGAGCTGGAGTCTGCAACTGCGGATAGTATGGATGGATGTAAGAGGAGGTGCTAATGAAACTACTACTTAGATTATATATCGCTGATCCATTAGCTGTTATAGCCGCGTGAATCGGATAAAGATCCGATAAGCTATTTCACATGAACACTATAAATGACATGAGTGTCGATCAGTTTGTAGCCATGTTTCTGCCGAGGAGTATCAAGCAGATTTTATCAGGCAGATTTCAAGTAGATTTCCTCAAGAGGACAGCAGACTTCCAAAACTTCCTCTCCGAACACCCAGGAAAGGACTATTTCATCTTTTATTTACATTCAACCTCCTAATTACAAATACCGTTCACGAATTTGATACTTATTGTTTCAATAAATCATACCGATTCCTGAATATTCCACAAAACCGAGGACCTTATCAACTCATGTCAAATGCTCATGCTCACATAAATTCGCACCCATAGTACCTATTATTTCACGCTGGATTATCACACTCTCATACATCATCGTCACTACCCCTCTATTGTATCCATTTCCACCAACATCTGGAGTGCACGCGCACACTCAACCTCGTAAAACCGTATCGCCTCGTCTGCGTACTCACGCACCAAGTTGCGGCTGTTCTGTGCGCTGTGCACGATCCACTCCTGGATCGTCATGCTTTCCTCGTTCTCCGGCATTGCCAGAATAAAGTTGGTGAGCTCAGAGTCATAATCATCGTGAAGATCATACTGCAGCCGCGTCAATTCCTTGAGATCGCTGGTCATGCCCTCCATGTTTCCCAAGGTCTCCAAAAAGCTCAGCACAGACGAGGGCTCCCACTGCATGCCGCTTGACTTCTCAGGCGTAGATGCGTCTAAGTCAACAATCAGGGAACGAATCCGCAGAACTAGCGACGATTGGCTGGTGTCCGCCGATTTGGTTGGCAGGTCGAATTCCTTGACGATTCGGGAAATGCGAGAGAAGGTCAAGTCACGGGGGGAATGAGATGTTGTAAATCTTTTAGTGGGAGATGTTCTGGCAGCTTTAGTAACTGGAGGCGTTCTGGTAGTGGCGTCACTAACTGGAGACGTTCTGGTGGCAGCTTTACCAACTGGGGACGTTCTGGTGGCAGCTTTACCAACTGGGGACGTTCTGGTAGTAGCTTTACTAACTGGAGACGTTCTGGTAGCAGATTTGGTAACAGAAGGCATTCTCTTAGGAGATGTTCTGGTGAGCGATGTTCTGGAAACATCAGACTTGCTCGATCCAAGTGATACTTTATTCACTTCAATATCCAGTTCAGGTACTGAAGTCTGCTTATCAAATGAAGTCTGCTCACTAGGGACCTCTACCGGGCTTCGTGATTCAAAAAGTGCTGCCTTTTCAACAGGAATCCTCGCAGGGTCAGCTGTCTTCATTGATTGCTCATGGGTGCTTGTACTACTATCATTATTGGCAGTGACCAGTGCTTCAAACGATACCTCTTTTGCAGGCACTTTGATAATTTTTTCATTCACCACAGATTCCTTAGCATTTTCATTCACGGATTTTTCGTTAGCCCTCTCGTTGACGGACTCCTTTATGGCCGTTTCTTTCTTATGCACGCGGTCCTTGATATCATTTTCTTTCTTACTAACCTCTTCCTCAAAAACCTTTTCTTTGCTCTGCACCTTCGGACGTTCTTCGACTGAACCTTTGAGGGTTTCCATCAAGTTTTGTTCTTTGACAGGCAATCCAGTCTTTTCAATCTCACCATTACTATCGTCTCTCTTCTCCATTGGCAAACTTTTCGCTTGAACGCTTCCTATCACGACATCTGTCTCCTGCTCCCTCGTCTCCTCTCTCTCTCCTCTCTCTCTCCTCTTCTCCTCACCCTCCTCGATCTGAAAACTCGTATGAGTGATACTACCCCCGTCTACACTCTTAAACAGGTCATCCACATCATCTGCTATCTTGAAATCCTTTCTCCACCTGCTGGTCCTCTTTGACCCTCCAGCAGTGCGCTTCCGTCCAGGAGGTACCTCAATCACCTCCATACACTTCACCACCTCCTTGGTGATATCTCGTATGGATTGGATGTAGCTGGTTACATTTAGCTCTTCCAGATCCTCGTCACTTTGTTGATCCAATTTGCGACGTCGAACGCGCCGATTGCGTCGCACAGGCAGCACAGAAGACATCTCGGAATCCGAGATGTCACCGGTTTGTTCCTGCACAACATTTATTGATTTGTCAACCCTGACATCTTCTTGTGGTTCATTCTTTTCATTTTGAACTTCGTCTTCCACGTCTTCGGTTTCCTTGCCTTTCTCGTCCGCTATCTCCTTCGATGGTTGACCAATATCACCCTCATCAACCTTGATTCTCATTTCCTCGTTCTTTTCTTTCATCTGCGAGCTTCTTCTCCCTCCGAATATATCTGAGTCACTCTCATCAAAGATCAGCTTTGGTACAGAACCCGCAACTGGGCTCTTTAAACCAGACACTGAGTGCCTAAAGCCAGACAGACGCCTGGTAGACTTGAGGGGAGAGAAACGGAGCTCTTGTAGTATGTCCGATTTCTCTTTTCCCTTATCACTCTCTTCATTTTCTTTACCATTCTCTTCTTCACCACGGTCTTTTCCTTTAGCCTTTTCGTTAGCCTTGAATTGCGCCTTGTCGATTTCTTTCCCCTTCTCACCTTCCACCCCCTTCTCGAATACCGAAAGCGGACTCCTCAAATCAAAGAAGTCATCGTCAAACGAAGCATCCAAAATGTTGTGCTTTCTTTTGCCCTTCATCCCAAGTAGTCCAGATCGCTTGGCGGAAGGCACTCCCTCAAGTCTGATGGGAGAAACCTCAGGCACAAACTTGCCCAGCTCTCTCTTTGGGGGCAGAAGAGGCTCGATCTTTTGCTGGTGTACGGTTTTCTCCAAACCCTCCAAGTTATCCTCTCCATAGTCATCTAGCTCGTTATCTAAATCGATAGTGATTTTATCAACCTTCAAACTGAGCTTCCTTCTTTCTTTTTTGGGTGCCACTTCTTCTTCTGCCTCATCAATCTTGCGCTTGCCTGGTCTTGGTAGCTCATCACCCTCGAAATCCGACTCGGAGACCTCTGAACCCTCATACCCGGCGTGGAAGGATTCATCTGGTTCGTGTTCGGACGAAATGTAGTCATCTGCACTTTCCAGAACAACGTCCAGATCGTCACCCAGAGCACCCAGTCCCTCCCCCAGAACATCCAGTACATTATCCTGGACATCACCCGGGCCATCCACATCACGTACATCAGCAAGGCCATCTTTCAGCGCTTTGAATGCATTCACAGGTATCACATCGGTCACATCATTTTCCATCCTTTTCGATATAGGCTCCACACTTACATCACCAAACGAAAGATTACCAACACTGACCTCCGGGGACAGTACTGGCAGAGGAAACTCAATTGCTTCCGGTGTTCGCACTGGAATAGCCAGTTCCTCATGATCAACAGTCTCCACCTTCGGTTCTTCTTCACCCTCTTCCCTTTTTGGAATCCCATACGTCTTCGGGACCAGCTTCTTCAGGCGCGCAGCACCTAAAAGCTCATTCATCAAGTTATCGTCCGGAATCTTATCCCAGTACGCATCATTAGGATCTTCTTTTGGCGCGCTTCTCTTTGTCTTTCGTTTCACCGTGATTCCTGCCTTCTCCCTCTGTGCAAAAAAGAAGCACCCATCGCCGCCATTATCTCTGTGTGCCTCCATAGGAACATCACCCTGCTCCCAGTGGTCCAATGTGCAACCACAGTATATACAAAACACACGATCATCACCGTAGTCCATCGGCGAGTAGAAAAACCCGGCCTCCACCATTGCCTTGCTGTGTATGCCCCTATGTCCACCACTATCCAAGGGAAATGCTTTACCAAACGATCTGAGACGCAAATTGCGTCCGTACGCTGTGGTCGGTTGCAGCACACCCTTCATCTCGTGCCTCAGCCAGTATTTAGAAGCCTCCTCCACGGATTGGTACTTTTCGCGGGCAGCACCCGATAGCATGCCTAACGAGGTTACGCATAATCGCTTGGGGTCGTAGTGTTTGCGAGGAATCTCATTGGCGTGTGCCACTGTCTCTGATTTGTTGCAGTGCACACATACGACGCGTTTGAGGTTGGTTTTGGCGGGTGCGTAGTAGAAGCCTAGGGCCACCAAAGAGTCGATCTCATCAATGTCGTTGTTGTCCGACCACCTGTACTTCTTGGTTCCAATTGTGTGAGACTCTTGGAACGACTGAAGTCGGTTTTCCTTGTGGTTCATGGCGGGATTCGGCATTTGTTTATAATAGCTGATCTAGATCAACAAGAAAAGAATTCAGGGAAGAAGGAACTACTGTTCAATTCTAGTTTGTCGTAATCACTGCTTTATCCGGTGATCGTACAGTTAATACACTCGCATCTTTGTTCTACGGTCATGTCATAGACACACATGTCATTCATATCCTTCATTCATATTCTATATTCACTCAGTTTCATCTATTCACTCAGTTTCATCTATTCACTCAGTTTCATTCTCTATATTCACTCATTGATATCTCCTCATCTTCTGTCTCTACACTCAATCTTATTACGTCAATAATCTAACTACGCACCGTGGCCAACCAACAACTGTATGGTCCGCAAGGCCTGGTACTTCAACTCGTTGTCGCCGTTGTTCTTGTCCAAGAACTCCATGATCAAATGCTTGTACTTTCTGTCCTGCTCGGTGTTGATGAAGGTGATCAAGTCCTGGCCCAAGTTCTTGATCAAAAACTGCAAGTCGTTCAACAAAATGACGCTGGCCGTGGTCAGCTCGCTGCTCTCCAAGATGGCAAACATCTGCTTGGTGAGCTTGAACGAGTTCTCCTTGAACTTGCCGCTGTTCTCCAACCAGAAGTCCGCAGACTTGTGTGTGGGCGACGCCCAGCTCAACAAGCTCGGGTTCTCTAACTCAGTCAAGTACTCGTCCAACGACGTCAACCTGTTCACAACACACTCCTGGAGCACGTCCGACAAGTACGCCAAGTCGTTCGACAACTCCTCGTCGCTGCCGTTGGATGCAAACTTGCGCTCCTTCAACGTGTTGATGGTGCTCGCACCATCGTGAAAGAGAATCAACTTGATGATCTTGAACTGCTCGCTGTTGGACGTGGTCACAGACACGATGTTCTTCAACGAGCCCACCGCAACTCTCACAATCTTCAACTTGATCGAGTCCTTCGCAATCAGAAGCAAATTCCCAACCAAGTCCGGGTAGCTGTGCACTATCGCCTTGTTGATGCTGGCACTGAACGACAATATCCACACGCTCAACAACAGCTTGTATGACAACTGCAAGCCGAACGAGTTGGGGTGCTTGGCCAGCAGCGTGATCAACTCGTTGATGGCAGCAAAGTTGCTTATCAAGTTGGACTTCTCGTAGATCTCTTTGTATTTCTTCACCACGAGCAACTCCTGCAACAACTGCACGCCGATAAACTGCAAGTTGGAGTCCTGGCTGTTGCCGATGAACTCGCCCGACGACAAAACGTCAAACACCTTGATCAACACCTCCTTGTTAGGGGAGCTGTTCTTTGCGGCGTACACGAGCAATATCGCCAAGTTGTACAAGGCAAGCGCTTTGATGATGCTGTCGCTGTTGTCCAAGTGCTTCAAGAAGGGCTGGTACGGCAACGAAGAGTCGACTTGCGACAACTTCAACGCCGAGTCCAAGAACTGGTGGTCGCTACTCGCCACAGACTCGTCCTCGGGAAACCCCAATAATGCATCATTGACCAACGTCAACACGTTTTTGATGGCGTCGTTTTTGTCCTCCAACTTATTCAACAAGTTCAAGATAGTGTTCGTAAACAAGTCCAACTCCGATAAAACGGCGGACTTTTTGTTCTCGAGGATCAGCTTCTCCAAGATCTTCATGTAATTGGCCTCGTTCTCGGTGACCACGTTCGATCTGGAGAGCCCCTCCCATGGAATTATCCCCTCTCGGCTAGTTTTCTTTTGACCAGCAAGAAACGTGCTGTCAATTATCAATGGGGTCTGCATGTTAGTACGGGTCATTGGGACATTCTGGCACACGAGGGGTGTGAGGTTTCTGCACATACAAACTCAACAGACATGATTGATGAATCGTTTGGTGTTGACGTCCGACAAAGTCTATTCGTTTTCGATTGATGAATATCTATTATGCGCGGTACACGACCCAGATAACGACCGAAAAAGTACTGGAGCTAGAAAAAAGTACTCACCGGGATTCGAACAGGCTGCTACATCTCAACTTGCTCCCAAACTTGAACTGGAGAGGTGCGAGCAATACCCCTGCTACCCGAAGTCCCATTATTTTTGTTGTCGTCAGCCTTTCTCGCCCCTTGCTGTGAACATCTCTCGTGACAATAGAATTCCGCGATGAAAATTTTGCAGCGCCACTCACTGCTACACTGAATGTGGAGTATGATGTCTGTTCGAGATGCTAGTGCTCGTTGATCATCAGGACGGGGTCCATTTGCCATTTCGGGACTGAGTTTCCTACCGAACCTCTCATCCGCGGCTAGAACCTGCCGCAAAAACGCTCAGGTGATTTGTGTCATATGAGTCTTGACTCTGATCCGAGATTGAGAAGACCATACACAACAAGCGATGAACCATCTCTCATATTAACAATTCTCAGCACATCTCATATTAACACATCTCATGTCAACAAGTTCCAACCCATCTCACCTTAACACCATCTCAACACATCCACCGTACCTTTCATCCAACATAACATTATTATTCATACCAATGTTTTGATCGAATTAAGATTGAATTGGACTAAACGGGTAATGAAGCTTTTTTTGGGCGATCACATCAGGTGAATCGGTTAGATGTCATTCTTCACATGTACCTTACGAAGACCATACGCTTGGGTCTTCCAATTAAGGATCCCCCCATCCCGCAGAACCTTTCCTACCCGAATTGGCGAATCGTAAATACACCTCCGAGTGTTCCAAGTTCTAGAACTCTTTTCTTTTTTCCGTACATCAATTTTCTGCACCAAACATAGCTTGTCTTCTGTAGCAACGGTTCGAACCTTCGAGTAGTTGACGGTTAACTTCCCTGCTACGACGCAACCTTCGATTTCTCGCAGTTAATCCCTTAACAAGTGGTTGAAATTGCTTTTTTTTTTTGAGGCTGCTTCATCCCAGTTTTCGGCCGCGCAAGCCCATTAGTCCGAATTTTCACAAGGTTGATGTATTGTGCAGCCATTGTGTTGGTATGACCCTAACAGAAGTTCCCAGTAGTTGAGAGATGAACGCAGTGTTAAGGGATAAACGCAGCGCTGAGCTTTTTTGTCTTGCTGTTTTAGTGACCAGGTTGCGTAAGTCGCACTTGGCTTGCGCGGTTAGCAGCATTTCGAGATACCCCACAATACGGAGATCAGAGGCCAAGGTGCACATAACGGATTCAGGAAGGAGATCACATACATACGGCGTGATTGTCCATTGCAAAGATGTTATGTGTAACCTGTACGGAAATCATATCCCAAAATTCACAGAAATAAGTTCACATGCTTCATTCAATGTGATAAATCAGAAAGAACCTCCCCGAGACTACAGATTTTGCACTATTATAATCAAATTCTAATGAATTGATAAGATTTTAAAGGGTAACAACTTCAACTGAACTAAAATAGATTACAGGTACAGATAAATATATCTCCTGCCATGCGATCAACCAGGAATCTAAAATTCCATTTTTATATTGTACATTGTAGAGCTTAGTCCGAGGTCTCTCTGGCGTACTCCTTAGACATGTCAGCGTCTGGGATGGAACCACAGATGGTTTCCACCATAATACCGGTAACCAAGTATGGGTCGATGTTAGAAGCTGGTCTTCTGTCCTCGAAGTAACCGTATCCCTCCTTGGCAACGGATCTTGGGATTCTGACAGAAGCACCTCTGTTGGCAACACCAGAGGAGAAGGCGTCCATCGAGGCAGTCTCGTGGCGACCAGTCAATCTCTGCTCGTTGTCAGCTCCGTAGAGAAGCAAGTGCTCCTTGTGTCTCTTTGCCAACTTGGAAAGAGCATCCTCAATGTACTTCATACCACCCTTCTGTCTCATGTTCTTGGTAGAGACGTTGGTGTGGCAACCGGCACCGTTCCATTCGCCCTTCAATGGCTTAGGGTGGAAAGAGATCTTCACACCGAACTCTTCGGCGACTCTCTCCAAGAGGTAACGGGCAATCCACAACTCGTCACCCATCGAGATTCCCTCGCAGGGTCCGACCTGGAACTCCCACTGGGATGGCATCACCTCAGCGTTGATACCAGAAATGTTGACACCCGAGTACAAGCACGCTCTGTAGTGGGCCTCAATCACGTCTCTGGCATACACCTTACCGGTACCGACACCACAGTAGTATGGACCTTGTGGGGCTGGGAAACCGCCCTGTGGCCAGGCATACACACCATCGAACTGGTCGAACAATGTGTATTCCTGCTCCAAACCGAACCAGACAACCTCGTCAGAGTGGGCCTTCATCAACTTAGCACACTCGTGTCTGTGGTTGAACTTGTTTGGGGTACCGTCGTTGTTCCAGCACTCGGTCAAGACAATTATGTTGTCACCCTTTCTGAATGGGTCTGGGTAGAAGGCGACTGGTCTCAAGTAGACGTCAGAGTCATGGCCTGGGGCCTGACCCGTCGAGGAACCGTCAAAGTTCCACTCAGACAAGTCGTCGACAGAAGTTGGCTTCTTGTCCATGGTCTTGCACTTGGATCTGGTCTTACCCTCAGCGTCAATCCAGACGTATTCAGCTAAGATCTTACCTCTCTGGTCTAAGTCTAAATACTTAGACAAGATAGCGGTGTTTTCAAGTATGGAAACCATTTTGTATAATGTGTCTTGTGGGTTGGAAAACTTTAAGTAATCTGAAGAGCAAAATAGAGAGATTACTTTTGCATTTATATAATTTCCTGGTTTTTGCTTTTTCTGTCCTGTTTGTGTTGGTAGAATATAAGGCATGCAGGATATCCATTTACCGCAGGTTCTGATCAAAATTTTCTTTTTATGGCGGTGTGCTTTTTCCCGGCGTCTTTTCTTTTTCTTATCACATCCAATCAAAGACTTGGCCGTCCACCTATTTTCGTCCTGACTTGGCGGTGGTTTGTGCGGGACCCAACAACGCCCCCACCAACAGGATTTAGTCAGATTTAAAGAGGTTTACGAGAGGTGAGTTAATGGACAAACGGAACAGTTGAAAGGAGCACCCGCCCGCAGAATAGGATCCTAACTCGAATAGTTCATCTGCTATCCTCGTCTGACAACATATGCTATCGTATATCTTTTAATGCTGCAATAGTGTCCACTTTAGAAAGTCGTTACAGATATGCCCGTCTATACTGATAAGGCTTACCCCTTTGTATATCTATACATTAAGCAAGTGCACCTCACATGTTGAGTTCGTAACGCCTTAATCCTTCTAAAAGGTGGAATGCTTCAGAGAACAGGGCCAATCGTAAGGCAGCAGAAATACACTCTGTTCTGTTGTCTCTATATCGTGCTCTTCAAGTTGCTATCGTGTGTGCTACCCCATATTCGCAGCCTCCATATTAAGGAGCGGTGGGTTTCCCATCATATGATCCAATCAAAACCTGCGTTTTCATAATTCATTGATAGCACAAAATTAAGGGTTGTAATCTAATGCTCTTATCGCTCCTCGGATCGGCCCCACTTTGCCCACCGAAGATTTCTTAACCCAATACGGCTAAGCATATGCCCACGCGATAAAAGTCCGAATCCAAAATTGCATGAGATAAGTATTCCTTTTTCCCTCTCGTAAACGATTCGTACATTCGCGAGCTCCGGTCAGCCAGAAGTACATAACTAGAGCTAATGTCCGCGACATTTGTCAATTCGCTCTTGTGACCCCGCAATCCAACATTTTTGAACGCCGACTGGTACGCGCATAACAAATACTTCCAACACGCAAACTCCATTGTTAACCTTTAAGGTTTCCATACAACAACTCTAGCGGATTTCCTCCCCACGAGGAGCAATTGATCTTGGAATTTTTGACCTTCATAAAGCCTGAAACCACGCATCCTTTAGTGAGTACTCCAAGCAGTTCACTAGTTCACTGGATTTTTAATGAAGACCATTGTGCTTTCCTTGAAGTAAGTCGTCCATTGAATTTCTTACTGAGGTACTTTGATTTGTTCCATGACCACCCAATTGCATCTTTATCGTCAAATTCTATATAGTTCCCCATTAGCGACACACAGCTTATTCGTCCGAATCGTCATCCACCTCGATTTCAATCTCTTCATACTCACTTTCTTCACCAGAATCTTGAGCGGTCTGTGTTTCTGCGATGGGAGCGACAGTTGACTCGCTGATCTCTGAAGCTACTTCGGTAAAGTCTACGGGTAAATCAGCTTCTTCAGTCTCAGCACTCTCTTCAGCACTCGTTTGAAGACTCTCTTGAGCCTCTGTCTCCTGAGCGCCCTCCTCAACACTCCCTGTTTCCTGCTCCTCGACGCGAGCGCGTTCCTCCTCGAGAATCTTCTCCTCCTCCCTTCTCTTATTCTCCTCGTTGATTCTCTGAACCTCGCCCTCTCTCATCTGGAACGCCACATTCGCCTTGGCCCTCACTAGCTTCAAGTAGTCATCGTTGTCTCTAACAAGGAAATTCACATGGAAGTTGACCTTCTTGATATAATCATTCCAGAGCTGAAGCCCAATTGCATTAGCATTGTTGTCCACCTTGTACGCCTGAGCCTGATCGAAGACGTAGTCACGGAACTCAAAGAGTTGCTCCTTGATTTTATGGAACCGTTTCCACGCGCTCCACACGAGATCATCGTTCTCCTCTGCGTCGAGAATTGCACCCATCTTCTTCTGGAATTCCTGGATCGTTGTCTCGGCGTAGGTCTCCAAAACGTCAATCGTGTCTTGAACAATCCGGAAGTACGCAGCAACCACCTTTTCGTGCTTGGCGTTGAGCCACTCCAGTACAACCACGGAGCTATTCTCTGGCACCTGGCGAGTTGCTTCAATTGCATCACGGACATCCTGGCGCAGCACAGAGAAGTCCAGATAGCTCTGTGCGTTTCTGATGCGCTCGTAGTCCTTGTTGATTTCAGTGATCATGTTGTTCAACTCTTTGTAGTTGTCATAGTTGGTCTTCTGCACACCCTGCATCTCGCTCGACACTGGCTCCATCAACAAGTCAATGGTGCCATTGACAATCGGCGCTATGTTGTCCTCAATCTGCGTAATTGCAAGTTGTAGAGTCTTGTTGATCTTCGATCCCCAGAACGAAAGCTCCTCCTCAATCACCGAAAGGAAGAGTTCGGTGCTTATCTCCAGCGACAGCTCGGTACCCGCAATCTCAACACTTTGCGCAGTCTCAATTCGCCCAGTTTCAGCTCTTTGATCAGTGTTGGTAACGGTGATTGTCAGTGTTATAGTTTGCGTTTCCTCGTCGCTCTCATCACTAACTGTCTCCTCCTTCGTCACCACATCCTTGAAAATATCCTGCAAAACGCGCACAAGTTTGTAGTCCAGAACAGGGGTCTTTCCAAACTGGTTGAACTTGACCAAGTTTCTCACCTCACCACTCAAAAAGTCAAGGCGTGATTGGAATTTCTTATTGGGGCCACTCTTCCAGATACGCGCCCTGATGTCTGCGAACCAGTCCACAGCGATCCCGACTTGCTCAATTTTATAAATTCTGTGCAAGATCGGAAACACATACTCGTAAAAGTACTTGGTGGCATGTGTCTGGATCAAACGGAGGTACTTTATCGTTTTGATCTTGGCGATGGACAAATAGTAGATCGACTTGATCTGTGCCAGGGACACCAACGGTGCCACGTGCAGTCCATGGAAAGCCTCGACGGCTGGGATGATCTCTCTCTCTGCAAAGGCAGCGCCGTGGTTCAACTGCACTGTGACCGCCTTCGTGGCCTGTACGAGCGATGGGTAAACGTACTTCGTCCAGGAGGGTTTTACGTGCGAATGGAGGACCTCACATGTCCTCACGTTCATCGCATCAAGCACAGGGAAGCCCTGGGGCATCTGATACTCAATCGCATCCTTGGTTACAGGGCATGTAAAGGTCGCCGTGAATGCCACGTAGGCAAGCACAAATTTAACAAACACAAGCACGGCGTGCATGACTGTTTCGAATTTGTTGCAAAACGCTTTTTTTTTTGTTGATTGATTTGGTGATGATTCAAAACACTACCAGGCAACAACAAATTGTACTGGAACAGAAATTGTACAGGCGCACAAATTGTAGACGTACAAATTGTAGACTGCCACAGAGACAAGCACAGGAGTTCTTAGCCTCTACACACCTACTCTGATTACATCATAATATATTCACTATACACTAGTTGAGCTTGTCAACAGCCTCCTTGGTGGATTTCTCGGCCTGCTTGTAAAACGACTGGGCGTACTTGAACACGTACACCTCAGCAACCTCGATGTACTTGAACAATTGGATAACCAAGTGGTGGACGTACTTATAGTAATGAGCCTGGACAGCAGCCAACTTGGACTCGACCTTGTACTGCACGAAGAGCGGGTGTGAGTGGACATGCTTGTTCAAGAACTTTTGCGCGGAGTTGACGTATGGCTGGACGTAGGCGTGGCCCTTGTTCAACACATCACATGCCTGGTTGTGGGTGTGCGACAATGGGTGGAGAACGCTGTTGACGGAGTGCTCCAAGGACGACTCCTTCAATTGCTCACACTTGTAGGAGAACAAGTAAACGGCGTAGATCGCGAGGAGGGAGGTCAAGACAGTCTTGATTTTAGCAAAGGCACTCATTGTAGGATTGGTGTGATTGTAATTCAATGGAAGATTAGTGTGATTGTAAATTTTTTTTCATACAATCAACATTTTTGCTTGAGCCGGTCCCGTTGAGCAAGCGTGTGCAGAGGGGGGCAACATGGATGACTGGCATATGAAAGTACACGTGAGAAAAAAATGACGTAAAAATTGTGTAATCAGTGTTTACCTATTACCGATTTGGGCCTGTTTCCATTTGCACCCAAAACGGTATAGAATGATCCGGACCCCATCTGTTTAATTGCCAGGCTCATTATCAAAAAGATATACTGATATGAACAAAGAGAATGCTGGTGCTGTAGAGCCAGTTGTCAAGCCAACCAGACAGGCTCTTGCTCCTTGCAACCTTCCCCAGCCTGCGTCCCCCCACAAGCTCCACAAAGTGAACTCCGTGAGCGAGTTGGTGAATAGGTTCCAGGGGCAGGCCGCAATGCATGCCTTGCAACAGAAGCAAATTAAAAAGCCTTTTGGGGAAATGAATAGGCCTATGGATGAAAGGGTAAAGCCCCCGAAACCACAACCTTTGCAACAGCAACTGAGGCAGCTGCTGAAGCTTTCACAGAATCAAGAACGGGTAATTCACAACCAGGAACCTCCATCTACTCCCAACCGCTTACGCTCCCTCCACGATGACCTCCTCAACCAGTATTCTGCTAAACATACTGAACTTATGGAGCACCAGCGAGCGGTGGAGCGGGTAAAGTTCGAGATGTTGGAGTTGCTGACACAGATCGAGGAGTGTAAGCGCAACCAGCATTTGATGAGCAACTCCGCCCACGCAGACATATACCGCCAGGTCCACACAGAAACAAGTACCGAGCTCAACAGAATAACAGCTTCCCATGAGGTCAACAGAACCACTAGTCCACGTGACGAATTTGACTTGATACCCGCAATAAACACCATCACTAGACGGGCGTCCAACATGATATTGAATGGCCCTGCTGTGTCAGACTTGAAGTCACGAGCATCTGCGATATTCTCTCCGCTGAACAGTGGGCCACCGGAGATATTTGACAAGACGTCCAAGTTTTTCGCAGAGGTGGTAACAAATCTTTCTCCAAAGAAGGGGGGTTCGCCGTTGAAGGCGAGGTACGATCTTGCTGATAGCTCCTTTGACTTTGACAACCTCAGAGATTGTTTGGATGATCTGGAGATTGAGTTGGTGGATATTGATGATTATGATAGTGATTATTGAATGCGAACTGATCAAGAGCGAGGCGAGTGTGAACTGAACGATAGTGACATCTGATCATGGCGGCAGCATGAACTGAAAAGTTGTGTTCATGGCAAAGCGAATTCGAACTATGTTGAGCGACGAAGGAGTAAATCGAGGTTACGGGTGGACATCGGTTGTATAGAACATGTAAAATACAAAATTAGACAGATACTAAATTAGAAATCTTGCTGATGATCTATTTAGCTGCAAAAGTTCATAAGACAACTTCTATCCATTTCCCAAAACTACTTTTTTTTTTGCTACTCCAACTTTATACAAAACTATCATTTATTTTGCTAGGTCTTCTTTGCAGCCAAACCGCCTTTCTTATTTTTGAGCATTCAGCGGCCAAACTGCTTTGAACTGTCTTATACTTTCTACTTTCTCCTATCCATTATATTCTACTCTCATTCGTCTTTTCTCTATTTTATTCTACAACTTTGGTATACCTCATCTAAAGTTTCCTTGTTCACGCTTCGATCACGTTAACTCGATCCTCTCTAGCACACGTTCACTACTCCGGTATCTGCTCCCGTTTGCTTGAACCGTGGTTGCTGACGTTGGTTTTGGTCACGTTAAACTCAACTTATCTCGATCGCTCACGTTCAATCATCCTCATTCAACCATCCCGTAGCCCTCTCAACTGCTGTCTCCCACCTCTTCCAATTCTTCCTCCTGTCCGCATCGGGCAACTCCGCCGTAAAACTGTGCTTCCCGTTGTGCTCGCCCGTAATCTTAGACACCACATCGTCAAAGTCCCTCCACACGCGCTCCTCGGGGTCCTTGAATGACAACCCAGCCGCGATAGCAGCTCCAAGCGCAGTGCACTCCGCATTTGCAGCCCTCTTGACCGTCACACACGGCCCCAAGATATCAGCCTGAATCTGCAAGACCTCGTCGGCCTTAGACATACCACCGTCCACAGCCAACGTCGACAACGGCTTCTTCTCGTGCTGGTTTTCCAAAGCCTCCTCTAAAAAGTCCCCGGACGCACCAGCATCAGAGGCCATCGCCTTCAAAATCGCACGCACCTGGAAACACACTCCCTCCAACGCAGCACGTGCAATGTGACTAGCCGACGTGTACTGTGTCATGCCAAAAATCGTACCCCTGGCACCGCCGTCCCAGTACGGCGCGTACAAACCCGAGAACGCGGGGATAAACACAACTCCGCCCGAGTTCGACACCTGCGACGCTAACGGACCAATGTCCTTCGCATTCTCAATCATCCGCAAGTTATCTCTCAACCACTGGATAATAGAACCTGCAACCGCAATGGATCCCTCCAACGCATAGTGCGGCTTACCGTCCTCACCCTCAAGATTAGGAAACCAGTACCCAAGTGTCGTCAACGTGCCGTGTTCCGAGATCAACTTGCGCGAACCAGTGTTGTACAAGAGGAAACAACCAGTACCATATGTGCACTTGGCAAAGCCCAGCTTGATCGCCAACTGTCCGACAAGCGATGCCGATTGGTCACCAAGACACCCGCAAATTGGGACACCGGTGATCGTCTTCAAGATGTCGTACGCCTCCTGTGTGATTCTGTTGTGGAAACCCAAGTTCGACAAGTTCGGAGCTGCAAAAGAGCCGTAGAACTCCGACGACGAAACAATCTTCGGGAGACGGATCTTTGTTGGGTCGATGCCCCAAAAGTCAAGCAACTCGTCGTCGTAGTCGCGCGTCTCAAGGTCCATAAAATAAGTTCTCAGCGCATTGGTCACATCCGACACAAACGACTTCTCCTTGGTCATGTTGTAGATTAACCACGTGTCGACCGTACCAAACATCAAGTTCCCGTCGCCCTTCTCGTACTCCTCGCGGATCTTGTCGTCATTATCCAAAAGCCAGCGCAACTTTGCAGCTGAAAAGTACGTTGAGAGCGGCAACCCGGTCTTTTGCTTCAACTCCTCCTTCTTTTCGTCGTCAATCATCTTCTCCAAGTGTTGCACAATCTCAGAGGTTCTGGTATCGGTCCACGTGATACCGCCGCTCAACGGCTTTCCTGTCTTGCGCGACCACACAATCGTGGTCTCACGCATGTTGGCGATACCGATGGCCTTGACCTTGTACTTGAGCTTGAGCTGTGGGTTGGAGTTGATCTTGCGCAACGAGATCAAACACGCGACGAGACACTGCACCGCATTTGCGAGAATATGGACCGGCATACACTCCACCCAGCCTGGCTGGGGAAAGCGCAATGTTGGTCCAACACTCGCGGCATTGTTTTCAATCTCAATGTCGTCAGTGATCGAAATGGCGATACCCTCGGCGGTAAAGATCGGCTCGTTGTGTCTCAAAAGCGAGGAACGTCTTCTGAACTGGTCCGTGTTCTTGGACTCAGCAGGCGCCTCAGAGGCGGTGGTGGAGTACTCAATCTGGCGCTTTGCAATCTCCACGCCTTCCTCTGAGAACAAAATGGCTCTGGCGGAGGTGGTACCAATATCTATCGTGGCGATGACAGGCACAGACGGTGCATTGCTACTGCGGCGGGGCATGTTGTGAATGAATAGTTATAACGATTCGACCGTTAGAAGAAACCTTAGCGATTAGATAACCTTAGCGATTAGAAGAAACCAGGTGTATGGAAAAATATCCTGTCAGCAAAAAAGGCATTTTATATCTGGAAATACTGTGTTTTTGTGTTACTTTGCGCAACTCTGGGGTCCCGAGGGGTAGACGTATGAAGCCAGTCAAAAAGTTGATGTTGTTGACTTTTGAGATCGTTGCACAGAGAGCCAACATAGCGATGTAGTTCGCATCGCAGTATCTTGGGTGTATTCGCGCTGTGGCATAAAGTTAGTTGCGGACACAAAGTGGAGATGTGTTTGACGTGGTTGCTCATTCCAGAAGCACAATTGATAAAGGTGCTATTAGTCAATTTTATGAAATACAAGGAATGCACCAACGGACAAGGACGCATGTATCAATATGTGCATAAGCGAACAAGGGTCAAAACGGACAAAGATTGAGCGAACGATTGTTTCGCTTAAACTTATCACGATTGCTACATTTGCTCACAGTACTTTTTCTGAAGTGAACATGAGCGGAGCGAATGTAAGCACACTAGTGAGAAGAAAATGAGTGAGAAGGAGCGCCTACGTGAAAAGTGGTACATTAAGAATAAATGAATGGGAAGTTTCAAGGAATAAGTAAACATCAAAGTGATGAACGAGGGGAGACCTTTTGTACACTTGGCTCAATACTGCCGTGGCTAATTACTCACTGACGTTCACTTATCATCACTTAGTTGATTTCAATTACTCGTATTCCTACTCATTTCACTTCGCTACTACTCAATTATTCATTTCACTCACTTCCAATTACTCACTTACACTAACAATATTGCTCACTCATTTACTTGCTCACTTGCTCACTTGCTGACGACCTGTCGTTGACATTCGCTTTGCATCACTTCACTTCAATTTCATCACATGGTTTCCTCCACTACTTTACTGCCTACGTTCACATTCATATTCACTACCTTCACTTACTTAACAACTCGCACTTACATTCACATCGCTTCTCATGTTCACTTGCTCATGTTCACTGCTCTATTAATTTTACTCCGAAACCACATCCTCCTCCTCTTCCGGATACTCCACATCAAACACATCCCCCTCCTCCGCCTTCTTCCCCTCGTACCCGTCGTCCACCTCTGCGTACCCGTCCAACCACGTGTTCCTGCGCATGTACTTCTCCCTGTTGGCGACGACCATCCTGTGCGACTCTTCCGGCGAGCCGAACTCCTCGCCCGCCAACACGCGGAATATCACCTTGAAGTACGCCACGAGCGACCGGAGCCCCCGGAGGTACCCGCAGTCGCACAGCAGCGGCTGTGCTGGCGGAATCGATGCCCGGCTGAGCTCCAGCAGGTCCTCGGAGAGTATCACACTCTGCGCAAAGTCGATGATCTTCACCATCACCTGCTCGTCACTCCCCGCGCACCCGTCGTACATTAACAAGATCGACAGCCCGTACATGCGGTACCCGTGGAGGTCGCTGAAGATCGCATTCAACTCCTCGAGCTGGCCAATCAACTTGGGGATCTTCACCAACACAGAGTAGTCCGATATGCCGTCGTACAAGTACTTGGCCAACGTCTTGCCAAACTCAAGCCCGATCCGCACACGCCGCCCGAAGTACTTGTCTTTCACAATGTGCACGGTTTCCCCGCTAGGGCTGTTGCGGAATATCTGCAACCCGCACACACGCACACCTAAACGGCGCAGCGTCGTGGCACGACACTTGCGCCGCTGCGACTTCTGCTTTGCCGGAGTGGCGTCGATGCCATACTGCCGCGTGCCCATCTTGAGGTCAAGAACGCACGGCCGGCTCATGTTAACGGTGAGGTCCTCCAAGAGAATGAAACGCTCAAAACGCGTGTGTTTGCGCTGGAGCACCACGGGCTCCTCGATGTCTATGTCCATTGCGAATATGTTATCCGCCTTCTCCTGCGGCTCCCGCGGCTGAAACACCTCCTGCAAGATCTGCGCTTGCAAGTCCGTGTTGATCAACGTCAGTCCTGTGTTTCTGTGCTCGTGGTGGCGCAGGTTCATCAGCGATGCAGCAGAGTTGTCGCTCGACTCGTGCTCCATGTCCATCATCGGCAGGGGGTACGACCCCAGGTACTGCTTCCACAACGCATCTGGAATGATGTGCTTGTTGTCGTCGAGCACCACCTCCGGCGGCTCCTTTGGGTCCTCCATCGTCTCAATGCTCGCGGCACTCTGCTCGAGGGCCGTCTCCGCAATCTCGTCCACAATGCTCAGGTACCGCACGTTCAACACACCGATGTACCGTGGCATGAATTTGAGGAGTTCCGCATGCTTGAGCTCCACCGTCTCGTAGAACAAGTTCTCTCGGTTCATAAGCGCTTTACAAACTGCTTTTTTACTAAAACTAAAGATTGCGGTATGTCCCCCCACCTTGTTCTTGAACGGTCGGAGTTCCACCGCAAGCGGAAACCCCTGGACGGATGCTGGCTGCTGTGTCTGTTCTGGCTCTCTCTGCTCATCCTTGGTGATGCGCGTGATGTTTCCTGTCAACAGGTGGTCAAACTCCACGTCCGCGGTGAGATGCTGCGTCCTAGTCGGTGGCAGTGGCAGCACAGGCGTGGACGACGGAGCTGTGGGGTCCGCCGGTGTGTGCGGAAAGTACGTCGCAGAGCTGATGGGCTCTGCGTCCTGGCATGCCTCGTCCTCCTTGAGCTCGTCGTTGGGTGTGATCATGCGCGAGTTGCGGCGCAGGGGAAGCAACGCGTCCTCCTCCTCAGTTGTGGGCATGAAGAGCCGCAAAGACCTGGCAGCTTTTCGGCTCATGATCGAGCTGCTTTGGAGGGGAATTTCCTGGAGGTCGGCAAGATCTGGCACGAGTGTCCTGGTTGGTGTGGTAGTGCAGGGAGACGTGGGCGTTTTGGAAGTGCTGATAGGAGTTTTGGCGCTAGATATGGATGACTTTGTAGATGCCGATGCGGATGCGTTTGAACCTCCATTTGAATTGGTGGTTGGATTTGTCTCGTATGTGTTTGTGTTGTTTCTGGTTGTCTCGTATGTGTTTCTGGTTTCGTTGGTGTCGTTTTTGGTGTCGTTTTTGGTGTCGTTTTTGGTTGATTCTGAGCTGCTTATGTTACTTCTCAGTATGTTTGTCTCTCTGGTCATCTCTCCGTTCTCTGAGCCGTATCTGGTGGATGCTGGGTCGACTGTTACGACACTACTTTTTTCAAGCGTGCCCTCGTCTAAGCTGAGCACGCCAATACCATGATCGCCGTTCGTCTCTTCTACTCGTGTGTTTTCACGTAATGCGCCTACGCGCAGACTCATCTGGTCATTCATGGTTCATCAGTGTTGTGTATATTTTTTTTCTAGCGACGAATTTTCAGCATTCAAGATAAGAACCCACGGGCACTAGCAAATTTCCCCACCGCGCTTCGTGGCAAAGAACGTGGCGCCGTCTGGGGACGAGAAATATAAAATCTCGTGGCACAACACGGGGGGATTGTGCAACGCACCGCGTGGTCAGCACACGGGCCCCTGGTCACTGTCCTGTCACGTGGCCAAAAAGAAACGAAATGTCTGAAAATTTTACGGAGCCGATAGGAGCAATCAGTAGGATAGGAGATGGAAGAGGAAGGCATGGAAGAATTCCTTTGGTTGTGTAGGGCTTTAGGGTACTCAATACAATCGGTGATCGTGCAGAGGGGCTTTGGGCTGGTCTAGCCTTTGTTTCAGGTTCCATCGTTTTATTACGGGGTAACTGTTATGTAATTGTAAAGTACATCTTACGTAATCGATGGGGCTTAACTGGTGTTCCTGTGATCCTCGACCCTTAACGACCGATGTGGCCGTTTTGGCTCTTGCTTGCGAGCGCAGCTGCGCAGATGGCCAGCGATGAGAATGTGAATAGGGAGAGAATGCACGATATACTGACCCACGACATGGTGCAACAGGACATTTTGAGACAACTGACAACATTGAATGGCCCTGAAGAAACGGGAACAGCAGTCGTCATTACTCCTAGAGATAAACTCTCAGCTCAAGGGAGCAAAAGAAATGATCAAGATAGGTCAATAGAGGTACAAGAGATTAAGGGTCCTCTAGGTGTTCATAACCAAAAGGTGCTTGGTATTCCGAAAGACATTCAACCAAGCGAACTACCGACCACCGACATTTACCGAGTCGAACTACCGACCACTGACATTTATGGAGTGGAAAGTAGCGGTATAGCCTCCGAAAATGACGTCGCAAGTGCCAACGTATCCGACTCCCCTAGTTCAACTCATTCCACCTTTCAATGGGATGCCAACGCACACGTTGAACTCAACCAACATAACCTCAGGAAGGTCCTCAACTCCTCGTACTCCCTGGCTATTCGTGTGGTGAAACCTCCCTCCGACTACCCCCGCCAAAATGCCACAATGCTCGTGCTCTGTCGAAACCATGAGGTTTTTGAGCTTCTCGAGACCATCCAGAGCATGCAGGACCGTTTCAACAGCAAGTTTCACTATGACTACACGTTTCTCAACGACGAGCCTTTTGACCACCGCTTCATTTTGCTCATCCTGGCACACATTCCGCACGGGACACTCAATTTCGGCAGCATTGACCCCCTGCAATGGTCTTACCCCTCCCATATAGATCAGGACCGTGCTGCTGCTATCAGAGCCCAATCGACCGACTTTCCATACGGCGAATCCGAGAGCTACCGTCACATGTGCCGGTACTACTCGGGGTTCTTCTACCGTCATCCGTTTGTAGCACAGTACCGGTACTACTGGCGACTCGAGCCCGGAGTGAAGTTCTGCTGCGACGTGCAATACGACGTTTTCCGCAAGTTTGCCAACGAGGGCCTAAAGTACGGCTTCACCATCCTGATGGCGGAGTACTCTGCGACTATTCCCACTCTCTGGGACGCGTACCGGGAGTTCAAGGAGACGAGGTCAATCAAAGGCAAGCTTCTGCTGTTGATTGAGAACGGTGATGGTTCATACAATCTCTGCCACTTCTGGTCGAACTTCGAGATTGCAGACTTGAGTTTGTTCACGTCTGACGAGTACGCCGATTGGTTTACGCACTTGGATTTCAAAGGCGGCTTTTTTTACGAGCGGTGGGGCGATGCGCCGGTGCATACCCTCGCGGTAGCGATGTTTTTGGAGCCACTGGAGGTGCACTGGTTTGGAGACATGGGCTATTTTCACGATCCCTACGTGCAATGCCCGCCGATATCGCGTGAGTTTTTGGAAAACAGGTGTCTGTGCAATCCGGCGAAGGACTTTACGGAGAGCTCTATTAGCTGCACGCCGCATTTTGTGGGGAGGTTGCAAAAGGGACTAGAAAGAGATGAGGAGAGGTGAAAGAATGAAAGATAGAGGGAATGAGTGATGGGTTATGAAAGAGACGAAAGTAGATGATAGAGGGTGAAGAGCAATGAATGGCATTGTAGATGAAGAGCGGTCAATGGGAAAGTAGCTGAAGAGCGGGGGAAAGTAGATGAAGAAAGATAAAGAGTGCAGTAGAATATGTACATGAAGTGCAATGAATGATAGGGGATAGTAGGTCGAATGAATTGCAATTTACGAGAAGCCGCGTCACCATTGACCACCCAGCTTGATGATGTATTGGTTGCACTTTGTTTTAGAATATTATCTCCATTTTGTGTCGTTAGATATAGTTTAGTCTGATATACGTCCACTGCTGGATTCACCGTCCACTCTGCTTCCTGGCATTACACAGTAATCACGTTCCTGAGATAGGAAACGCGAAGGAATTAACTAGCCAAAGTATACAAGGTATATTTTAGCAGACCTCCAATCAAAGCTTGCTTGAGACAGACCCCCTGAGGATAAACATCCTCATCTGATATTGCCTCTCCTATATGGGGTGAAAAATCCTATTTCTACATCAGTGTCAAACACCCATCAATTTCAGCCCACTTAGGACATCTCGCAGTGATCCTTCGCGACGATTTCCATTCCTAAAATAGGCGTCTTATAATAAATTCGTATTTCCACAAAGGCATCCCCAAAAATACTCAGCACAAAGAACACCATTGCAACACAAACACACTATAGTGCTACCTCCACAAAAGCGGTGCTGAAAATTGCAGCTCAGGGTAGAGCTGGATCAAAGGAACAAAAGAACACTTTTTCTGCACTGCGAATATGCACACATCTTGTAGGCCGATATTTCGCTCTCCACCTCCGAATGTTTACATGGTCTAGGTCAGTCTATCCGTAGTATATGCATACAGTGAGCGGAGAATTGCCGTAAGCAGACGCGTTCGGGAAACTTGCGCCATACCCCCTCCTGTAGAGGGCACGATGATACAGTGTTTTCCCCACGTCCACAAAAGAGTCGCGTCCCCAGCTCGTATTCAGGGCGGCCCTAAAGGAAAAAAAAATCCAGTCAACGCCATAATCGGTTTCTGAATATGGTTTCCATGGTATGGCAGCGAGCAAAGCTATTCTCGCACCGCCGATACAAGCGGATAGCCATAGCGGTGCTCCTTGCGGTGGCCACCTTCTGCTTCGTGCACTTTGTCGTCTTGCAGCAGAGTCTCTGGGACGAGTGGCAGCGTGTCGAGATCTCTCTGGCAAACATCGTCAACGAACCCGCAAACATCGCCGGCGGCAGCGACGCCACGTCGCCGTGGGCGTTCTTGCGGGGCGCACTCCTTGAAAGCACCGCAGGCGGGCAGAAAAAGAAGGAGACGGTGCCCTTCGCCGAGGCCGATGGAGAACGCGAGCGGCCGCTGTTTGTGGACGAAACTTCCACCACGATTGAACACGCAATACTACAGCAGCAAACCAGCAAGGACAAGAGAAGACGCGCAATCGCCTCCACCTTCTTCAACGAGGTCTTCCAAACGTTGTACCGTGGCCGTCCGCCGATACCTGAGTTGCGCCGCTACAAAACAGACAAGCGCATATACCACGCGCGATACGACTCGCTCGAGAAGGACGATTTGGTCTTCAGCGAGAAGTACTTGGGCGGCTTCTTAGACATGAATGACACAGAGCTACTCTCCATGACACACCTGCACCAGTACGTGATGGACCACTTGCCGGAGAATGCACCCAAGGGGTTGTACCTGGGAAACGGAATCGTGTTTGTCGGCGGCGGCAAGTTCAACTGGCTTACGCTATTGTCTGTGAAGTCGTTGCGTTCGCTCGGGTCCACGCTTCCCATTGAGGTGTTGATTCCGAAAGAGGACGAGTATGAAGTGGACTTTTGCACGCACATCTTGCCGCTGTTCAATGCCAAGTGCATATACCTTCCGTTCGAGTTGAAGGAACACTCGTTGTTTGAGTTCAAGGGATACCAGTACAAGGCACTTGCGATTCTCTTGTCGAGTTTTGAGAACGTGTTGCTTCTAGACAGCGACAACATCCCGGTGCACTCTCCCGACGAGTTGTTCAAGCGCGAGCCGTTTAAGTCGAGTGGACTTATTGTGTGGCCGGACTTTTGGAAGCGTGCTTCATCCCCACACTACTACACTATCGCAGGCTTGACTGTGAGTAACGACACACTTTTGCCCAAGTACAACGAGGTCGAGGGGTTCTACTTTCCGTTGGAAAACCCGGTGGTGAAGCTGCAGTACAAAGAGTGGCCACTCAATGACATCCCGTTGCACCAGCGGTACGGGAGTATTCCGGATCCGACCTCAGAATCTGGTCAGTTGATGATATCCAAGCGCACGCACACGAAACCCCTTCTTTTGGCGCTCTTCTACAACTTGTACGGACCACTGCACTTCTACCCGTTGTTTTCGCAGGGATCGGACGGCGAAGGAGATAAGGAGACGTTTTTGGCTGCGACAGTGGCCACGGGAAAGAGCTTTTACCAGGTGTCGAAGTTTCTCAATGCGTTTGGCTACTTCAACAGCATGCGCGAGTTTGAAGGCACGGGTATGGGGCAGTACGATCCTGTGGAGGACTACGACATTGTGCAGCGGCGTCTCAAGGGCTCGAAGGCGAAGGAAACGCCGCGCATAATGTTTGTGCACGCGAACTGGCCGAAGCTCAATCCGTGGGTGCTCAAGATCACGCGCAAGATCTTTGACGAAGCGGCCAACCGAATACGGCTTTACGGGACAGGAATGAAGTTGCGCACGGGCTACGATTTCGAGCTTGTGCAGTGGCAGAACATGAAGGAGCTTCTTTGCGAGGAAAACATGAATTTGGACACTTACAAGGATGTGGATAAGGGCGAGTTGTGCAAGGAGATTGGGCAGCATCTCGAATTCTTGAAGTCTACAGAGAACACTTTAGAGTCTTAGGAGAGAATATCCACAGAGAACACAGTACAAAAGATCTACAGAGAACACTTTGAGAGAAAGATCTACAAAAAAGACTTTGAGAAAAGGATCCACAGAGAACACAGTACAAAAGATCTATGGAGAAGAATATCTACAGAGAACACCATCGAGAGTTTGGAGTACAAAATATCTACAGAACAGAGAGCAGACTTGGGAGTACAAATGATCTACAAAAGAGATAACTCAATGAAACTAGAAGAACATTATCGTGGGTATATGGAGGCGAAAGAGCTAGGAAAGAGGTAAGAAGCCGGAAATGACTATAAAAAGAGAGCATCGATAATACTTTGGGTATCGGTGAAAATATTCCGTGACTAGCGGTATCATCCGGATCACCACATGGGCTATGAACCAATCCACGCACGAGTTCACACGTCTCACTGGTAAGACTTTGTATGGACACACGTTACAGTTTAAGACTTTATAGAATATATATGCAGGATACAAAGGACACGCATTTTTCAAATAATTGTTTTTGTATAGATTAGCATGGCTATCGAGTTCCTATTTCTCTTGTCCCGGCAGGGCAAGGTCCGGCTTTCGAAGTGGTACCAGAAGGTGTCGCAGAAGGAGAAGACGAAGCGAATGCATGAGTTGACTACATTGATTCTCAGCAGGCGAGCAAAAATGTGCAATGTGTTGGAGTACAAGGACATCAAAATCGTGTACAGGCGGTATGCCTCGCTCTTTTTCATCATTGGCATCAGTCAGGGCGACAACGAGCTCCTTGGGTTGGAGATCATCCACCGTTTCGTGCAGCAAATGGACAAGATGTACGGCAATGTGTGTGAGTTGGACATTATTTTCGGTTTCGAGAAAGCATACCACATTTTGGACGAGCTTTTGCTCGACGGATACGTACAGGAGCTGAGCATGAAGGAGGTGTTGAAGAGGGTGGCGCAACAGGACGAATTAGAGAACATGGATGAGTTTGAGAATATATTGGCTTAATAGACTCGGGATATACAGCGGTGTAGAGAGCGAGTGAATGAGGCGATCTGGAGTGAAAGAGTGAATTTGAGCGAACCCAACACCAACGAGGGAACAATAGATGAAGGATCGTAACCGGTAAATGAGCGAGACTTGAACGAGTGGGGATTGAATATCCGCGTACCTCTTGACATCAACGAATCGCGTTACTGAGTATCAATTAATCAGTGAAGACCATGGGTGAGTGCGCGGGAACGTGCATGCGAGGTAAGAGACATGAACGAAGTACGGGTGGTTGAGTGGTCGAGTAATGGAAACAAGGAACTGGTGACCAAGCAATCTAGTGGGAGAACAGACGAATCAAAGATACACAAAGATGGGTTGATTGGTTATACAGACATTTACGGAGAATTCGTATAATGAATCAAAGATAGCCTCAAGGGTTTGTATAGATTTTCTTAGAAGTGTATGGGGATCGCATGGGTAAATCTTCAATTAAAAGCTTACTAGCGCTGCTCTACTGAGTATATGTAATTACGACTAATGACTTCAGGTCGCACGTATTGTGAACGCGTGCTATGCTCAATCAGGGATGTCTATCCGGGGTTGTACGAAATGGCCAGCCTCGCATTACTTGGCTTTGCGTATGAATGGTAATTTTTCGGTATCTTTACCAAATAGTTCCCCCAAATGGAAAAGTCATTGAAGCACCTTTATGCCCGTTGCGCCTGGAATGGAGAACAATAAGAGTGGCTTGCTGTCCGGCGAAGAGAGTGAACACTTCAGAGAATACAATTTCATGAATCATGATTTTGGAGACAGATCCAAGATTCATAGCTACACACAATAACATTCGTCATTTTATGCGCACGTAAATATAGACCCATTTTGAGACCCCTGACTCATCTTCATGAGCTGTCAGCATATCCGGGGAACAAGCATGTTAGGTAATGATAAATAATATATTTGTAAGCTTGGTTTGCTTTTCTTGCTAGGAAGGCTCAAGACGCTTAAAGCATGACTCTATCAGTGCTACAGGCTTATCCTTGTCATCCCCGTCCGAATGGCCTCTGGGGCAATAAATTCTCTCTCCAGATCCGAGAGACGATTATGGAACTGCTGCATTGGGTTCAGTAATAAAAAAAAGAAAGCGGGGCAAGTACCCTTGCTATGGACACCCAGCCAGTCTTTTGAACGCGGGAGTTTTATCTTTGCTACATCCTCTTCTTATCTGAATAGGGGACGATGTCTCTGCCTAGCCGACACCTCTCTATTTCTGCTACATTCTCTTCACACGGTTAAAGTGGGAGTCGTGTTTCATGGTTGGCGAAAAGGAAACTGCAGATGGCGTGTCTTTTGACATACCCAACTTAGCCAGTCGCGTGTTGCAGATACTAGACTATCTGTAACAACGTTGCACGATTCGTGTAACCAAGCCCAAAGCCTAATCCCAAACAATCCTAGCACAATGAGGTTACTACCCAAGTGCTTGACTGAATAACTCGAGCATTTGCTAGGGAGAAAATTTTGCTCCGGTGGGCGCTAAAAGTAAGTCCAGCACACAGAATAGCCTGGAGATGCCGGCACGCTGCACAGGGCACTAGTGGAGGCTAACTCGTTTGCTACTGTTCGTATTTTGCCTAATCTGGGAGCCGACTACAAATTTCTTTCCATGAGCTGACACTAAACCACCGGCTTGCACCAAACGGGAATCCGTTACTATGCGGGATTTTTTTTATAGGTGGGAAAAAGTTTTAGGGCAAACAATTGTCCCCATCAAAAAAGAAAGGCAGGAAAATATCGAGATTTTCTCGAACACAGAAGCGTGCACGATCCAAAACGAGCGACAAATTGGATATTCATAGTAGTTTCCATGATTACATCACACATTCCCACTTGCACAGACGAGATTTACATATAAGAGCGTAACAAATTCTGGAGGAAGAAAAAAGTTTCAATATTTGAGGAGTCAAGAAACAAAAACATATATAAGTCAGAAATCCTGCAACCTCCTACACTCATTATCTACTATCTGTGAGAGTAAGTTCACTTGCTCTTCAACCTTCAATCTCGTTGAAAACTACACTGGTGTACTGTGCAGACGCGCAGGCGATGAACATATAGAATGAGCTTACTCGGCAGAAAGAAGTCCAACGCGACTGCTACCGCTCAACCGCCCGCAAATTGCAAAGACTACACAAAGTTTGATGAGAAGAAGGATTACAAGAAGCGATGTTCCTTAAAGACAGCCAAGAAGAGCACTTCTTGTCCTTCTCCAGTTACCTTTTGTTTGGGCAAACATTAGGTCAACCCTCCTGCCCTAACGACATGACGAAAAAGATGGTGGAAGGAAGCGTGCAGACGACTCGCAGTCTGCGAGTCGTGACGGGGAAGTCGCCTAGTAAAATAAAAAACGGCGTCGCCACCACCATCTCATTGGCTTCCCGCGCTATAAAAGGCAGATTTGCTACCGGTTTATTTCATTATGTATAAGTATTGGATTTTCAGTTCTACTCAGTTTTGTGTACAATGTGTGATATTGTATTCTATAGCAGTGTGGGATATTGTATTCAGCGGAGATATCGCATGACCGCGTGATAACTTGATGATAAAGTTGTATCGTGATGACAATGTTTTCATGTGATGACTTGATGATTAATTATAACTTCAGACGCACCAGGTTGGAATGACGTCAAAAACTAAAGGGAGTGATGAGTTCAAATGCGGAAACTAAGTACCAAGACGCATTCGAATTTTAAGTATGCACTCTTCCATAAACAAGTAACAAAGAAGAACTCGAGATTCACCCCATGGGAACTTTTTCTCCTCAACCGAAAGCGTCTGCGCCTGCAGCCTCCCAATTGTTGCAACACAGTATTCGGGTGCTTTCCGGCTTCCCCTCCTCAGCATACAGTTCCTCATCACCCGTACAGTGCTCACACATACAGTTCTTCTCCATGCATACAGGTCTGGTTCCGAGCATGCGGGGCTCCAACATGTAGTTCCCCTGGAGCATCAACCCACAATGTGGTCCCTATGATGCACGATGACCACAAGGTGAGCTCCCCACACTATCTTGTTTTTGAACTTGACAGCCCTAAAAAGTAAATTTTACGCAGGGGACATAACCCAATTATCTTTTCTTCAAATTCGTATGAAGCGGATCTATTTTTAATCGTTTCGACAACCCCACCCGAATTTCTGTTCTCAGAACGCCACATAGCTCTGCTAAACTCCTGTTCTCAGCACGGCGTGTCTTTGTTGTGCTCTTTGCGCAAAGTGCAGTAGTCGGGGGCTCACTTTGTGATAAACCCTGTGATTTTTGTGGTGGTGGTGGGGATGTATCCTGTGTTTTTTGTGTTGCCCGCGGAGAAGCACCCTGTGTTTTTTGAGGGGCTGTGCCAGGAGACTTCATATTCTTTGTTTGGACCAGCATCGTCGCGGATGTTTTCCGCTGGTCTGTTTGCTGCTCTGGGGTGTCGTAATTCTGTGATTGGCCAGTTTCATCTTTTGTCTCTGAGCTTCGTTGCACTCGCAGATCTATTATCTGAGGTTTATTGTGTGGAAATGGCGATGTCGTCATAGAATTCCTACCCGATGCACTTTGTGCATCCAAACCATCGTATATACAAGGGCCGTACTGAGGACCTGAAGGGCTTCTTTCGGTTGAGTAAGCCTCTCTCGGAGAACACTCGCGTTTAGGGGTAAACGTACCCCTTGAGATGCACGTGTCTTTAGGAATGTCAGACCGCGTATTTGACGTTTCAAGGATTACGTTCTCCGAACCATTGTTTGGGATGTCAATTCCCCAACGTGAACGCGTCTCAGTTTTCCCACCATTCGCGGGCACCGCGTCGGAATTCTCATTTTTCAGGGATGGAGCGATAACGATAGACGAATGGACGGGCGCAGCCTTCTCTAAATCTGAAACGGGCTCCAATTGGGACTTCTGATTGACAGTCAAACTAAATTGACACTTCGTATCTTGAACCTGACACCGATTTGCGCTCTCTTTCAAACATTCATTCAGCTTTCCACTAATTCTGTCTTCTTCAATGGGAGTTTCTACTTTCGGTGGGTCACTCCTTGGGTCTTTCTGTGGGTCGTTCACCGTGTAGTCCTCTTGCGTTGGTTTCTTCTGAGAATTCGTGAACTGAGAGCTAGTTAAAGGAACTACTTCCTCTTCGCTATCGTCTACTTGCGATACGTCAGTCCTCTCTTTACTGTTTAAGATGTGACTCGAGATTATCGGCTTCTTTTTCACTCTCACGTCCTTCAATTCCACCACGTCTGTCCCACCGGTCTTGTATATGTGGACCTTCTTGCACTTTACCGGGCGCGGGGTATTCAGGGAAAAGAGGGACACCCCCTGTCTGCTGGGCTCCCTCGATTTACCGAAAATAGAGCCGAGAATGCCATCTTCGTACTCCACCATCGCACGGTAAAAGATAAATTCACGACGCGTGGAATTCTTTTTCTTCGGGACCAGATCACCAATATGGCAGCCGTTGCCTACAAGGTATGCTTCGCAGATTGATCATACCTCTCGACACATTCATACACTACTCTAGCGGCTTAAGTAGGTATTGGAGTGACAAGTATCTCAGCCATGGTTTCGTGAAACTAAATTCAATGTCACTGCGAAACTCCATCCAGGGAATCAATATGCCCCATACATTACATCGCTCTGGCTAGCGCCTCAATTTCGGGGTTCGTGCCACCTGACGGCGTAAGTACGCTGTCTTCTCTGGACGGAGCACTGCAAAGTGAAGGGACATCTAAACACCCGTACCGCAATAGTGTATCCCCATGAAATCTCTTTGGAAGCCGTGATCGAGCAGACTGAACGATGAGAGGTACCGCGACAAGGACAGGCCGATGGATCTGAGACATGACAGTGTTTGATCTCTGAAAGCTCGAGTAGTTCCTCGAAAGCACGCCGCAGCATAGGCACGATAGCTCCAGCCCATCGTGTTCAAACAGTCCCTATAGAACACAGGTATGCCCACAGAAGAGCCATGCCTCGTCAATGCATTTCTTGTTGTTCCGGCGCGGGGAATGTTTAACTGTTGCTGTGCTGTGTGAGTAAATGAGTTGACGAGAGCGTTTCAGTAAGCCTCGGCATGTCAGCAAATGTCCTGTCCATGACGAAATAGAGGCCACTTATCCATCTGCCTCATTTATTGTGGATTACCATCGCAATTTTATTGGCTTCGCCAGGACTCGCTCGATTAAGCCCCAAAGAGGTTAGAAAGCACCGATCGAACCGTGGTCTCTCGGCACCCGGCCGGTGCGAGCTTTCTTGCTAACGTATTCAGTTTTAGTGGTTTTGTGTTGGCGGGCGAGAAAGTCTACTAACAAAAGCAGTCGGTACCACAGCACACAAGGATTTATTTCGAGCCCATAAGTCCAAGGGTTCTTGGTTTAGGAGTACACGCAGCTACCTTACATGTGCTAAGCCCCACACCAAATGCCTTGGCGAATGGACTCGTATACGTCACGCTTGCATGCGATGGAAAACGGCTGCGAAAAACCATTTTCTCCGTCCACTGAAAGGTTGGACTTATGACGAAAAATCCTCTTACACAAGGAGGAGTGAGCCTTGCGATTGTTCCATTGTGTGACGTTATGTTGACGAAATGGATGTGTGTTCCTCATGGGCTCCACTCTAGGAAGTTTCAGGCTATCCGTTTCGGATTGATCCAATGTAGGCTATGCGTGCATGTTGAGACGCTATAGTGGGGCCTGTACAGTGTGAGAATCTGCTCAAAGACTTACTCGTAAGAGTTGAGTGTGTTGTGAGATGTGACAATATGTAAAGATAGACTGCTTTTGGTACTGTCCTTTTTGTGAGTATACTGTTTTTTTTTTTGAGGGTTTTACTAACACTTGGCGAGTGCTAGCTAAGCTAGCATGAATAATGAGAAGTGAATGGCACAAAAGCATTGAAATGTCTGGTGCATTTTGCAAAGTCAATGAGCGTGAACATGACAAATAATTAAAAACCCAGCCTCTTCTCTGGAGGAACCTTCTTTCAGGATCGATCTAAGGAGCTCTCAGTAGTTCCAGTGGACGCTCCATTCAATATGTGTATCATAAATCTCACGACTATGTCGTAATAAGATAACTTTTGTAATCCTTTCGGTGTTTTACTTACTATTGTAATCCATTTGGTATTTACTTATATTATCTCCAATCACGTTCGCCTCGTTTAGTTCACTCTTCAGTTTACATAATAATACACTTCGCACACGAGCTCTGTGAGTCCGCAGCAGCCTTCGTGGACTGCACCTCCCTAGCCTTTGCTGGCTTCTCTTCCGTCGCCTCCTTTGTGTTCACATTAACGGGGGACTCTGTTTTTTTCGGAACCTCTGGGCTGACAACAGCCAAAGAAGAAACAATCTTCTTAGCACTGGCTGCAAATGACTCACCCTGGATAGTTGCTGTAGCCAACTCCGTAGCATTAGGCTGCCTAGAGCCGTCTGAGCTTGCAAAAGTACCAGCACCCCATGGAGAACCACCGTGGATCTCGTCGAAGTTGGTGAGGTGACCGAAAGCAGCACCATAACCCAAAGGAATGTATGGCATACCGTGGTGGACCAAGTACGTCACAAACGTACGGATGGTGGCCTCCTGGCCACCACCCTGGGAGCCAGTCGAAACGAATATACCAGCCGGCTTCCCGGACAATGCACCGGAGCCCCATAACACACCCGTACCATCCCAGAAGTGGGACCATTGTGCGGGAGTCTGGCCAAACCTAGTTGGCAACCCAAGCAAGAAGGCATCGTACTCCTTTAAAGTCTCGTTGGTGGCAACCGGGATATCCGTGGGCTTTGGTGGGGCGTGGATCTTGCCCAAGACGTCTTCAGACAAGGACTCCGGGACTTGGAAGATGTCGACTGCGGTCGCAAGGCCCGACTTCTCCACACCCTCCTTGAGGGCGTTGGCCAAAACGGTCACATGGCCGTATGTTGAGTACTGAATAATAGCGACTTTCATGTTGACGATCAAAAAACAGCCATGCCTGCGGCTTATATTGATTGTATCACCACGCTTTAGTAAACATTTTCAGTCAGCTTTGTGTTAGTGGCCGTAGAATTACTAAGGCCTGAATAATTTCTGCGTACGCAATTATGCAAATACAGATAAGCCTCGCGATGCAAAGTAATTCTACAGTCACATCACACATATGGCACATTCATAAGCATTACTAAAATTGGCGATCATCTCATTACTAAATTCTCTGTAATATTTCAAATAACCAAGAATCATGCACGGCGCTTATGTGAAGCTGCCGAGCAGCCACATGTATATAAGGAGTCATTATTCCAATACCATCCTCATCATCAATCACAATGGCCCCTAAAGTCGCAATCATCATTTACTCCATGTACCACCACGTCGCCACCTTGGCTGAAGCCGCTAAGGCTGGTGTTGAGGCCGCTGGCGGTTCTGCTACCATCTACCAGATCGCTGAGACCTTGCCTGAGGAGGTCTTGACCAAAATGCACGCTCCAGCCAAGCCAGCCTACCCAATTGCCACTGCCGATACCTTGACTCAGTACGAGGGTTTCTTGTTCGGTGTCCCAACCAGATTCGGTAACTACCCAGCTCAGTTCAAGGCATTTTGGGACTCCACTGGTGCCTTGTGGGGATCGGGTGCTTTGTATGGTAAGGCCGCCGGTTTCTTCGTTTCCACCGGTACCCCAGGTGGTGGACAGGAGGTCACCATCCAGAACGCGCTCTCCACCATCGTCCACCACGGTATCATCTACGTGCCGTTGGGTTACGGGCCAGTCTTCGCCAAGCTCACCTCTTTCGACGAGGTCCACGGTGGTTCACCATGGGGTGCTGGCACTTTCGCTGGGCCTGATGGCTCCAGATCTCCATCCAAGCTCGAGTTAGAGATCGTCGAGATCCAGGGTACCCAGTTTTACAAGACCATCCAGAAGTTTTAAGTGTATAGAATACAATGAAAAGAGAAATTTGTAAAAAATAAATTTGAAGGGGGGAGTGCTCGTAACAGAAGGAGGGGAGGATGTACTGAGCTTTATGAAGATCAATGATTGCAGTATTCGAATTCCAAACCTGACTTCTGACGAGGGCATTGTCTCAAAAATAATCATCTACATCTGCCTATAAATTTGTCTATTAAATGCTCACGACCTCTTTATCGCTCCTTCGTGCGCTTAATTTTGATGGTATGTTTCCAATACCGTACACTATTCACATCCACGGTCGCTTTGTTCGTGTTACTCATGCCACTAGAGCTGCCCTGCACATTCGCTTAGCTCCAAGTGAGCTAATCACTCGCTATCCACATCAAATGCAAACGAAAACGTACCCTCCGTCAACGCTTCCCACTTCTTCGACTTGCCCGTAGTCAACTCATACTCCTTCCTCTCTATCCTCTCCAACACCTCGAGTGCCTCTGCCAACTCCTTGTTCTTCCCCTTGAACTTCATCAACTGCTTGAAGAGCTCGAATATCGGCATCGGGGGCAACTCACTTATCTCACCGCAGTCCTCGTTTCCCAACAGCGCATCGAGACTCACCTCATCGCGGTAGTGCTGCAACTTCTTCACGTCCTCTTCCAGCGGGTCGCGCTCCGCTATGAACACATCCACGACCTCCCTGACCGCATTGGGCCGGAACCCGCTTACCTGTGACTGCTTGTTCTTGAAGAAGTTCAACGCGTTCGGGAGTTTCGAGTGTGGGACAAAGTTCTGTGTCAACGCAACCGAATCGTCCAAGTTGATGACACTGTGCCACCAGCCTGACGGCACATACATGCACTCACCCGGGAACGTTATCCCAATCAAACACTCTGAAACCTTCACAGCGTCGTTGTAAAAGCCCAGGAGCACCCACTCTGCAATCCCCACCGGCGAAGTCACCTCGCTCTCCTCGTCATCGGTGCCAACACCAGGTGGCGTCACCTTAGGAGGGAGCATGACCCAGAGCTTTCTTCCAGTCAACGCTGCATTCCATGCCGATGTGTAGTTGGGGTCCTTGTGAAATGTGGACCCCAGTCTTTGCGAACCCACAATCAACCACGCGTTGTCTGGACGGCAGGTCGCCTTCTCGAAGTTGAACACCTTGAAGTAGTCGTCGCGGAATATCGCAGGTGGCTGGTACTCCTCCTTCAACGTCTTCATGGCATCACTGTTGCAGTCGAAGAGGTAGAGCGGACTTTCGTCCGAGTTCTCCTGCAAATACGTTGAGTATCTCTGCAACGTCCACTGGACAGCCTCCTGTCTAAATTTCACGTCAGGAAACCTCTTGAGAAGTGCCTCCAAGCTCCACCGGGGCCACCTATCTTCGTCAGCGTTGACCAATATGAACGGGGCATCGTGAAAGTCAGCGTTGAAGCGTTCCAAACTCATTTCAGACTCGTGAATACGGGTTATCCTTCCTTTGGGCAATTCTAATAGGCAGTTGTCCAACGCATCCTTGTGGTATTGCTCCTCTTCAGCAATCACCCTGTGGAAGAGCTTGGGGTAGTCTATCTGCGAGCACTGGAACGGCCTGTACAAGACATCCGAGCACAACAAGTTGTCGCACAACTGCAAATTTGCAGGCTCTTTGATGTTTAAGACAGTAGAGCGCCAGCTTCCACGCCAAACAGCCGTGTCTTCGGAGTACATCTTTTTCCACAACTCCTCATCGAATGCAAAAGCGTATATCACGCGCGAGGTTTGCGAGACGCTTCTGAGAGTCTCGGCATCAAAGTAACCCAACAAGATCATCACCAAGTCATCTGGAAAGTTCCTGAGGCGTCCCATCTGCTCGGCTTTGGTGAGCTGCCCTTCTTTAAAGTGCACAGGTAGAAACAGGTTTCCACCGGGTCTGACATTGAGGGGATGGCGAACGCTTTGACTGGAGAGTGATATGGTTCTCAACTGGTCGGGATATGTGGTTCTTCTGCGTTTTTGTGGACCACCGATAGCAGGCACCTCATCAATACCTCTCATGGTTGCAATTTTTTCAATCATACGATAAAAGATGGAAATCATATAGTAGATCGAGGGTCAACAAAATGTAGGATACCAACTGAGGAAATCAACACGAACCTCAAAGGCGCAAAGAAGAGAGCAATTTTTGAGATACTAGGTCAATACCGTCAAATCATATTCTTTGACACATTTTCTACTCTTATTAGTCATTTTAAAACTGATGTTTCGCAATCTCAGGTTCTGTACACGAAAAATGAGCACCAAGGAAACATTGATTTACGCCCCGGAGACTTACCAGTACACCAAAGGGCACTTGAACGAGTCCGATGTTGACCCTAACCCGTTGCGCCAGTTTAACCGGTGGTTCAAACACGCACAGGAGGAGGTGCGCGCCGGTTCCGACCTTATTCCCGAGTCAGTAACTTTCTCCACAGCACGTCTCCCCAGTGGCCGTGTGTCATCGAGGATTGTGTTGTTGAAGGAGTTGGACTTGACCGGATTCGTGGTGTACTCCAACTGGGGGACCTCTAAGAAGAGCCAGGACGTCGACTCCAACAAGTTTGCTGCCATGACATTCTTCTGGCCACACATCCAGAGGCAGGTGCGTGTAGAGGGCTTGTTGCAGGTGATCGACCGCGAAACCACCCAAAAGTACTACTCCACGCGGCCTAGAGGCTCCAAGATTGGGGCTTGGGCGTCCCCACAGTCGCAGGTGATTGAGTCGAGAGACACGTTGAACGAGTTGAACAAGAAGTACGAGGCCAAGTTCGCCGATTACAAAGACGAGGACATTCCCGCACCAGAGAACTGGGGTGGAATCAGGCTCGTACCGCTCGAGATAGAGTTTTGGCAAGGTGGCCAGAGTAGATTACACGATAGAATTACTTTCAGGAGGGATGACATTGAAGGGGAATGGAAGACTTTTCGTCTTGCCCCATAAGTATATACAAGTCAAGATGCTTTACACCCTGTATATATGAACGAGTGAGCAGTGAGTAGTTAACAAGTGAAGTGGATGTTGCGGCGAATCCGAGATAAAAGTGAGCAGGGAGTAAGGAATAGGATATGCATCTTTATTCAGTGACAATGGGCCCCACAACTCGCTCAAATGTAAACTTCCGCTCACCACTACCTCAATGCAGACACTACCCGCTCGCTTCGCTCATGCTTACTGGCGATGGCACACGGTTTGTCTCGCCAGCATTTTTCGCGCTCACTCACGTTCGCTTTGCTTCACTACTTCCTATGCTTCAATTGGAGCTTGTTATAAGGTAATGGCTCCTCCCTCACAGGAATCCAGTCCTTCTTCTTCAACTTCATCTCTTCGTCACTCATGTACTTTCCGGGGTACACTATTCTCTCGTCTGTAGGGTCCAAGTTCTGCTGAGGGTTCTCCGCGTCCTTGATCATGCCGTTCTCTCTCTTCTTGCCCTTCAAGAAGGTTCTGATCTCGGCAAAACAGTTCATACACATGAAGTGCGATCTCTTCACATGGCCGCAAGCGGGGCATCTAACGATATTGTCCAACTGATGTATCTGCTTATCGCCCGGTGTGTATAACTTGACTCTATGTCTTCTCTTGGACATCTTCTTCTTTGGAGCGGCCCTCAAAATCATCCCGTTATCTATCATGAACGGTGGTTGGTCGTTGTTCTCGAGTTGCTCTCGCAACTCCTCCAATCTCCTGTCTTTCAGTGCAACTTCAGAAGTCCATGACCCCGCCAACGCAGGCATGCGTGGCAAGAGACTGCTCAAGAAGCCCGGTAACGAAAGCCCGTTTAATCTGAGTGCGAGAGACATGGTGGTGGAAATTTTTCTCATTGAAAAAATTAACTTCCGTGCGTGATATGGGTCACGTGAGAGTTTAAAACACCACAGGATAAGAAAGGGTTGGCATATGCCTGCAGTAGATCCCGTTCTCATTTGCGTCCGCTCCCCTCATTCAAGTGCGGCTCGCTCACATTTTCGTCATTCTCCTCTAACATCTGTAACGCGACTATTACACAAAAGGAAAATTCGTTACGAACAGCGTTGTTTACAAAAAAAATTCAATCTAAAGACACGACCAACAACCACAATGTCAGCCACCACTAGCGACACGCACCTCGCACACCCACAGAAGTATGTTGGTTTCGACACCATCACGACGCAGATCGAGAACCGCTTGTTGAAGAGAGGATTCTCGTTCAATGTCATGGTGGTGGGCAGATCAGGATTGGGCAAGAGCACGCTTGTCAACACCTTGTTTTCCTCCAAGTTGGCGTCGTCCAACGGGCGCAAGGTCGCCAGCGACCCCATTGAAAAGACCACGGAGGTGAAAGTGTCGACACACAGCTTGGTCGAGAACAACGTGAGATTGAACATCAATGTCATTGACACGCCCGGCTTTGGCGACCAGATCAACAACGAGAAGTGTTGGGAGCCGTTAGTTAAGTACATCAAGGAGCAGCACTCGCAGTACTTGAGGAAGGAGTTAACCGCCCTGAGAGAAAAGCACATCCCGGACACCAGAGTGCACTGCATTTTGTACTTCATCCCACCCAACGGCAAGAAGTTGAACCAGTTGGACGTGCAGGCCATGAAGAAGTTGTCTGAGATCGCGAACGTGGTTCCTGTGATTTCCAAGTCTGACTCGTTGACCATCGACGAGAGGGCGCACTTCAAGAAACTTTTGCAGTCCGAGTTTGTCAAGCACAGCTTCAACATCTACCCTTACGACTCGGAGGACTTGTTTGAGGACGAGAGGCAGTTGAACGAGGACATCAAGTCGTTGATTCCGTTTGCGATTGCTGGCTCCGAAAAGGAGATCCAGATAAACGGTGAGACCGTGAGAGGCAGAAAGACAAAGTGGGGTGCTGTCAACGTCGAGGACGTCAGCCAGTGTGAGTTTGTCTTCTTGAGAGACTTCTTGACGAGAACCCACTTACAGGACTTGATCGAGACGACCGCCTTGGTGCACTACGAGACCTTCAGATCCAAGCAGTTGATTGCTTTGAAGGAGAACGCCAGCAACCCGAACAGACTGGCCACCGCCACGACTGCTGCTTAGAGCCATTGATTGGCTTTGCTGGTTTATTTACAATGGTAATTATGTGAGGATATGTGTAGGGAGAGGAAAGTAAAAAGTAAAGATTGGAGTGGTCGGGAGAAGTGAACATAAGACAGATGTAAAGACTGGATCGGGAGAAGTGAACATAAGACAGAAGTAAGTTTGAAGTGAAGGATGTGAACTAAAGCAGACTGTTGTAAGTTTGATGTAAAGGATGAGCTAACGATGAACTGAAGTTGGGTTGTAGTGACTTGAATGATGAGTTACGGTGTACTAGGAGAAAAGATGCAAAATATTGATGAATGGACAATGAGGATGTGACTTCGATGAATGAACGATGTGGTGATACAGTCTAGCATATGATCAGACGGAAAGGGCTAAGTTCAATACTCAGAAGAAAACGTCAATATCCACGTCTATGTCTAGTAGCTCTTCACTGTTCAATCGCTTCGGTCATGATCACAGTATTTTCGCGTATTTTTTAAATACGCGTCACTATGGGAGTCAAAGGCCTCAATCAGTTAATCAAAGAACACTCGCCTCTGGCGTACAAGGAGTTCCAATTGAAGAACTTGTTCGGTAGGAAGGTGGCTATAGATGCCTCCATGTGCCTCTATCAGTTCCTCATTGCCGTGAGACAGTCCGATGGGCAGCAGCTTACTAACGAAAGCGGAGAGACCACCTCTCACTTGCTGGGTATGTTCTACAGAACAATCCGCCTTGTCGAGAACAACATCAAGCCCGTGTTCGTTTTCGACGGTAAGCCACCGGTGCTCAAGGGAGGAGAGTTGGAGAAGCGTTTGTTGAGAAGAGAAGAGGCCCAGAAGTCACTTGACTCACTCAAAGACACAGACAATGTGGCGGATCTCCTCAAGTTTGAAAAGCGATTAGTGAGGGTGTCGCGCGAGCAGAACGAGGAAGCAAAGAAGTTGTTGTCCTTGATGGGAATACCAATCGTCAACGCCCCTTGTGAGGCTGAAGCACAGTGCGCGGAGTTGGCTAGAGGGGGGAAGGTGTACGCTGCCGCTTCCGAGGATATGGACACACTTTGCTACGAGCCACCATTCTTATTGAGGCACTTGACGTTTGCAGAAGCTAGAAAGATGCCCATAGATCAGATCGCATACAAGGAGGCGATGGAGGGGTTGAACTTGCCCCGGGATTCATTCATCGACTTGTGCATTTTGCTTGGGTGCGACTACTGCGAAACCATCAAGGGTGTTGGACCTGTGACTGCTTTGAAGTTGATCAGGGAGCACGGGTCTTTGGAGAAGATCATTGAGCATATAGAAAGCAACCCCGAGAAGACTAAATTCAAGGTTCCTGAGAACTGGCCGTACGCGGAGGCCCGCCAGTTGTTCATGAAGCCGGAGGTCACAGAGGCGTCTGAGGTTTCTTTGAAATGGAAGGAGCCTGACGTGCAGGGTTTGATAGACTTTATGGTCAACGACAAGGGTTTCAGTGAAGACAGAATAAAATCTGGTGCCGAGAAGTTGAAGAAGGGTTTGAAGGCTGGTGTCCAGGGCAGATTGGATGGTTTCTTCAAGGTTGTGCCGGGAAAGGCCACGGAAAAGAAGAAAGCATCTGAGCCGAAGGGTCCTGCGAAGAAGAAGACGAAGAGGAAGTAGAGAAGCCACTGAGATATGTCTGGGGATGAGAAGGATACTGAGGATGAGAATGAACACACTGAGGATAAGAAGGATAACACAATACTGAGAATAAGGAGAATTGACAAGACTGAGGATAAGAAGGATAATACAATACTGAGAATAAGGAGAATTGCACAAGACTGAGAATGAGAAGGATAACACAAGACTGAGAATGAGAAGGATAACATGAGACTGGGGATATTTCAGGCTGGTGTACATAAGACTGAGAAAAATAGGTCAAAGTTGTGAGCACAAGTGAATTCAGTTAACTCCAATAGTTTATATAGAGGGATATTACACTGGTTCTGTTGAACCTGCCATCATTTTGCATTCTATTCGTACATACGACATGAACTAATCTCTTCCCTTTGGCTTCTTCTTTTCAGCTTCGGCCGCCTTTTCGGCTTCGATTTCGTCCACGTACTTCTTGATTTCGTCCACTGTCAACTGCTGAATTCTATTGCCCGACTTCAACACCGACACCTCGATGTTCTTGGCTCCGGTCTGTACGACTTCCAAAAGCGACTTGACGGTCAACCTGATCGTCTCTTCATCGCCCAAATTCTCCTCGTAATGCTTCTCCAAGAATTCCTTGACCGTCTTGGACGACCTGCCGATGGCGTGTGCCTTCCATGCGTTGTAGATTCCTGAGGGCTCGGTTTGGTACAACTTTGGGACGTCGTCGTTGGAGTCGAACCCTGCGATTATCGTGGCAATGCCGAACGGTCTCACACCACCAGACTGTGTGTACTTTTGCTGGACACCTGCCACATGCTTGGTCAAGTATTCGATCGACACGGCATCCTCCAACGTCAATCTGTGGGATTGCGCCTCCACTCTGGCTTTGTCTACCAAGATTCTTGCGTCAGCGTTCAATCCAGCGAACACTAACAAAGCGTGGTTGTCGATCTTGCATATCTTCGATGGTGTGATACGTGGGTCCTGCAATTTCAATGTGGTTCTCTTTTCACATCCCAAAACCACACACTCCTTGCCCTTCACGCCCACGGCACACGTTCCCCTCTTGACTGCCTCTGAAGCATATTCGACCTCTAAAATGTGTTAGTATATGCGGACGGGAACCGATCTTGAAACGTACGGAACACATGTCCATCAGGTCTGAGAATGTTAGTAGGCGAATTTAGCAAGTAATTGAATCAAAACGTACGAGAAAATGGATAAAGCACTATCGTAACCGCTCATTATGTACTAGTTGTAGCGTGTGCCTTTAGCGATTTTGTTGATTTTAAGTCTTAAAATTTGCCTCCGACATTTGCCAAAAAAGTCGCAACTCCATGGCTCCAAAAGAGAAGGGCAAAGGGGGTCCGCCCAAAGTCATCCCGCACAAAGACCACTATGCTCGAATAAACCACTTGTATGGAGCATCGAACTTTCTTGCTCAAAGCAAGAAGTACAGCATTTTGTCGCGCCACTACGCGCGACTGCTCGACTTGGTTGCGAAGAAGACCGTTTTGAAGCTCACACCGGGAGTGAAAAGAACTGTTTGCAAGAACTGTCATACTTTGTTGATCCCGGGGCTCTCTGTTGAGATCTTTCTTGAGAACAAGTCCAATTCACAGGCCGAGAAAAACGACGTCTTAGTGCACAGATGTATGGAGTGTGAGAGCATGAAGAGGTTTCCGGTTGGGAAGAGCCGAGAGTTTGAGTTATTCAGCGAGCGACCAGATGTGAAGTTTCCGGCGATGTAGAAGGTGCCACATTAAGTACATCCATGCCCAATAGAAGCACTCACATTGAAGTGAGAGCTGCCATGCATTAACTCCCTGTGTTCCATCAAGAACACCATGAATTAAGGACCTATTGCATTCATAAGAAGAACTACATTCCTCCGTACAGGAACCATGCATTCCATCCATAGCAAGAACAATTGCATTCTATTCAAGAAATCAGTAGATCAGCCTTGTATCACAGGAACGTTTTCTCCTCTCTTCAGAATCAGTAAAGTACTAGCATAAACCACACATCATCATTCTCACGATCTCATCTACACGTACATCTCACAATGCCGTCCACACTTATCCACCTCCACAACTCATAATCTACACTTATTCACCTCCATAACAGACTCATATCGCCTACACTTATCCACCCTTACAATTTGCTCTTTAACGCTCGCTTGCCTAATCACTAGGACCAATCATGTTCTCTGGCCTCACCCACTGGTGGAACTCCTCTTCAGTCAACATGTTCAACTCCAAACACGACTCCTTCAACGTAATGCCCTTCTTGTGCGCGTTCTTGGCGACCTTGGAGGCATTGTCGTAGCCGATCTTGGGGTTCAAAGCCGTCACCAACATCAAAGACTCGTTCAAGACCTTCGCGATCTTCTCCTTGTTGGCAACAATCCCCTCAACACAGTTGGTTCTGAAGGACTTGCATGCGTCGCCGATCAACCTGATCGACGAGAGCAAGTTGTAGGCCATAACCGGCTTGAAGACATTCAACTCAAACTGGCCAGAGGCACCGGAGAAAGTGATCGTGGTGTGGTTTCCCATCACCTGCGCACACACCATGGTCATGGCCTCGCACTGCGTAGGGTTCACCTTACCCGGCATGATTGAGGAGCCTGGCTCATTCTCTGGCAACGACAACTCGCCATAACCACATCTTGGACCAGAGCCCAAGTATCTGATGTCGTTGGCGATCTTGAATAACGAGGTTGCCAAAGTGTTGAGAGCACCGGAAGCCTCGACAAAAGCATCGTGGGCGGCCAACGCCTCGAACTTGTTGGGAGCGGTCTCAAATGGCAAGCCAGTGAGCTTGGAAACCTCCAGGGCAACCTTGGCATCGAAGCCCTTCTTGGTGTTCAAACCAGTACCCACCGCAGTGCCACCCTGGGCCAAAAGCGACAATCTTGGTAAGACGCCCTCAACCCTAGCAATTCCGTACGTCAATTGCTGGACGTAGCCCGAAAACTCTTGGCCCAATGTCAATGGAGTGGCGTCCTGCAAGTGAGTTCTTCCGATCTTGATAATCTCTTCGAACTCCTTGGCCTTGACGTCCAAAGCGTCTCTCAAGTCCCTCAACTTGGGCAACAATTGGTTGGAAATCTCCGTCACAGCAGCGATGTGCATCACGGTAGGGAAGGTGTCGTTGGACGACTGCGACATGTTACAGTGGTCGTTGGGGTGGACAGGCTTTTTGGAGCCCAAAACACCGCCCAACAATTCGATCGCTCTGTTGGAGATAACCTCATTAGCGTTCATGTTGGACTGCGTACCGGAACCGGTTTGGTAGATGACCAACGGGAAGTGGTCGTTCAATTTTCCCTCGGAAACCTCCGTGGCAGCCTCCTTGATGGCGCCAGCGATTTTTGGGTCCAAGCCGTACAGTTCATTGACAATAGCGGCCGCTTTTTTCAAAACTCCGAAAGCCTTGATGATTGGCACTGGCATCTTGATGTCGCCGATGTCAAAGTTCCCCAAGGATCTCTGCGACTGGGCGCCCCAGTACCTGTCGTTCGCGACCTCAATTTCACCGAATGCGTCTGTTTCGATTCTGGACATGGTTGATTGAACAAAAAAATTGACTCCGCTTTATATTTGGGCATCCGGCTTTTGGATCTTCCTAGTTTTTCCGGGATCACAAGGGGCACTCCAGGACTGTTTTATTCTTCAAGAAAAGAAGTTGGTTGAGCGAACGTATGATGATTACAGTATGTTCATTTGGGATATATCTGTACAAGGTCAATAGAAAAGCTAACGATGAATAAAGTTAACAATTAATACAGTTAACGATGAATAAAGCTAACGATGAATATAGAAAAGCTAACGATGAATAAAGCTAACAATTAATAAAGTTAACGATGAATGAAGCTAACGATGAATATAGAAAAGCTAACGATGAATAAAGCTAACAATTAATAAAGTTAACGATGAATAAAGCTAACGATGAATATAAAAAAGCTAACTAAATTTGGAATTTCAACATCAACAGGAACCCAACGAGCTTTACCGTCAGTCTCAATTTCACTTTTCGTCACTCAACGAGACCTCTTGCTAACGCTTTATCATCTCATGAAAATTCCCTGTCAAATGTCTTTTCCTTGCGCTGTATTTCCTATAAAGGCTTTGCCAGTCGTCAACAGTTCCTTTCCTCTCATTACAACTAGCTCTTGCTACCATCTCTCAAGTTGTATCACACCTAGCACTTGCTGGTGTCCTCCTCAGTCACTTCCATATCCTCCTTCTGCACTTACAAAAACTTCGACACCTCCTTCTTCAGCATTCTCGATGGCGGTTGAACCCTGGCACCAACCCAGTTGTACCTGAACCCAATCTCGTGCGCCAAGATCTCCCCGAACCCCAACATCATTCCGTTGATGAAGGGCAAGATCATATTCACACAACTCTTCTTTAGTATGTCCCACGGGTTGTAAGAAATGATCAATGCATGGTTGCGTTGCGGAGTACTCACTTCCCGCGAAGTCTCGGGAAGGTCATCATACTCATCCACGCTTGACGACGTCAGCGAGCCGACCACTACTACAGACTCCGCATCATCTGCCTCCTGTTCAGGGAGAATCACCACACTTCCGGTCTGGCTGTCGGTGTTGGGTGAGTCGACTTCCTCTGGCTCAGCCACTTGTATGCTAGCAAACGGGTTCTGTTTGAGTTTGTCGTTGATGCTGTGCGACATGATGGCAATTGGCTTGACTCACGTTTTTCGCTCAAAAATTGTATACCGGAGGACGACAGGAAAAGTTCACGAGAGATTTTATTACTGTTTCTGTTACCAGAAATAGAACTACTACCTCTACCCAGGTCTGTCTACATCTTTTCTCGTTCAGTCGTTTGCTCATGTATTTCTATCTAAAAGAACCAGCTTACTTCTTTAAGCCGACAGACAAACCGTCCTTCAATCTCTTCTCGGTCAAGGCCGCAATGATGGCAGCACCCACACCGGATCCGTCCTCAGCACTCACGAGCACGATTGGGTCCTCCTTGACGGAGTCGTCCCAGCCGAAAATGTCTCTCAAACCCTTGGCAGCTCTCTCCTGGAAACCTGGGTACTTGTTGTACACGGAACCGTCAGCGGCACAGTGCGCGGTCTCGTACTTTCTCTTCTGGCAGATGGCAGCAACACCACACACAGACAATCTGGCGGCTCTGTCACCAATCAACTCCGCAAAAAGACGGATGATCTTTCTCTCTGGGATGGTGGTCTCGATGTTCAACACACTGGTGAACAACTCCTGCACATCCGACAAGTTCTCGAATGGGTCCTCCTCGATCTTGGCTGGGAAGGAGGTGTCCAAGATGAAGGTCTCCTTCAACTTGGTCAAGTCCTGGTTCTTGAAGATCAACTTCTTCTCGTCAGCCAACTCGAGCATGATCAATCTCAAGACCTCACCAAGGTAGTAGCCAGCAATCATCTTCTCGAAAGACTGCTCACCTGGTCTTGGGGACTCTCTGTCGATCTGGATGTCGTACTTGGTTCTTGGCAACACCAAGTGCTCGTTGTCGAACGAACCGTACTCACAGTTGATGGCCATGGCCGAGGTTTCTGGAATGTCGCTTGGGACCTTGCCCTCCAACTTTGGAATGTCCTGCACAACATCGTAGTAGGCACCGTTACAGCCAGTACCGAAGATCAAACCCATCTTGGTCTCTGGGTCGGTGTACATAGAGGCGACCAAGGTACCGGTGGTGTCGTTGATCAAAGCGACAACGTTGATAGGAATGTTCTTCTTGGCAATGGCCTCCTGCAACATTGGGACAACGTCGTGGCCCTCGACACCCTCGATGTCGAAACCCTTGGTCCATGTCACCAAGACACCCTCGTTGATGGAGTTTTGGAAGGCAGGGTACGAGAAGGTGAAACCCAACGGGAGAGGGTCCTTGACTCCCTCTGGGTAGAACTCGGTAACGAACTTGCCCAAGCACTCGGCAATGAAGTCCCACAACTGCTCAGACTTGGCAGTTCTGATCCAGCTTGGCAAGGCGAACTTCGACTGCGTAGTGTCGAAGTCTCTGTTGCCGCCCAACTTGACGAGAACGACTCTCAAGTTGGTTCCACCTAAGTCGATGGCCAAGTAGTCACCGGTCTCCTTACCGGTAGGGAATTCCATGACCCAACCTGGGATCATGGGAATGTTACCTCCAGCCTTGGACAAACCCTTGTCCAACTCGGTGATGAAGTGGGCGGTGATCTTCTGCAAAATTGCTGGGGTGGCGATCAATTGGTCCTCGATGACCTTGACGGCACTCAACATCTCTTCCGAGACATCGGTGAATGTACCCTTTCTGTGTTGAGGTTTCTTTGGACCTAAGTGAACCATTGTGCTAAATTTATTGTAATATGTGTGAGTTAAAAGGATTTGGGCGCTCGGGCTGTTTAAATACAAAAAATTGCCCACAATTTGGGTGAACGAAAATATTTGTGGAGGTCCGCAGGCACTCCGTCCCCGGAAATTATTGGCTGCTGCAGTCTACCGTAGCCTGTGTAGCAGCTGATGCTGCAAAAAATGATCACGGACGGACCTATGACCCCATCTCTCAAAACACCCCATTCGCCAATCCTCCTCACCTGACGGACTACTCCAGCCCTTTGATCTCCCATGTTTTTCCGAAGTGAGTCGCCGACGAGATTTTCCGAGGTACTGCACACGGAACTGAAAAAAAAACGTCGGGTGATTGACCAAGAACTCATAGTACTGGTGCGAAGTGCCTGTGTTCCCCCCATGGGGTAACCGGGAAAACATCACTCCACTTTTCGGGTTTGTTCCGTAATTTGCACCCAGACGACTAGCGGTCTGGATCGGTCCCCCGCAAGGAAGTCGGTGAGGCGTCCCCATGGGGAACTACACAATAATGCAAAATTCGTATCAAAAGAAATGCAAGAATTCCGGAGAACCTTCCATGGCAAATGAACGAATCGTAAATGTAGGTGTCAGCGGGATATTGAATGCTTGGAACAGAAATGAGCCCCAACGGAACCGAAACGGAGAGAAAATGATCCGAAAAACACTGGGCGACTCTCTGAGTTCACGCATACAGACAGTCTGAACCAAAACTTTTACTGCGATAAACGAATTTTGCGAGAATTATTTTACGTAGACATGTTGGGGTTGATAAGATTTAAAAATAATGGGGTGAAAGTTTCGTGATGCTGTACGTTCCTCAAATTTAACAGATGTCGTGATTTCAGTTTTAATTACTCGGACCTACAGAAGAAACCAGTTCCTCTGATCGTTTGAAAATCGTAGAAACTCGATAATGAGAATGTGAATGTTTCACAAGTCTTTGATGACGTAAACTCGCCTTGTTGCTGCCGCTCTTTTCGATGGCAATAGAAATGCTACGTTTCCTAGTGGACTTCACCGTTTTAGTCTCTTCCGGTATCATTTTAACCTATTTGACTCTCATATATTCAGTGTTCACTTTCGAGACCCGTTCCTTCACTTACTTTCGAGAAACACTATTAGTTCACTCACTTTCGAGTCCAGTTCTTCGACCATCAGTCAGTCGAATAGCACGCCACTCTCTCACATTCACTTTGTTCAAGTTCAAGTTCCTCAATTCTGTGATCTTCGTTCACGTTAATTCTCTCACCTCTTTGATCTTCTTCACGTTCTAATCTCTCACTTCGTTCAACCATCGTATTCGCACTCGTTACCACATATCCCTCGTCGTATTCGCAAACTTCTTCATAGAATCCGCCACATCGTCCAAACCACCTTTCACGTCATCTATATACGCGTTCATATCCGCGAAATCCTGCTTCCTCTTCCAATCAGACTTGCTCAACTCGTCGCTCTCGAAGAAGTCCTCGACTTTATTAGCCGGTGCGCCCATTTCATCAGCGCTCTCCATGGGGGCCTTCTTCGACTCAAATCTCTGCGACAGCACAGCTGCCAATAGCTTGTTCTGCTGTTCCTTGAGATTGTCAAGCTCAAATGCAAACGACTCGTTGAAAAACGACCCCCTGTCTCGCACATCCTGCAGCATCCTCTTAACGTCATCGAGCACATCGATCTGCGTCCACAACTTATCCAGGTAGGTCACATTTGGCTTGGCGCTCGGTGCGCGGTCGTTTGGCCGCACGCTCTGCCCGTCGTACGCCTGGTTGCTGGAGTCAATTGTAGATGTGTTTGCCCTGGAGAGTCGAAACACGCTGTTCATGCTCTTGTTGCCTACCAACACAGGTATTCCAGAGCCCACAGACGTCACAGACGTGTTATAGGAGTGTCTGGGTACCTGGAGCTTGTTGATGCTCGATGTGCTGGAAGTTGGCGGGTTGAAAGGGTCAGACATAGTTTGGTTTTTAGAGTGCACAAAATCTCTTTTCACGTATGCTACATGCTCCACACTTGGTGCCGTCTGGCCAGTCACGCAGTGCACCGGACATTCGTTCGCTCGAGAGGCGATCGGTCACACCACGCAGTCTACCTGAATGGAAGAAGCTCTTGTATCTCAGACAGCCGTACCCTGACAACTACACAGACAAGTCTTTCCTATCTCAAATGACCCGCAACGAAACAGTCGCTACGCACTCATACCTCAAGCTAGTTGACGACTTCTCGCTCATCGTGTTCCACTTGAGCAGTTTGCTCCTCGTGGTCTTCATGTTTGTTGCAATATACCACTATCAGTGGAGCAGCTCACTCGCTGCAATCACCAGTACAGTGTTTACTGCTATTGGTTTTGGGATGGCATCGTGGATGAAGTCCAACTCCAAGCAAGTTGTTCATACCGGGAACTTGAGTCTCAAGTCGTATTTGCTCATAGTTTTCACGTTGCTCATATTGTCGCCCATTCTCAAGTCATTGACGCGTTCCACGTCGTCTGACTCTATATGGGCACTTTCCTTCATACTTTGCATCGCCAGCACTTCGCTACACAACTACGGAATGAACACGGCACCCGCCACTATGAATCCGTCTACCACAAGCAACGAGTACCGTCCAATCTTGTCCACCAACATCTCGCTATCCAACTCGATAGTGTTGGCCTCGCGTTTGAGCACAACATCGCAGGTTTTCTTCTTCGTACTCTTTGCGATCCACAGCAATTTGTTATTGCCCATATACGACTACAATATCCGCAGGCTTGAGTACCACAATGTGCACAGGCTCATATTTTTTGCGCTATTCTCCATGGTGAACTACCTCATCGCAACGATCCTCGGGATCAAGTTGTTGTTGTTATGGTGGGTCTGTGTTGGTATGATAGTGTTTGGCCTTCCTGCCTACTTTTTGTTCTTGCAGAGGTATAAGAATGAGTTACTGGGGCCGTGGGACCACGCGAAACCGAGATTTAATAGAAGCTGAGGCAGCAGCAATACCAGGCGTTCAAGGAGGTTTACACAAGTGGTCAGGCAGATTATTCCAGGCAGGCGATTCACACGAGTAAATCAACAGGTAGCCCGGCGTTAATCAGGCACGCAGTCTAAAAGTGTCAAACGCGGAATCATGAAACCCATATTCTGCAGATCAATGCTTCCGTCAACACTCTCCCGCTTGTGATGAGATGCCACAAATCAACTTCACGTTGTGGTAGTTGTCAACTAGACGAAATTGCTCATTAAACAATTGAATTACGAACGCCACGTGAGAACTGGCCACATACAAAAATTAGATAAGGTAGGCGCCCGATAACCTTAATGGGCCCATTGAATTCCGAGGTGGATGCATTGTTCTCTATGTGACGATCCAAACTCCCAAAAAGGATGCACCGCCGTACTTGCACCATGTGGAAACGCAAATGTTCTACTTTTGACGGTGGTCGTCAAGCGTAATAGAGCTACCATGTACACGATCAATGGTAAGGCATATAGGAACATCCGCGAAATCTGAATTTTTACACGAATCTTAATGAACATTTTCAGATAATACGTAAACAATACGGGGAGAAACCATCGTCTGACAGCAGCTGCGCTGGTTATCGCACAGCCACTCTGCGTTGTCGTCTAGTTCACCTATGAATCAAAACGCGAATTTCAATGACATAGGCTCAGCCTTGAGGGGCTTTCAACGTCTTGCTAAGAATAGCGTATACGTTGGACACAAAGTGCTGGTTATGAACCCGCAGACCGATGGATTTATGGCTCAACGTTGGCTCGTCATATGGGTCCGAGGCACCTATAATCTTTTTTTAGCATGGAACGCAGTGAACGCGAATGACAGTAAATGGGTTGGTTCAGTTAACGATAGGGGCTGAAGGAGGGACGTACTGGTAGATAACAGCTCTACGGATCAACAAGCCACAATTACGCCTCTTTGAAAAATTACGTGTTGAGTGGAGTGACATTTAGAAAATCGGTGAAAAGATGAAGGTTCTAGCACACGTAGGCCGACCAAGGTATTGGACGGTTACGTTTCTTCGAATTGGAGCGCTGAGACTGTTCAATTGTCAAAGTAGGTGTTGGGAGAACGAATGCGAAATAATAATGAAAGTTTGTGAGTTCAAGAACAATAGCTGCCAATCTTCGCACGAGAAAGTACCTGCGACGGCAGAGATGTACCTGCCATTACAATAGCACAGAATGCCTACTGTTTCAGTGAGAGGAGGAAGTGCGCGCATGCAGAAAAGATACAAAGCAGACAAATCCGAGAGATGATATGACTCTGAATACTTGTTATTTTTAGAAGCCGGAGGTCTTCTACAGTACTAATTGGGTGGATGGGAAAAGCTAGACTCTAAGCCTTGGTTATGTTTGTGTGGATTTTTCCACAATTGGGTCTGGGGGTGAATGTTGTGAAAAGAAAAGACCACCAAACGCGGCTATTGGGCGAAGCCACGCTCAATTGAGTTGCGGGCTTTTGCCAACATCAACCAGATTGGACAGAGGGGGAAAGCCCCTTTGCAGTAGAGTATAAAAAGGGGCCATTCGGCTACTCAGAAGCTTTTAAATTATTCCAATCAAACCACAATGAAGTTCACCTCCGCCGTTATTCTCGCCGCTGCTGTTGCCACTGTGTCTGCTGCCTCCTCCTCCGCGTCTGGATCTGCTTCGCACTCCGCATCTGCCTCCGGCTCTGCTTCTTCTGCGAAGGCTTCTAGCTCTGCCTCTGGCTCTGCTTCCGCTGCCAAGTCCTCTTCGGCCGCTTCCTCGTCGAAGGGTGACGCTGCTATCGTGACTGGCTCTACTGGTTTGCTCGCTGCCGCTGCCTTGTTCTTGTTGTAAGAGTGCTAGCCATATATAAATCTATATCAATCTAAATCGATTCGCAATACTATAGGAACGTCTGCTGCAGCAGTCTGTAGCAATCAAACATCGGATGTTGCACATGGTGCTATTGTTTCGCAGCAACTAGAACGCAACACGATCGGACAATCCTTAATTTGCGCAAAATGAAACAAAAAGGAATGCCGTTTGCACCACGAGGGACAGATCCTGAAGAACCCTACATCCCCGCATTTGCAACATATCACTTCGCCGTTAAATTTCTGCGAGTGATGCAGTGCCAAGGACTTGCTCGTAAAATGATGTGGAACGGAACGCTGGCCTCGGCAATTCAATTTAAGGGTCCTGAAAATGTGACTTGGGTCCACGTTTTAAGCTCAGAAATTGTGGCGAATTGAATGAACGCCATTATTCCACATTTGTAAGTTCTTTGTCATCCTATTATTGGTTTCTTTGTCGTCCAATCATTGGTTTCTTTGTCGTCCAATCATTGGTTTCTTTGTCATCATATCATTGGTTACTTTGTCATCATGTCCTTTGTTTTACTCTTTGACATCGTCTACTTCAGTCACAAGTTGATTAACTTCTATTGTTGCAGGGCTCTGCCAAAGGATCAGTTTAAATTTCTTTGATACCTTGTACAGTTGACGATTGGACTCTTGTTTACGCTTCCAAGTTCTTTGTTTGAGACAATTGATGATTTTTCAATATTTTGGGGTTTATTTACAGAATTTGGTATCCTTTGGGAAACCAAACACATCAAATTGATCCATTAGGAAATCAACAGAGATACCCTTTAGAATCGACAACAGACTATTGTATATGACACCTCGTTCAAATCTATTTTCTGCAAAGTGGTATCCTTGCCAAACAGCCTCACTATGACATAATGCACGAAATCCAAAAGTACCTCCACAATACCTAATGAGCCTTTGCTTAGAGCTTAGCCCCACATAATAGCTGGTGACACATCCAAGCCTTTGTGAATTTCAAGTCGCTCTGTACATGGGTCAAGTTTGTGGTGGTGGTTCTGCACACGCTCATACTTCACATGAACCCTCCCCTCATTTTCCCCACGATTTTTTTAGTCTGAGCGACGAATGCGCAAATTTAGACTTCCGTGCATCCGTTTCACACTTGAGCGAGGATGCTTAGCAACAGTTACTGGGTGAACTATTCATAGCATCGCATTGGCCAGAGTTCCAGACGTTTAAGGAGTCCCGTCGCCCACTCCTCCTGTTTCTTTTGTGTCCCCACCTAAAAATTCCTATATAGGAAATACGCTGTCAAGCGAAGTCTGGGCAGGATATATAAATATCGGGATGGTCATCTTTATGAAACTTTTTACCACTACACCCAGAATGCAATTATCACTCGTTGCTTTGACCACCACAGCGTTATTTGCCACCGCACACGCAGCCGACCAGTCCCAGGTCGAGTTCTTCACGGCCTTGGTCAGCGACTTGAAGAGTAACCCGAAGCAATACCTCGACTTCTTGCAAACCGCCAAAAACGTACCACCGCAGTTGACCTCGTTGGCTCCAAAGATCAATACATACACCGACGACTCGTACACGACGTTGTTGGATGACACTGCGATCGATGTCAGCTCGATCGAGTCGTTTGCAACCAACTTACCTTGGTACTCCAGATTAGCAGCTGCCGCAGAAGGTTCTGGTTCCGCAGGCGGATCAGCAGGATCTGCTTCAGGGTCTGCCTCCGCTGCTGAATCATCCGGTTCTAAGAGTGCTTCCTCGAGCCATGCTGCCTCGAGCTCCGGCTCCCAGGGTGGTGCTGATGCATTTTACGCCCCTGTCGGAGCTATAGTAGGTGCGCTTGCTGTGGTGTTGTTGTAAGAAAAGACATTGTCAAAACGTATTTAAATGAATAGTAAAGGTACAATTTAGGATGAATAGTAGAAGGAGCATTGATCCAGGAATAGGATGTATAGAAATAGCATTATTCAGGAATATAAAAGACAGATTCAAACCAGTACTAATTTTCCACTTCGATAGTACAGTCTACTCTAAGTTACATCAGGTTCCTCTTTGAACTCGTTATCAGTACTCCTCACTTACTTCGTCAGTTCGCCGTCATAAACAACATCATATAGTGCAAGTTCCAGAGAATGTTATCCATGCAGTCCATCGGTACCTCACTCGCTTCGCTCTTCAACAACAGCCGTGCGCTGTGCAACAAGTGCGTAGTATTACATCTGAGCAACGATAGACCACTCTCGAAAGACTCATTCACAAGCCTGTCTCCTGGCTCTACCGAAATCGTGAGCTTCGGGTCATAGTGTAGAGGGAGCGTGCGTACATCCTTGCTCACAGCGTCTATGATTACACTTTCGCTCCCACTGGCAATCATGGGGTACTCAAAGGTTGTGTTGCACACTACCGCCAAAGCATTCATGAGCTGCACGATGTACGAGAGCCCTGCGTTGACCAGATCTGCTGCGCTTTGCATGTAGCAGGCATGTAGCAAATCTGGCGTGCTTGATGCGATCTCAATGCCAACGATCGTGAATCTTACCGTATTGGGAATGTTGCAGATGGGAAAAACGAGGCCAATCAGCAAAACCTGCCTCCGCACCTCTTGAACCACTTCTGGCTGCACTGTGTACTCCAATGCCTCCAGAATGGGGTCCGATTGCGAGACGATGAGTTCGCACTGTGTAGAGAAGTCTAGGTGGATTTCCTTCTGTTTTTGCGAAATACCGTGTTTGTATGACTTCATTTTGATCTTGAGCGACTCAATGTCGACCTCTAGCGAGTGCTTTGCCGCCGCTTGCCCGTCGACAGACTCGGCCAAAAGCAGGAGTTCCCTCTTGCATCGCTCCATAGCGTGGTCTATATTCAATGGGCTTCGTCTGGAGAGGTCCGTAATTCGTCGGGCCAAGTCGTACTTGACGAAGTGCAACTCCTCGATAGACTTGGAGAAACGCGTGAGAGATCGCATAGAGTCGAACGTGTACGACATTAGCTCGTTTCCTCTGTGTATAGAGCTTTCAAAGAGTAGTTTGTTTTCTTTCACGGTGAATGATCCAGGAAGGGTGTAAAGACTGCCTCCCATATCAATGATGATGGTGTTGTCTCGGAAAGAGAAGCACTCAGATAGTGAGCCACGATTGTCACCCAAGCTAATGACTTTGGTGAGATCGAGCGTGTACTGAGCCAAAGGGGTCCAATGATTTCCTTCTCTATGCGTGAGGGTTTCAGCTTCTTTATGCTTGGGGACTCCAACAGCTTGGTGTTTACTTTTCCTTTTATTCTTGGGGCTTTCGGCCTCTCTATGCTTGTGGTTGTTGGCATTCGAAACATGCAGAACTTCTCTGTTCTCGTCACTGGTTTCAGAGGATCTATCTATAGTTCCGTTGATTTCCAGGCTGGAAGAAGGTTTGCTTTCGACATTTGTATTTCCTTCTTCATTGAGATCCTCTTTTTTATCCTCCAGGACAACCTGTGTCTTGTCTTCTTCCTGGATGTCGTGTCTTGCGTCGTCCTTCCCGTATCTCAGTTCTCCATTGGGTTTCGGATCCCCTTTGGAAGAAACGCTATTCAGTAGGCTTCCTTCTATGGTCAGCCTCCCATTAATATGACCTTGTATGTTCCTTTTCTCTTTCCTCTTTACCCAGAGCCGCACTGCGATCGACTTATTACTCAGGTGGTTGGGAATTGAGGGAAAGACTATCCGTGGAAAGCTCGGATCGGATTCGCCCACACAGATCTCGCTCACGTAGAGCAATTTTTCAGTAGTTGGCTTCTGCTTGAACACCGCATGTATCGTAATGTACGAGTCGAGCACATTGTAGTCGTGCCCCCAGGCCAGCTGGGGCGCATCAGTCGAGCACCTCACGTTGCGGAACGAAATGCACAGAACGTTCTGTACTTTTCCCCGTGTGTTCATCTCATGCGAGTGGACTGGCGACATCTAAACGACATATGGTATCAACAGAGTGCGACATAAGCTACATGCGACATGAAAATACGACATAACTTGCGACATCCAATTTTACGACAAAGTTATACCATGCAATATACAAGCTCATAGAATTTGTGCGACATATGCGACATTCGAAAATCTAAGCGACATGCCAGGGTTTACGCAACCGAAGCGATCCTGCCACAGAAACGTCTGGATCAGCATAACATTCAGCTATGAAACAGTAACCGCACGTGCAAGGGGGAAAAGAAGAACCAACGGTGAGCGAGTGTACTACCACGAACTGTAAGTGTAATATATTTTGTCTGCTTCTCTCCGCACACAGAAAAACATCCAAAAATCGTGTAGTACCATAACACTTGCGCCATGTCAGGAGCAGACAGAAGATCCTTATTCGGTTCGCGCATACTGTCAATATTCAATGGGCACCATGGAGACATACCCGCGTCGGCCAAACCGACATCCTCCAGGGCAATTACACCCGGTGCAGACAAGAACAAGAGCTCCTCTAGCCAAATCAAGGTGAAGACGTCCACGGGCTCACTACAGCAGAAAAGCTCCAGTGCCTCGCTAAGGGAGAGCAGCAGATCACCAACAATACTGCGGAGTGCCCCACAGAAAGATATAGCAGGGTTGGTGGCGTCCCCACAGCCGTCTGGCGAACCGTCACCAATAAAGTCTCCACGTACCGTGCACCACAGGTCCCTAGAGGGCGACTATCTGCATGTGCTGCCACAGTCAGGGTCGTCAGAGTCTCCGTACCCATCGCCAGCTAAGTACCTCAGCACCGAGAAGTCGCCGGGCAACTACTTGGAGTCGCCAGGGAAATTCCGCGAGAAATCACCAGCAAACCACCTCAGCGCACAGAGATCACCGGGGTATTCCGAGATGCCACGCTCATCCAAGTTACTGGCAACATCCCCCCACAATCGCTTGTCAAACACAACGCCAATCAGTCCTGTGAATATGGAGTTTCCGCGCGATCGTCCAAAGTCAATGCTCACACCCGTGACGTCGCATGTGCATAGACTCTCGCGCAAACCGCCCCCAGAGCCGTCGCCATCCAGTCTGGAGTCAGAGGAGGCGTTGTTCTTCAACACAGCACAAAACTACAAGGAGGAACCAAAGAGAGATCCCAAAACAGACCCACATCATAAAAGAGACCACTCGGACGACATGCGCGACTTGATTGGGACGATAGACTCAGAAATCAACAACTATGACCAGAAATATAAGTTTGAAGAGCCGTATAGAATCGGCCCCACCGAAACATTCAGCGATGACAGCGTCTACGACGACCTCGACCTGTCTGGGGGCACGTTGGCCGATACCGGATCTGAACTAAGGAAGACATATTCAGATAAGGAAACCAAAAAGTATAAGAAAATTACTGATGACAAGGAAACTGACAAGGAAAGTTATGAGGAAAAGTTTACTGATACCAACAAGAAAACATGCGCCAACTACAACGGCCAAGACCCACATTTCTATACATATGACAAAAACGAGCCTTATGTCGACAAGCTTGAACTCTACGACCATGACGATGACTACGACAAACGCGATTCCCACGATTCCTACACATCGCGCAAGGAGTTTACTCCTGCCAGCCGCGAGCAGTTCGAGAGGCTTTCGAAGTATATCTCCGTAGACGATCCGGTAGATAGCTCGTCTCCTTCAATATCGGAGAGTGATTCTCCACGGGTGCCGGACAAGTTTATGGGAACTCCTACCGAGTCGTCAAACGCATCGCAAGGGCGTTTCTCCGACTTAACACGAGAAAACCTTTTGGACTCATCCGACGAGAGGAGTTCGTCGCTAGGTCGGTTGTCAGATAGGAATTCGTCGGTCGACAACCCCCCACTAGCCTCCAAGAATGCACTGTATCCGGACTCGAAGTTACCGTACCCCGAGAAATCTGCACCATACCCACTCGACGGGGATGCCTCAAGTCTCTTGGCATCGCGGGACGAATTTGGCTATGAGGGTGTGTTGTATCCAAACGCTTCAGTGAGTTCGTCATCATCTTCCTCTGTGGTGGCTGATGACTACTCAGAAACGTCGAGTCGTTTCAAGTACAGCAACGATGCGTTGGGTCTGCCTATTATCGCGCCAAATGTGAAGCGCAAGTCACTCGCAACTTCTATGAGCTCCATTACCAGTACTAAAACCCCACGCAATAGCTCGTACCCGATATCGCACACATCGCCGAGGGTGAATTCACTCAAGAAGTCTAACACTGGGTTAGAGTCGCTCAGCAGCAGCGAGTACCCCGTGTCGCGGGCCAAGACGGCAAATACATCACTGCAGGTCAATCTCAAGCGCGCACACAGGCAGTCAGCCTCGATAAGCTCTGTGTGGAGCTCGAACTCGTTCAGGAATGTCAACTTGTCGGTACTCAAGAAGGGATTGGATTTGAAGCCAGGCGAGGGAGAGCGTTCTAACTACGTGCTTGGAATACGACGCAATGCAGGCACTGCTGTGAATGAGAGTGGTCCTGGTAAATGGAAGCTTCCTACGGGGATTTTGCCAGTGGATATCAAGGCGAGTAACAACAACGGGCGTTACACACGCAGGACTACGGGAATTCAGGGCAAGAAGAAGTCCAGTGGGGTGGAGTTGAAGCATGGTCACTTGGCACGCAGATTGCTCGCTGCTGAGATTGAAGAGGGCGATGAGAGCAGATCGATAGGTATTAGTTTGAAGCCTTCGGTGACCACGGCCACTTCGGAGGTGCAGTCCTCGAATTCGAGTATTGCGGCACCTACGTCGCTCACCAATGTGTCGCGAAACAGTTCGCTTGCGCGCAAAACGAGCGAGTTGACGATCGACGATAGTGCCAACAGCTCAGTGGGCGACGATCTCCGCAGAAACGAGTCGATGAAGTCGACGTCATCGTCGGGATCTCTCAGCGACGCAAATGTGGGTCTTTCGGTCAGCGGGTACTACCAGCATCCGGGGTACAAGTGGGACGAGTTGGAGGAGTACCGTGAAGAGGACAGTATCACCGATGCGGAGTCGGTCAAAACTGGGTTGTTCAATGGGAAGGACCACGAGGCACCGCGGTTGGTGTTGGCAAATCCAGACGATAGCGATAGTGATTAGGTAATAGATATAGACTCAACATGGGCGAGGAAAAAACAGGTAGATCACGAGCATGGGCGAAGCGAATGTGAGTGAGAAGAACATGGTGGTGAACGAAGCGAATTCATCGTCGGAATGGGATGATAGAGATTGAGGATCGTCATGAACGAGAAAAAACGAATGAACATAAACTGAGTAGACTCAGTGTTGGTTTCCGCTATTGACATAAGCATCGACATTCACATTGTCATGAAGAGTAATTCGGCAATCCTCATACAAAAAACCTTCCCACATTCCATTCTTGATTGTTTCTGGACAACATGAATGGACATTCAAATTGAGACAAAACGTATTCTTTCAAGGTCATGAAGTATTCCATTCACTCTCAATTCAACCGTGTATTCCTGAGTCAAGTTCACTTTCAACTCTTATCGTTCGCATACTCAAGCTCACTATGTTCAGTGCTGCTCATGTTCACTGTGTTCACGTGACTAGAAAAACACGTCGCCAAAACCAAACGAAAAATACAAAAGCCAACATGAGTGAATCGGGGTACACGTTGATATACGAGCCGAACACGGCCAACAAAACCTCCGTCAATGAGTTCAAGACGCTTTTGGAAAAAGGCAAAGACGATGTCAAGATCGACGCCATGAAACGCATCCTCGTGACCATTCTCAATGGCGACCCCATGCCCGACTTGTTGATGCACATCATTAGATTCATCATGCCCTCCAAGGACAAGACCTTGAAGAAGTTGTTGTACTTCTACTGGGAGGTGTGCCCCAAGAAGGACGAGCACGGCAAGATGCGCCACGAGATGATCTTGGTGTGTAACGCCATCCAGCGTGATTTGCAGCACCCCAACGAGTACATCCGCGGTAACACCTTGCGCTACTTGAACAAGTTAAAAGAGCCTGAGCTCTTGGAGACCTTGGTCCCCAACGTGCGCCAGTGCTTGAACCACAGACACGCGTATGTGCGTAAGAATGCGGTGTTTGCCTTGAGCTCCATTTACAAGGTGTCGGACCACTTGTGCCCCGATGCCATCGAGCTCGTGTACGAGTTTTTGGTTTCCGAGGCCGACCCAGTGTGCAAGCGTAACGCGTTCGTGTGCTTGGGTGAGTTGACCCGCGAGTTTGCGTTGCAGTACATCCAGGACAACATCACGTTGATCGATACCTTGGACCCACTTCTCCAGTTGGCCTTCATCGAGTTCATCAAGAGGGACGCCGCTGCGTATCCCTCGGTCAAGCAGTCGCACGCTGACTTCTTGCTTGAGTTGATTGAGAGCTCGCTGAACGTCGTTGTATACGAGGCTGCCAACACGTTGCTGCTTCTCACCACCAACCCGCAGAGCGTGCTCCTTGCGGGTAGTAAGTTCGTCGAGTTGGCCACCACCGAGACCGACAATAACGTCAAGATCATCACATTGCAGAGAATCGACGACTTGCACCAACAGCACCCGGGTGTTTTGCAGGACTTGTCGTTGGACATCTTGCGTGTGTTGTCGTCGCAGGACCTTGACGTGCGCAAGAAGGCACTTGCGGTTACTTTGCAGTTCATCTCTAGCAGAAACGTCGAGGACGTTGTCAAGTTGTTGAAGAAGGAGCTCGAGCGTACTTCTGCGTCCAACGAGGACAACATTGCCGAGTATAGACAGTTGTTGATCAACGCCATCCACCAGTTGGCGATAAAGTTTGTGGAGGTGGCTGCCAACGTAATCGACTTATTGTTGGACTCCATCTCGGACTTGAACAGCGCTGCTGCGTACGAGGTGTTGACGTTTGTGAAGGAGGTGGTGACCAAGTTCTCGGACTTGCGTGAGTCCATCATCGCCAGGTTGTTGCTCGCGTTGCCACAGATCAAGTCGGGCAAGGTGTTCCGCGGTGCGTTGTGGATCATTGGAGAGTACTCCTTGGAGGAGAAGACCATCAAGGATGCCTGGAAGGCACTCAGAACGAGCATCGGCGAGGTTCCGATCTTGACGAGCGAGAGAAAGAAGGACGACTCCAAGCAGGAGAACGAAGAAGACGCCCCAAAGAAGGCCAGCAGAAAGACTGTTATTTTGGCCGACGGAACGTATGCCACCGAGAATGCGTTCACTGCTGAGGTGGTGGATGACGACGAGGGCAGTGTGCCTCCAATCCGCAAGCTTCTCTTGGCTGGTGACTTCTACTTAGGTGCTGTTTTGACTTCTACTTTGGTGAAGCTTGTGCTTGGGTTGCACCGCTTGAAGGTGCAGGCAACGTTCTTGAATGCATTGAGAGCCGAGGCCTTGCTTATCATGGTTTCGATCTTGCGTTTGGGCGAGTCGGAGGTTGTTTCCAAGCAGATTGACGAGGACTCCGCCGACCGCATCTTGTCGCACATCAACTTGTTGAACAATGAGGCCGACGAGCAGTTGATCGAGGACAGTTACTTGGATGCCACTAAGGAGGCGTTCAGGCAGCAGGTCAAGAAGGCCGAATCTGCCAAGTTGGAGTTGGCTGCTAAGGACTTCCACGAGAACGCCGAGCAGGTCGACGACAGTATCGTGTTTAGACAGTTTGAGAGCAACTCGTCGTCCAGCAAGACACCAGTTGACGATGTGACACTCGCGTCGGGGTCCAATGCCGTCAAGGAGGACTTGCTGTCGAGATTGAACAAGATATTACCATTGACTGGTTTCTCGGATCCTATCTACGCGGAAGCTTTTGTGCAAGTGCACCAGTACGACGTTGTGTTGGACGTGTTGTTGGTCAACCAAACTACGCAGACATTGAGGAACTTGTCTGTAGAGTTTGCCACACTTGGCGACTTGAAGGTTGTCGACAAGCCCGCAACTGCCAACATTGGGCCACACGGTTTCTACAAGGCACAGACCACCATCAAGGTCACTTCTGCAGACACCGGTGTCATATTCGGAAACATTGTCTACGACGGACAGCACTCTGACGACTCGACCATCGTGATCTTGAACGACATCCACGTCGACATCATAGACTACATAAAGCCGGCGACGTGCACGGAGGCGCAGTTCCGCAGCATGTGGAACGAGTTCGAGTGGGAAAACAAGATTACCATCAAGTCCGAGATGGCTCTGTTGAAGGAGTACTTGGACGAGTTGATGAAGGGCACCAACATGAACTGCTTGACGCCTGGCGCTGTGATTGGCGAGGAGTGCCAGTTCTTGTCTGCCAACTTGTACTCGCGGTCCTCATTTGGTGAGGATGCGTTGGCCAACTTGTGTATTGAGAAGCAGGCCAACGGGCCAATCATTGGCCATGTCAGAATCAGAAGCAAGGGGCAGGGCTTGGCGTTGTCGTTGGGTGACAGGGTCGCTACTATTCTGAAAAGACAGAAGGCGGCCAATGTTGTGAAGGTCTAGAGTAATAACAATTGATATAAGATGGATGTAGAAGCTTTATTAATTCAGGAATGTAGGAAGTATATGATTGCAATCTTTGGAGATGAAGAATGCGTATTTTGGTGATTGCCAGACGGCTTTGTTCGTAAGGTTCGTGAGATCGTGTGCATCGGAAGTGGGCAAGGCTAGACCTGGTGGCTTTCTTTAGCAGGTCGCTTTTCAATGCAAATGGATACTTTGAGTTCCAAACCATGTAATCTCTTCGTTCTCTAGTTCACCAGGTTGCTTTTCAATGCAAATATACGGGTGTTGTACTTTTTGAGCTCCATGCAATCTCTTTGTTCTCTATTTCACGTAGGCTTCGCTCACGTTCCAAACCAATCTCTTTGTTCTCTAGTTCACCTACGCTTCGCTCACGTTGACTCCATTTAATCATTTGTTCACGTTCGCTTTGCCGTTCTCTCTTTTAACCGTGCACTTTGCTCACGTTCTCTCTTTTAACTCGAGAATTCTCTCCCTGCTCTCCACTAGCAATTGAACCTTCTTTTCCGATCGCACGAAGAGATTCGGATCTGTATGCCTGCCAAACGCCGGGACCTGCCTCAAGTCTGTAGTATCATCCACGTAAGCCGATTCCAAAAACTCCGTGCCGAGGTGCACCATCACATTGAATATTGTAGTGAAATTGGCCCTCACCTTGACTGCACCCAAACTCGGGTGATACTGTGATGGAAAACACGTGTCCAAGTACGCCAAACCCGTCCCAAAGACGTTTTTTATGCTGCGCGGTATAGGCCGCGATTGCGAGGTCAAGACATCGAGGCTGTAGTTCAGAGACTTGAGTGTGTATGCTTGGAACTTGTCGTAGTTCAATTTGACTCTGAGGATGAATGCGACATACGCGCTTGCCCTGGATATCGCCTCAATGCTTCCAAACACTGTGACGAACCGCTCTACGGTTCCTGCTGTGGGGGTGGAGACGGTCAAGTCCTTGACACCAAAATTTGTGCGCGTGGTTTCAGTGATGCTTTCTAGATTCTTCTCAAAGTACTGGCCCTCTGAATGCGATACTACAAACTTGAGCGAGAGCACCTTCAGATTGCTCGCAAGCTCGGTGTTGAGCTTGTTGAGGTAGTTGATAACCTTGGAATCCGCAAGGACAGCATCCTGCACTTTGGGAACTGCGGTCAGCTGTAGCAATTCCACCGTCTTTGGCACCTCATTACCCTCCAAGAACCTCCTTTTCTTTCTGGCTTGTGTACGGTGCATCTTGTGTTGGTGTGATATTGGGGGGTCGTGTGCCAGACAAAAGCTCGCAGTTTTTTCTAAAAGGCATCGCAGTGGAAAATTTTGGATTGTACCTGCACCACATCAATACAAAATGGTCAAGAAGGAAAAGGTATCAAAGACCGAAGAAGCCGGCGAGGACAACTATGAGAAGAGGTTATCAGCCATCTTGCCATTTGCCAAGCCTTTGGCTCCAAAGAAGACCAACAAGAAGGTGTTGAAGATTGTCAAGAAGGCCTCCAAGGCCAAGCACGTCAAGAGAGGTGTCAAGGAGGTCGTCAAGGCTTTGAGAAAGGGCGAGAAGGGTCTTGTCATCATTGCCGGTGACATCTCCCCACCTGACGTTGTTTCACACATCCCTGTGTTGTGCGAGGACTCGACCGTCCCATACGTCTTCATCCCATCCAAGGAGGACTTGGGTACCGCCGGTGCCACCAAGAGACCAACCTCGTGTGTCATGATTGTCCCAGGCGGCGGAAAGTCGAAGAAGAACGCCGACAAGACCGACGAGTACAGAGAGTCGTACGACGAGGTGGTGAAGGAGATTCCTTCTTTGTAAGTCAGCAACATTGACGTTGTGATCCAGCATTTAGCAAACAGTGTGGACGAGAGAACGCTTGTGATGAACTGTGTGGACGCCTTGTGACGGGAGAAGGCTTGTGATAAGCAGTGTGGACAGCTCCTGTTCCACATGTACTTTAATATACGATTACGCGAATGGATTTTTCGCTCTTTTATTTTAGTGTAGAAATATGTCTGACTCTGTCACTGCTGTGGACTACCTCAACGACCAGCGCACTTTGGAGGAGAGCGCCAAGCTAGCTTTACCTTTCGACCCCAAGGAGTGCACATACGCGCAAGGAGAACTTCGCCAGGATGTTTTCGCCTGCATTACGTGCTCTCTGAAGGACAATCACATTGGTGTTTGCTACTCGTGTCTGATCCAATGCCACTCTACACACACATTGGTTGAGCTATTCAGCAAGAGGAACTTTGTGTGTGACTGCGGAACTACCAAGACCAACACGTGCTGTGCATTGAGATCGCGGGGTAGCGACAGGCGCCCTTCGCTCACTGCGGAGCCTTTATTAGGGAAACCAGAAGACATACCGTCGCTGTCCAACGAGTACAACCAGAACTTTACCGGCCACTTCTGCTCGTGCAAGCAGCTATACAACCCGTTGGAGGAAACGGGTAACATGATCCAGTGCTACTTCGGAGGAGCATGTGGAGAAGACTGGTATCACGAGGACTGCATTTTGGGGTACAAGCACGGGCTTTTCAGCAAGAAGAACAAGGCGAGTTCCTCGGAAAACAAGCTAGACATTTTGGGCTCTCCTGGTGAGGATGCCTTGAAAGACAGCAAGCAACTCGATAGCGACAGCGACGATGAAGACGTGGTGGAGCACTTTCCCAAATTGGAGGAGTTCGATCTGTTTGTTTGCTGGAAATGCATCCAAGAGTATGCACATGTATTCAATGAGATTGAAAACGACGAACAAGTTGTTTTCAAGAAGTTACCGCATTTGTTTGAGGTCGAGTCCGCAGACGACTGGGCTCAGAGATACCAGGAATATGCAGAAAACGGGGAAGCACATATTCACCAAGAACATGCAGGGGAGCACGAGGAGGCGCCTTCTAAAAAGAGACGAGTGGAAATCCCGTACTCCATTTTCTTGAAGAACGGGTTTAGAGAAAGATTGACCGAGCTCGCAAAGGAAGACACCAAAGTCGGCCAGTTTTTGCTCAACCACCTGTATTTATACGGCGAAGATCCAGTCTACAGCCCGCCACTCGACGAAGAGTGCTCGTCGACTGCAGGGTCGCTTCTTGATCTTGGAACCGAGGCATTATCGTCCCTTCCGCGAGAACAAGCCATAGAGGGCATACATGCGTACGATAAGATACGGTCCAAGTTGAGAGACTTTTTCAAGCCGTTTGCAGAGGAGGGGAAGGTGGTGACGGAGGATAAGGTGCGGGAGTTCTTCACTAAGATAAAAGAGGAGGAGCTTGGAAGTAAATAACGCGACGAACATGAAAGAGTGAGCGAAGTGAAATAGACAACTTTCAATGTATGAATGACGAGTTTTGAGATCGATTGAACACGAACGAAGTGAACGTGACGAAGCAACATCAGACCGCACGTAAAAGTGAACGGGAGGGTAAATTCTTAACTTGATCCTGAACCTTTACCAGTGTCATGGATTTTGTAGCCCAGGATAATATCCCCTGTTTCTGGGTGTCGCGAGATTTCCTGAGATCTCGTATGTAACTATTCTTGCTATCATTTTCTGTAGCAATTCAACTCTTGTCGTCATCTGTAATAAGCTCTTTGCTTCGCTCAGTTGTGGATACGTTTCGTTGTGTTACTCTTCGCTCCGCTCACCATTCACTTGTTCACTCTCAGCTTCACCCATTGTTCAGGTTAGCATTCTGCCCAGTATTAGGGAATGCTGTCAGAATCTTATTCACTCTTCGCTTCGCTCATCGTTCAGTTAACATCGTCAGTTGTAGTCATTTATATTTACAATAGAATAATCCTATCTAATTGTCAGCTGCAGTCGTCTTTGCAACCTTCAACTTTTCGACCTCCTTCTCCTTTTCTGCCTTCTTCTTGCCCTTCTTCTCCTTCTGGTCTAACTTAGCAAACTCTTCCTTCCACACAGCGTTCCCCTTCTCAGCCGTCAAATGCGGAAAGATGGCATCGAAAACCTCCTGGTACCATTCCACACGGATAAAAGTCACGCCCTCCTTGACCTCATCCGGAATCTCCTCAAGCTCGTTCTCAATGTCCTTCGGGAAGATGATGGTGTCGCACCCGTACCTCTTGGCACCCAAAATCTTCTCACGGAGACCACCAACCGGCAAAACCCGCCCCGTGACGGTGATCTCTCCAGTCATGGCGATGTTGGGCGGAATGGGCTCGTTCAAGGCCAACGACAACAACGACGAACTGAACGAAACACCCGCAGACGGCCCGTCCTTGGGAATAGACCCATCAGGACAGTGTACGTGCACCTCCGCCGCCTCGAAGAAGCGGTTCTCAGGGTACTTGTTGACCATGAACAGCTTGACAAACGAATAGGCAATGGACGCCGATTCCTTCATAACGTCCTTCAAACTACCTGTGATCTTCACGCCGGCGTGCCCGCTTCCGGAGCTGATCGAGTTCGTGAGAATAGATTCGATGTAAAGAGCATCACCGTTTCCTGAGCTGCTGTACGACAAACCGGTCGCAACACCAGGAGGCAAGGTCTCGTATAAACGGTCGCGCGTGTAGATCTCAGGACCAACATAGTCCTTCAAATTCTCGCCGTCAATGACGTACTTGATGTCATCAGCCACTTCCAACTTGACAGGCTCGTTGCCATCCTTCACAAGCTCAACTCCGAGAACCTTCTCGTCGTAGTCGTCCTCCTCCGCCTCCTCATCTTCTTCAAGCTCCTTCAACTCCTCAGCCACAGACGCACTCTGTTCCTTTGTGTCGATGTCCACTTCCTTGGCCTCTACAAGACCCTTTCCCTTGATCTCGTCCTCCACCACGGCCGGCGTTCTCTTATCCATCTCCTCGACGATGCGGAGCGCAGCTTTGCTGAAAACACGCGTGATCAAGTTCTTCAAGTTTCTCAACCCACTCTCGCGGCAGTACTTCTCGACCAACCGCGACACGGCGCTCCTGGTCACTTCGACGTGGTCGCTGGACAAACCAACCTTCTTAACAGCACTCGGAATCAAGTGCTTCTCAATGATCTCTATCTTTTCGTTGTTGGTGTAGCCGGAAACGTGAATCACCTCCATTCTGTCCCTCAACGGCGGTGGAATGTTACCCAAGTAGTTCGCTGTGCACACAAACAAGACCTTGGACAAGTCCACCTTGACGTCCATGTAGTTGTCAAGGAATCCGTGGTTTTGCTCCGGGTCCAAAATCTCCAAGAACGCCAGCGCTGCACCACCCGACGCCGACATGTCTAACTTGTCAATCTCATCAATCAACATCAATGGGTTCGAGGTACGTGCCTGCTTCAACGAGAGAATGATACGGCCGGGAATAGAACCGACGTACGTACGTCTGTGGCCCTTGACTTCGTGAATATCTCTGATACCACCCATCGAGATTCTCACGTACCTACGGCCCAACGCCTCTGCAATAGACTTGGCGATCGAGGTCTTACCCGTTCCTGGAGGACCAGTGAGACACAAGATCTTACCGTCGACCTTGCCCGAGACCTTACCAATGGAAATGAACTCGAGGATGCGCTCCTTGACGTCTTTCAACCCGTAGTGGTCGCGGTCCAAGATCTTTCTCGCCTCGCTCAAGTTAAATTTGTCCTTTGAGAAGATTCCCCACGGAATCAGCGTCAACCAGTCCAAGTACTTCTCTACCACAACCAACTCAGTTGGGTGGTCGTTGCCGTTCGACAACTTCTCAAACTCGGTCTTGTATGCCTCGCGTGCCTCCTTGGTCATCTTCAACTTGGCCAATCTCTTCTCAAACTTGTGTGGCTTCTTCTTGTCATCCAGGATCCCCGTCAACTTCGACATCTCCAGCACATGGTCCTTTACCAAAGTCTTCAACAACTGCCCCCGCAACTTCTTGGCCGTGTTGGCCAGCGCCATCTGCCTCACTTCCAAAAGCCTGATTTCCGCGCTGAGGAGCTCAACCACAATCTCCAACCGCTGCGCGACGTCCAATGTCGACACGAGCATCTGCAGCGCCTCGGGGTTCATCGGGAGCGTAGCGGCCAACGCATCCGCAAACATCGACGGATTGCTTATGAGCGACGTGCACTTGGCCATGGTGCTCTTGGCGGCAGGGTTGCTCAAAGCGCCCGTGGCCATCAACTCCTTCAACGTCGCAATGTGCGCACGGATAGTGGGGTCGTTCTTGTCGAACGCATTGTCCTTCAAGATACGAGGGACCACTGTAGACACCTCGAAGTTGTTGAGGAACGAGTTCTCTGATTCCGGTGATTTTTCCGCTGCCTCGGACCCCTCCACTTCGGCCCTCTTGGGCCTGCTGTCCGGGGTGATCAACTGCTCAATCTTGCATCTCGCGTGCACGTACGCGGTGGCCGTGAGCTTGGTGCCCATCTTGGAGTAGTTGGAAAGCTGACAGTACACACCCATGTCGTTGACGAGGTCCTTGTCGCGTATAACATCGGTGTCTTTCTCCGACGGCGACTTAACCAAGAACAAGCCAAAGTACGGCTCTCTGTGGTTCAGGATCTCGTGGATGGCGTCTATGACCTCTGGATCGGTCACGTTGAGTGAAAAGTACGAGCCCGGCATTGGCATCTTGTTGGTCATGGGGATCGCCAACACCCTGGGGTAAACGCCGGCAGTAGGCATCAGAGGCATTGAATCGGACTTGTCTCCCGAGGGTCCGTTGTTGCTCGGAGGCGAACTGCCTCCGGCAGCGCCTGCGGCAGCAGGCAGATGCAGAGACAGCAGGCCCGTGATCTCGCTGATCTTCTTTTCTAAGTCGTCGTTCTCCTCCTTCTTTTCAATTTCCTTATCGTCTTTCTTTTCCTTTTCAACTTCCTTGTCGTCTTCCTTTTCCTTCTCATTTATGCCCTTGTCTTCGTCCCTGGGCTCGGGCGTGTCCTCGGTTCCCTTGTCTATATCCAGATCGCTTTTGAGGTTGAATCCGAGCCTAGGCGTTCTTATGGCAAAGCTTTTGGTGGGTACGGGACCCACTGCGCCGGTCGGAGGCACAAACAGCATGTTGGCTCCCACGGCATATGACGGCAGTCTTACCTGCAATCGCCTGGAAGCACGCGTAAACCTTCGTAACACGCCACTGCTTTGCTTCATATGGATAATTTGTAAGATTGGACGGCAAGAAAAATAAGTTAGTCACGGGACAAAAGGCTTAAGGTATGAAGAGTAGATTTTAAGAGTAGGTATGGAGTAGGTATGAAGAGAATAAATACGAGGAGAATAGGTAAAAAGAAAATGAGCGTGAAGATAGAAAGATGGGTGTTATGTGACAGTGAAGATGGAATAGGTTTCCGGCGAGAGCTTTGGACAAAACCTACATTAAATCATCCATAATATATACTAATTGTTCATAGGAGCGTAAGCTCATGGGTATTTGTCTAAATCGTAGGCCATCGTTTACCCTATACAGTGTATCCCTTGTTAAACCTCCTGTACTGTGTGTCGCGGGTCATTGTGTGCACTGTTGCCATCCGTTATCTTATGTTCTCGGCCCTTTTCAGTATAATATGTCTTGCGGCACTGTCAGCAAAATAAGTCTTATAGGTATTGCAGGTCACTATAGTCTTATCGGTTTCCTTACGCTGCTTTGCTCACGGTCACTCTCCTCAGTCTATCGTAAAAACATTCTTCTTCTTCTTTAATGGCGGCCCAAGGGTCAAGTTGAACGCTGGCGCCGCCGGTTGTGTCATTTCCGCGGCCAGTCGCTTCACGCCCGCTTTCGGAGAACTCTCGTCGTTGATGAAATTGCCGTCCTGGTAGTAGTTGAGTGTCGTGAGCGAGTCGTCCTCAAGTCCGAAACTCGTGGACTTCTTGACGGTTTTGTTGAGGAGCCCAAGTGATATCTTTGCCTTCTTCTTTGGTCCCCTCTCTGCGAACGCGTTGTGTAATTTATTGCTGACTGTCGGTTTGCGCTCCGGCTTCAACAACGTGTACGCATTCTTTCGACTCGGTGTGAATTCTGGCGACGGCGACATCAGACTGGGCGACCTGTCGAAGCCCTTCAAAGAACGGCGCGGTGTTCCCTCTAGCACGTCCGCGAGAGGCGCCCCGGACACCTTGGGTCTCAGTGCAGGACGCACAAATTCGTCTTTCAACGGCGTGAAGTTTCCAGATGCCGTGCCATTTAGTCCGCTGGGAGGCGATGAGAATATGCTGGTGGACTCTGGGTTTAGTCTCTCTTTGGCAGTTGCAAATTGTATGGCGTTCAACTTCAGCACCTGGTTCTTCAACCTGCGCACTTCCTCTCGCAACAACTCCGTGCGCGCGTCTGAAAGCTTGATCTTGGTGGAGTGGTCCTGCTTCAATTTGTTGTTCAACAACTCGTACTCGTTGATCTTGTTCTTGAGCTCGGTCACCTCGCTGGACTGGTTCTTGCGCGCCGTGGGCTTCGCTAACTTGGCGTTCGCCACCATTCGGTAGATGGCCGTTTCTATCATGCGTTTGCGTAATACGTCTTCATGATCTATCTGCGCAATGTCTTCGCGCCATTGGTAGTGGAGCGCAGACATGTTTATTTTAAACATCGCGTTTTCAATATTTAGTACAACGCAAATCACTACGGTTGTTTGTACTAATCTGAATTGTGGTTGAGACTTGCCAGCTCTACTACACTAAGCTGCTGAACGAGGAAGATAGGTTGAACGAGAATTGATAGGTTGAACGAGTGGTTCCAGCTGTTGAACAAGTGATTGATAGGCTGAACGAGTTCCAGTTGTTGAGAGCGATTCAAAGTTGAAGAGTGATACGGTTGCTATCATCAGTCTTCTGTCTGATGTCCCGAATCACCAAATCTCGATCGAACGTCTTTCACGCGGTCGATGGCAGGTACGTGAAAAACCGCGTGCTAGATAGAGAGAAAATCGCGGCCTCACAGCACCACAGCTTGAAGCAGACCGGGGGCCGCGTCGTGGCTACGTTGGATGAGGATGCGTCTGATTACGAGGAAATGTTCAAAAGCAAAGGCACGGTCGTTCCCCCCGATGAGGTCCTCGACACGAAAAAGCCCACCAACTTGAAGATACCAGTGAAGACTAGAGAGGAGTTTGCAAGGGAACAGGTACAGTTGCCCGACTCAGACCTCCTCAAGGTGTTACATTACTACACAAGCAAAAAGATCTCGCAGGAACCGACGTCAAAGCTCGTGCAGCAGTTCGACGAGGGTGCGTTGCTCGCGTTCGGCCTTTTGGTGGAGCAGTGGGCAGATGAGGCTATTGACGATGCGCTCGTCGAGCTGTTTGCAGAGAAAATGGCGAGCAAGTCGGAGAAGTTTGTGATGAAGAAGAGCCAGGAGGTGATAGAGACGAGTGATGACGGGGAGTACGAGCTGGATATAAGTTCAGGGGAGTCAGAATAATCATAAGAGAAGAACTAATGAGAAGCTTCCGAAGAGAAGAACTAATGAGAAGCTTCCGAAGAGAGGAGTCCATATGGGAATACCCTTAACATAAAACTAGTATAATGTATTCCACTTTGATTTGAGTGCCTATGATCGTAAGACTTGAAGCTATACAATGTAAGATTAAGTGGCTATACAACAATACTATTTAAGTGGCTATCCTCATACGATTCAAGTGGCTATCCTCATACTATTCAAGTGGCTATCATAATGATGTAAGATTTAAGTGGCTATACCAAAACCGAATCCGCAAAGGCTCTACAATAACACTCTATTCTCCATCTTTTTGCGTTTCCTGTCCTAATGCTCTATTATACACTCTCCTCAACCTCTGGGGTCGATTCTGGCTCAGCACTAGCCTTAACACCCTCAAGCTTCTTCTGGTACACAGCCTCCTTGCCCTGATCCTTGGCTGAGGTCTCGATGCCAAACACTCTGTAAAGCAACTCGTGAGTGTCCTGCTTGTTGACCATCAAGTTGACGTTGGACTTGCCCCTCCAAAGCGGCAAAAACAAGTCTTCCAAGTCGCCGTCTCTCTTCACCGTCAAGAACACACAGCCCTCCGACAACTCCTCCATCTTGGCGGAGAACTCGGCGTCGATGCCCATGTTCTTAATATCGGCAAGCTTTGGGAAGGCCTCTTGGAACAAGAGCTCCAACAACTTGAGGCTGCACGAGACTCTTCTAGCGTCTCCGAGGTACGGCTGGATCGTGTGCAAAGACTCGTTCTGCACTCTCCATGGGCAGTTACCCGTGTCGTTTCTCTGCGACACGAACAACTTGATGCCCGCGTGGATGATCTTCAACTTCTGCTCGGTCATCTTGAGGATTTCTCTGATGATGGGCGAGACGTAGTAGATAGTACGCAATGGCTCACCGGTAGCGTTTCTCACAAGCGCGGAATCACGTGGGAACTTCTCCGAAATGTCGTAGAATGGCCAGCACTTGGTGAGCTGCTCGTTGTCTTCGTCCAAGAAGATGAATGGCTCCTCGTTGGCGTTTCTTGGTGCCTTCTCCTTCTTCAACGGAACGATAGGGTTCTCGGTCACCTTCTGCTTCTTCACCGGTGCGTCCTCGGAATCTGCGGTTCTCTTGCGCTCAACCTCACCGTTCTTGTCGATCTTCTCAAACACAGTGATGAAGAAGCCACCCGTGTTCTGCAAGTGGGGGTACACACGCACACAGTTCTGCAAGTTGAAGCTCTCGGCCTCCTCGCTGGATGGAGGGAACGCCGAGGCTGGGATGTCCTCAGCACCTGGCTCTCTGAGGTTCATGTCCTTGCCAAACACCTTCCAGTCGCTGATACCCTGGCGTCTGACCAATCCTGGCAACTCGTTCTCGCAGTTGACCACGCGGATCTGGTCGCCCCACTTGCGCAATGCTGCGGCCACAACGGCCTCGTTCTCCACAGGCGACAAGGAGCACGTCGAGTACACCAAACGACCGCCCTTGCGCAACAACTGCAAGCCTCTGTTCAAGATGTTCACCTGCAATGGGTGTAAACCGAGCGCGTTGCCCACAGTGAAGTCCTTCCACACATTGACGTTCTTTCTCATGGTACCATCACCAGAGCACGGAACATCGCACAAGATCCTGTCGAACTTCAAGTACTCCTCGGCACCGTTCAAACGGATGCGCGGGAACATCTGCGCGTCATGGTTCACCACCATGAAGTTGGGCGAGTTCAAACGCTTGACCTGGTGCACCAACATGTGCGATCTCTTGTAGTCGGAGTCGTTCGCCATGACAAAACCGGTGGGTGCAGTGTCGTCGTCACCGCCGTGCAAGGCCTCCACCAACTGCGCGGTCTTGGAGCCTGGCGCAGCACACATGTCCAAAACAGCGTGGTGTGGCTTGATGTCAATCAACAAAGGTGGGATCATCGAGACAGCCTCCTGTCTCGAGATGTTGCCCACCTCAGTCTCAATGACCAAGAATCTCTGCGTCTGCGCAAAGTCCTTCTGCTTTCTGATCACGCTCTTCGACACGTCGATCTGCCAGCCCAACTGGTTAGGGTAGTAGGCCAAGTTCTTTGGTGCGAGCGGAACGCCCTCGAACTCGACGTCTTTCAACGCCGAGACATGGTTCTCGATGAAGTTCTTGTTGATCTCGTCAGCATGCTTTCTGGAGCCGGTGATTCTGAAGGTCAATGGGAGCGTTTCCTGACAGTGCTTCTTGAAGGTGTCCCACTCGTCCTCTGGAATAATATTGAGGGCCTTGTAGTACGTCTCCCACTTCTCCGACTCCCTCACGGCGTCGGTCCACGATGGATCCCTGTCGTCACCGGCACGCTTGCCAAAGTTCTTCTTCTCACCACCCTTGCTTTTTCTGAAGTTTCTCTTGCCCATGGTGTTGAAGAGTCGTCGATACATGCTCGAAAAAAATCATTCCCGCGATGCCCAGTCACGCGCGCGACGGCACGTGAGCACGGACCGCGGCACATAAGCGGAATTAAGCTCGCAAGACTGAAATAAACACTTGATGGCGACCAGGATAGGAGGCGCGGTAAGCATACACGATTTGAGTACCGTACGGTCTGTGCTAACCTCCCAGTTCGGTGCTGTTGTGGGAATCTCGGCCTACAAGCGACTAGACCACCCGGCGCTCCAAAACTGCTACAACACTATCGCCGCCGCATACTCCACCACAAGCAGCCCGCTGCAGTTCAGGATCGAGAACCTTTTCCTTGTGACGTTGTTCCTCGCGGTTAACGTGTGCAAATGGGCGATTTTCGGCACGTTGCTGAGCCACGAGATCAACAGCTTGCGTGTCAAGGTGGGCTACACTTTGTGGGAGTTCTGCTTTGGGTTCCTCATCTTTTTCTACCAGTGTTTTAAGTTTGACTTGACGCTTATTTGGCACGAGCTTTACAAATTTGCAGGCTTGTTCTCCTGCATTCTTCTTTTGAAAAGCTTCCATTATCTCTCGCAGGAACGAGTGTTGACGCTTTTCGATGGGCACAGCCGCAAAAAGATAAGGTACGTGGCTATGCGTTTTGGTACGGGTTTGATCCTACTAAACTTTATCGATGGGATGCTTCTTTACCGTTTCTTCTACGACATTTCGTCATCGCACTCCAAAACAAAGCAGATCTCCTTCCAAGATAACATATTACTATCGATCTTTGGATTCGAAATCTTGCAGATGCTACCGTTGATTATCTCCACGTCCTTGAAGTTTATCGTCACATATTACGCGTACCAGAAACGATATAATGACAACGAGAGGTGTCAGGAAACAAGAGTCAAGGTAAACTATGCCATAGACTTTCTTGCAAACTTGGCGCGCTTTGTGATGGTGTGCGTGTTTTCCGTCGTGTTCCTCTACTGCTACACCTTCCCAATCCACATCATGCCGTCCTCGTACGCGACGCTACGCTTGCTCGTGCGCATCACCCGCGATGCGATCAACTACAAGAAAAAAGAAATGAAACTCCTGCGGCTCTCAAAGCCTGCCACCCCACTGGGAGGACGGTGTGCGATTTGCTTCGATGACATGGAAACTTGGCACGACGTACGTGAGTTCACTTGCATACATCAGTTTCACTACGCGTGCCTCAGCAACTGGTTTGAGTATTCAGTTTCCTGTCCGATTTGTAGGAAGAAGCCTTAGCGTAAGGGAGCATTTATTCATGGACCGTGCTAGCCATATTTCATTTCCTTCATAATAGCTATAATAGATGATTTTTAAATCCTGCCAATCCGACAGTAGCCTATATAAACATGATTTCTAAGTTCAGAAAATTGCTAATTTGCAACCTGAAGTGTAGCCCCCTCTTCTTATCCTCCCAGTGAAAAGTGTATTAAAACAATAAAGAATTGAATGTATGTAAAGGCCTAGAAGAATTCGTTGCTCGTACCGTTTGCTATGTCAACCCCCAACGAACCTATAGGATCACCGTGTGGGACTTCGCCACCGTTGTGGATCCCGTTGTCCTCTATGTATTCACCATAGTTGTGGTACTCCTCCTCCTTGCCCTTGGCCTCTTTTTTATACCCATTGTAAAACGAGCCGGGTGAGCTAGCGCTGGATTGGTTGGTTCCAACTGCGTTCGAAGCTACACTTGCAGTTCCACTCTTGCCTTCGTCATCCACATCCTCCTCGTCATCTTTCGCCCTCTCGTGGTCGTCTTCTTCGTAGTGGTCGTCATCAACTTTGTAGTCTTCCAAGTGGGGTGAGCCCGAGTGATCGCGGTGAAATCCGTTGCCTGCAGCGGGACCATTACTGTCATCGTCGCCGAGATTGCTGTCGTTTTCGTCGATTTTGAGCTCGCCACCACTGGAGTTGGATCCGGAAGAAGACGACACCGACGACAAGTTTTCGCCGTCCAAAGGCAAATGTTCCTCCGAGAACTCCATCGATATGTGCTCGCTAACAGGCTCCTCCACGTGCAAAGGTTCTGGGTTCGATGCTGCTGCCGCAGCTGCGGCTGCAGCCGTGAGTTTAGCCTGCTTTTTAGATACACGAGTTTCTCCCTTCTCTTGTCTCAACGCCTGCTGTTCTCTGTACTTGGCCAAGTAGATTTTTAACACTTCCGCGTAGTTCTCGAAACCCAAGTCGTGCATAGAGTATAAGATATCTTCACCGTTGATGGTTTTCCTCTTCTCCCTCACGCACTTGTCGCTGGCTTCCGAACTGATGAAGGATATGAACTCAGATACACACTCTTGCATGCACTCCTTGGCGTCCTTGGACACCTTGGCTGTTGCTGGAAGGGTGCTTTTCATCAAACGGGCCACATTGGCTATGGGCAACCAACGGTCCTGCTCTCGCAATTCAACGTCGTGCGGGTTAATATTCGGATCCATGGTGTGCAGGTCAGTGATGGGGTACGAAAGTCGTATGGATCAGCGATGAACTCAGATTAGATCTTGACTGCCGGTACTTCTCAGTGATATGATGTACCGCTTGTATCCACCAGGTAGTGCTAATTTTTTTCTTTTTTCACAGCCAAATAGTGCAAATGACAAACAACTGAATGGTAAATGGCCATTTTCCTCACAAGAAAAATTTTAGGAATCCGTGCCTGTGAGTAGTGCATGCACCACTGTCAGTTAATTGCAGGTTACTGTTTGCATTTTAGCGTACACACTGAATCAACAAAAGTATGAGTGAGTCCTCACTATTGAGGAAATCCTCCAGCGGAGCGACGTTCTTGATCTTAGTGCAAGTGGTCACCAAGCTAGCTACATTTGCATTGAACCAAGTTCTCTTCCGCTTCGTTTCCCCCAAGGTGTTTGGCTTATCTGCGTACTTGGAGTTTTTGGTCTCCACCGTACTTTTCTTTAGTCGTGAAGGTGAGAGATTGTCGATCCAAAGAACTGAATCCAGCGAGAAAAGTAAGGTTGACAAGAACGGGAGGTTCTTAGAGAATACCAAGAGGGGCAGCCTTCAGAGCATAATCAACTTCGGTTTTGTTCCGTTGATCATTGGAGTACCAATGGTTTTTGCGGCATTCTGGTGGCAGCTGCGAACTGAGTTATTTCAGAAGTCATTGCTTTCTTTACCGTATGCGAACTTGACAATTGTGTTGCTATTGCTCCTGGTGGTCAGTGAGCTTGCGGCTGAACCAGTATACGCCATCAACCAATACGAATTGAACTTTCAGAGAAGGTCTAAAATTGAAGGCACCGCAGTACTTGCAAAATGTGTTGCAACCTTCAGCGCTATGGTATTGTTCCGTAAGTATGCATCCCCGGAAAGATTCGAGGGCTTAGCTGTCCTTTCGTTTGCAATTGGCCAGTATTTTTACTCTTCAACCCTACTCGCTAGGTACTATTCAAGTTTCCGTGACGACAATTCCACTAGGAAGAAAGACGAAAGGTTACTGTTGTCAATTGAAAAGATACACGCTTCGGAAAGCTACTTTTATTTCAGTCCAAAGGTATGGGCAATATGGAAGAGTTTATTTGTCCAGATGATTTTCAAGCAATTTCTCACTGAGGGTGACAAGATATTGATCAACTATTTGTGCTCGATTGAAGAGCAGGGAATATACTCAGTTATATCCAATTACGGCTCTATATTAGCGCGTTTGTTGTTCCAACCTATCGAGGAATCAATGAGGCTTCTATTCACTCGACTTCTCTCGTCACCCGAGAAAGGCACTAGCAGTGTGGAGTCTTACAAACTTGTCAAGAACCTAAGCATGTTCTACTTTAATTTGTCGATTTTGATTATCCTTGGAGGCTTTACCAACGCATCTTTTCTCTTGAGAATGTTGTTGGGAAACAAAGGAGGCTGGACTGAAACCAATGTCTTCGAGGTGTTCCCTCAGTATATGCTCTACCTCCCATTGCTTGCATTTAACGGGATCTTGGAAGCGTTTTTCGGCAGCATAGCGAAGGAGGTCGACATCAAGCGGTTTTCGTACTTCATGACCGTGCTGACTGTTATATTTTTGGTCTCACTGTACGTTGCGATTGCCAAGTTCCAATTAGGATTGAGTGGCTTAATTTTGTCGAATGGTATAAACATGGTATTGAGAATTGGGTACTGCTATCAATCTATCGTGAAATACTATTCTACTCTCGGGATCCAGATCAGTGCCTTGAAGGTCATCAATTACGCGAAGTACTCAGTGGTGACTGCGTTCATTTTGGCTTACATACAGCATGCAATTGTACTTGAGGGTAAATATTTTTCCGTCACGGCGGCGGATTTTCTTCAGAGTGCTGCAGTCTGTTTGGTTTGCCTAGTAGTGTTGTGCTTTTTTGAGAGGAAGACGATATTGGCACAATTGCGGAACATAAAGTCCAAGCAAAAAACACAGTAAATATCTCAAAAAACAAAGTAACTAATTCATATGAATATAATGAGACATGATGCATAGAGATTAGTAAAATTTGGGTACTGTGATTGAAGATTCCACGAGGAAGAAAACTTGAAATGCGATTAATAATAAAAAAAATCGAGTTGTCACACTAGAAACCTCATATCACTCTATCAACTTGTCATCCGGTGTCGCCTTCCCACGGGTAGCAGTCTGTGCTGAATTAACTTCCCTCCAGGGTATTGCCACTCATTACCAGGTCTAGATGGATTGATTACTCAAATCTTCTGAAACCATACCGCGGGAATCGAACCGGACAAGATGAAACGAATTGAAATTTAAAGTTCACAGTCAGCGCGCTTCTGCCAAAGGCCATCACAGCCAAAATATCTGAATTTTTCCCCTATATCAGTTGAGAAGATTGTGAAAGTCTTGAATCAAGAAGCTATAAGATAAGACAGCGGTTGTACTATGACACTGTGAGAATTACTAAGGGACAACTCGTTATATTCTACCAGTAAAGTTTTTTCAAGTACCCCAATATTTAATCTTATTCTTCAAAAAATCTACCTTCTTATCCCAAGATGGCTATAGTTGAACTACTGCAATCGCTTGATACCTTGGCTAGAGCTATTGCTGAGAAGAACAAGGAATTGGAAAAATTGAAAGATGAATACGAGAGCAAGTTGCGAACAGTTAACAGGTATTTAAAGTATTTACAAGAAGAACCTGATCACAAGACGATGAGCGAAGATGACTTTGCCCGCAATGTCGAACGTCTCTCAGAGTGCCCGCATTGTAACAAACCTGTGGATACAACGGAAGGTACCGGCTTCGTGTTCATTCCAAGAAACCAGATTGCTATTCCCGGTAGCTCCTTCGAGGAAGAGTTGAATGATGTTACAGACGAGACGGAAGCAATGAACGTACACGCTAACGAAACGAAGATACGACAGAGCCCACAAAAAAAGCAATCTAACTCAAAGAGATTATGCTCTTACTGCAAGGCTCCAGGGCATTCAAGAGCCAAGTGCATCAAACGCTTATCCACGCCACAGTCATAAATCTTACAACGTCATATCTAGTGAGTTACTTGAAGTTTTATTCAATATAATACATGCTAACATCAAAGATGAGTGAATGGTAGTGCTTATTTCACAAGTTGAGCCATAGCCTCTGTAATGGTTAGTAAATCGTGACTTTGTAAACATTTCCGTTGATTTGAACGTACCTCTTCTAGAAGCGTCTTGCAACAAGGTGCAATCCACAGATGTAGGACTCAAGTGCACATAACGGACAGTTGAGCCTCTGATGAACAAGTTCTTGACAGACTCCAAGTGTGGGTACTTGCTTGCGTTCTCGCAAGATATGTTGTCCATCTTCAAATTCAAGAACTGATCCACAGATCTCAAAACACCCTTGATCTCTATGTCGTTCTTCAACTCAACGGTAACTTCTTGGTCGACAAGCGTCTTAAAGAAACTAAAAAACAACATGGTGTTGGTGGAGTAGTTGTAGGTGTGCTTCCAGAAAAAAAAAAAATTAAGGAATCCCTTACGTAATATTGAAAAAGCTTCCCCGACATTGACCTTTATGAGAATTTCAGTATATTCGACTGAGTACGTTTATCTCTGTCGTCTTCACCCAAGTCACCACAAATGAATGCATCAAATATCTCCTTCATATGCTCAAGGGGTACAGTCAAGACTTTGTTTGTCAATTCTCTGGAGACACTTATCCTCTTCCACAATGGCTCACATTGCACTGGGGCTATTACATTTGAACCAGAGCTATAGTTTCCGTATCTGGACTGGCCCCTCAGTGGCATGCGATAGAATTCGTCGGCGTAACCCACCTCCGGTGTGACGTCCACTTTATTCAAAACATAATCTGTTTCCACGTCTACGGGCCCGCCAAATTGGAGACACGCTCCATCCTTCACACTAGCATCTTCAGACAGAGAGGTCTCAATGTATGTACTTGGACGGGGTGGTACATAACAGACGCCTACCTCGCGCGCTCCAAGATAAAGACCTGGTTTCACAGAATTCTGAAAAGTATTTGCAGCCACGGTTTTTTCAAACATCCAATTCAAGTGAGCGAATTGCTTCTCTCGGTCTTCACTGTTCGGTACGGAAACCAAAAAATCAGGTGCACCATTGCTCGAATTTTCCGAGCAACCTTTCACGGGCATTACCTCCTGGGTCTTCTTGTTCTGGAATACCCGTGTCTTCAATGTCACGATAAAGCAGGGTTTTTCAACGCCACTGACATCCAGCCGTTCTGGTTGTACCTTTATTCCTGTTAGTGAGTTCGTTTTCAAACTGGGGTCAATCAAGTTTTCTGCGTCAACCGTATTATTTTCTCTCTGTTCCTTGTGATCCGCCTGCAGGTTCTCCTTCGGTCTCATCCCTAAATATTGCCTTTCTAAAAGCTTGATCTCGAACTTCGACTTACGCCCTCGTTTTCCCTTAAGAGATGTAAGTAGGTCATCCATGTTGACATCCTGAATCGAGTCATGTGGTAGGATACCATGTGATTCGCCAACAGACGGATAACTGGGCACTTTCGTGACTGCTTTGTTTTGCGGCAATATCTTCGGGTAGTTAGACGGAGAACGTCCCCGAATAATTAACGGGGGTGTCTTCGAAAACGCCAAATTCACACTTTGGCCTCCTTCCAACTTCCCAAATAAAACCACGTTCAACGAAAATGACCTCTGCGTTAATATTGGCTTGCGGTAGTTGATCGCGGAAGAGAACTGGATTCTCTCGTAACGCGCAACCGTCGCAGCCGGCTCCTTGGGATATGTATACAATATGCTATCGTCTTTGATATCTCCAAACTCTGAGAAGTCCAGCAAAAATATACGATTGAAGGTGGTGATTTTGCCCTCGTTGCGGATGTTGGCGCTTTTCTTGATCACTACGTGACTTGGGAGCTGTCCGGGTATGGCGACGTATTCAGGGGGTGAGTATTGTGGTCCTCTATCTCTCTTTGCAGTGTGTTGTATGAGTTCCACAATTGAGTTGTCTTCGCAACATCTTGACTCAAGTTTGACACCGAACGACACAATATTCAAGCAGTTTCCGCTGTCCTCCTCCAAGGTGTAGAACTTTTCGCGGGACACAATGTCGTAGTCTTCGTTCTCAAAATCAAACGCTGCTACTAGAGTGAAGTAGTTTCTCTTGTACCCGATCCACACGTTGTTGACGCAATCGAACCCGCGATCTATTCGAGCATTTATCGCGGGCCGTACCTTCTTCATCGCGGACAGAGAGTATATAGGGAGTATCTGAACAGTACCAGAGAATGGAGGGCCAACTTTAAACTGAGTTCCAGATCTTGGGGCAACCTTCAGAGGAAACCGGTTGAGGTTGAAATCTACATGGTGACCTCCAAAGTTCTCGCTTTTCTCCCCTTGCTGATAATGTGTGGGATTCAGGTTAACAGGAACACCTTCGGGCACTTGGGGATTAACCACCGGCGACAGCATTTGGGGTAGCCAGATTTTGTAATAAGGAAGAAAACAAATATGATGTGCGTAAAGGATTGCTTAGATGCAATGGAGAGTGTAAGAGATTACCTAAATACGACGCAGTGAGCGTGTATTGAGCCGTGTAGTTGAGGTTCTTTTTGCGGCAATTGAGATTTTGCAGCCGCCGAAAATTAACCAACTGTGCACGACTCATCTCCGTTTTTTTCTAACAGTAAACCATAGACACAAGCATGGGGAAGAAGGCTATTGATGCACGCGTTCCATCGCTTATCAGAAATGGAGTGCAGCTGAAGGAAAGAAGTTTCTTCTTCATTGTCGGCGACAAAGCGCGCAATCAGTTGCCCAACTTGCATTACTTGATGATGTCTGCTGACTTGAAGATGAACAAGTCCATCTTGTGGGCATATAAGAAGAAGTTGCTTGGCTTCACCTCGCACAGACAGAAGAGAGAAAACAAGATCAAAAAGGACATCAAGAGGGGAATCAGAGAGGCCAACGACCAGGACCCCTTCGAGGCATTCATCTCCAACCAGCACATTAGATACACCTACTACAAAGAGACCGAGAAGATCTTGGGTAACACATACGGTATGTGTATCTTGCAAGATTTCGAGGGTTTGACGCCCAACTTGCTCGCTAGAACCATCGAGACCGTCGAGGGTGGTGGGTTGGTGGTCATCTTGTTGAAGACCATGTCTTCCTTGAAGCAGTTGTACACCATGTCCATGGACATCCACTCGCGTTACAGAACCGAGGCGCACGACGACGTCGTGGCCCGTTTCAACGAGAGATTCTTGTTGTCTTTGGGATCGTGCGAGAACTGTTTGGTGGTGGACGACGAATTGAACGTGTTGCCCATTTCTGGTGGTAAACACGTCAAGCCATTGCCACCCAAAGACGACGATGAGGAGACCCCCAACGCGCAGGAATTGAGAGAGTTGAAGGTCAGTTTGGCTGACGTGCAGCCAGCAGGCTCTCTTGTGGCATTGTCGAAAACGGTGAACCAAGCTCAAGCTATCTTGACTTTCATAGATGTCATCTCCGAGAAGACCTTGAACAGCACAGTGGCTTTAACAGCAGGAAGAGGTAGAGGTAAGTCCGCTGCGTTGGGTATTTCCATCGCTGCTGCAGTTTCGCACGGCTACTCGAACATTTTTGTGACTTCGCCATCGCCAGAGAACTTGAAGACCCTCTTCGAGTTTGTCTTCAGAGGCTTCGACGCCTTGGGTTACACCGAACACTTGGACTACGATATCATCCAGTCTACAAACCCAGCATTCAACAAGGCTATTGTCAGAGTTGACATCAAGAGAGGTCACCGCCAAACCATCCAGTACATCTCGCCCACAGACAACCACGTTTTGGGCCAGGCTGAGTTGGTCATCATTGATGAAGCTGCTGCGATTCCTTTGCCAATCGTCAAGAAATTGATGGGTCCATACTTGATCTTCATGTCGTCCACCATCAACGGTTACGAGGGTACGGGTAGATCTTTGTCGTTGAAGTTGATCCAGCAGTTGAGGACGCAGTCCGCTGGTAACGGCCGTGACAACCAACAGACCGCAGTGGTGTCGAGGGACAACAAGGCCGCCGAGGCGCCTGCAATGCACAGAACATTGAAGGAAGTCGTCTTGGATGAGCCAATCAGATACGCACCGGGCGATCCAGTTGAGAAGTGGTTGAACAAGCTCTTGTGTTTGGATGCCACCTTGTCGAAAAACGCCAAGTTGTCCACCAAGGGAACCCCTCACCCTTCGCAATGTAACTTGTTCTACGTCAACAGGGACACTTTGTTCTCGTACCACCCGGTGTCGGAGGCGTTCTTGCAGAAGATGATGGCATTGTACGTTGCCTCGCATTACAAAAACTCGCCGAACGATTTGCAGTTGATGAGTGATGCTCCTGCCCACCAGTTATACGTCTTGTTGCCTCCTATCGAAGAGGGCGATAACCGAATCCCGGACCCCTTATGTGTGGTTCAGTTAGCCCTCGAGGGTGAGATCTCCAAGGAGTCTGTGAGAAAGTCGTTATCGCGTGGTCAACGAGCAGGCGGAGACTTGATTCCGTGGTTGGTTTCGCAGCAGTTCCAGGACGAGGAGTTTGCCAGTTTGTCTGGTGCCCGTGTGGTGAGAATTGCCACCAACCCAGAGTACAGTGGAATGGGGTACGGTTCGAGAGCTTTGGAGCTTTTGCAGGACTACTTCCAGGGTAAGTTCACAGACATCAGTGAGTCCTCAGAGTTGAACGACCACACCTTGACGCGTGTCACCGACAAGGAGTTGAAGAATGCGCTGTTGAAGGACGAGATCAAGTTGAGAGACGCCAAGTCCTTGCCTCCTTTGTTGTTGAAGTTGTCTGAGAAGGCTCCGTACTTTTTACACTATCTCGGTGTTTCGTACGGTTTGACACCGCAGTTGCACAAGTTCTGGAAGAGGGCTGGATTCGTGCCGGTGTACTTGAGGCAAACTGCTAATGAGTTGACTGGCGAGCACACTTCTGTCATGATCAATGTGATTCCGGGCCGCGAGGACAACTGGTTGAAGGAGTTTTCCAAGGACTTCCACAAGAGATTCTTGCTGTTGCTCTCCTACGAGTTCAAGAAGTTCCCATCGCTGCAGCTGTTGGGTATGATAGAGGCCATCGAGGCTGGTGAGGAGGCCGAAAAGTCGGTCAAGGTTACCAGGGACGAATTGGACGCCATCTTGTCGCCGTACGACTTGAAGCGTTTGGAGTCGTACGCCAACAACTTGTTGGACTACCACGTGATTGTGGACATGTTGCCCTTACTCGCCCAATTGTACTTTACAAAGAAGACCGGAAACGACGTGTCGTTGTCTTCTGTCCAGTCGGCGATCTTGTTGGCGATCGGATTGCAGCGTAAAGACATCGACGCTGTTTCGAAAGAGCTCAACCTTCCTTCCAACCAGTCCATGGCGATGTTTGGCAAGATTGTGCGCAAGTTCTCGACCTTTTTCAGAACCGTGCTCAGCAAGGCCCTAGAGGACCAGATGCCTGCGTTGGAGGACGAGACCGTGAAGGAGATGGAGGGCAAGCTGGAACACGTGGACTACGAGGCGTTTGAGAAGCAGTTGGCCGATGACTTGGATGAGGCTGGTGATGAGGTGCTCCTGGAGTTGCGCACCAAGCAGAGGGAGCTCATCAACGCTATCAACTTGGACAAGTACGCGATTGACGAGGAAGCCGACTGGGAGGCTGCTGGTAATGAAGCTCTCAAGAAGAAGGGCGGTGTTGTCAGTGTGAAGAGCAAGAACAAAAGAAAGAGCACGGAAAATGCTACCGAGATTTTCGATAAGGAGATGAAGGCCGCGAAGAAGTCGAAGAAGTCAAAGAAGTAAGCATATAACGAAGTAGGCACATAAAGAAGTAAGCACATAACGAAGTAAGCACATAAAGTAAGCACATAAAGTAAGCACATAAAGTAAGCACACAAAGAAGTAAGCACATAAAGAAGTTAGCACGTACGAACGTTAGTCAAAGAGCTAAGCACATGGTCAAAGACTAAGCAGAGCAAATAGTCAAGTAAGCACGTAGTGTATAAGGAAGCACACTAAAATAAGTACGAATAGCCATTTTAGAATGTGACAACAAGGTACTGATAGGTGAAGTCATTCTGTTTTGTAAACTTTAAATACTGTACTGGAGCAGGGATGTGAATATGAGGGGAGTAGGTACGAGAAGTTTATTGTCTATAATGCGTCCAGAATCCGGTTGATAGACCAGTCCACTAGATCGAACAACAGCGTGTTGACCTCGTTCTTGAATGCCTTGATATTGAGGCCATCCAAGACATCTTCCTTGACGTCGAGGCCAACCTCGCCAATAAATAATTGCTTGTGAGTGCGGACAAATGCCGGCCACACGATATCACGAAAATAATTTGGGGGGTCGGTCCAGAACCCCTCGGCTGTTACGTACCCAGGCCGTGCCGCTCTACGTGCCCGAAGAGTTTCGTAAGTCGCGTAAAAGAAGAGGGAGACATCAAAGTGCGAGGCAATGTCCGCATCGTGGAAGAGCATGAAGCCGTCTACGAAAACAATCTCGCACTCGTGGGCGGGAACCTTCAGTGCGAGACTCGATATCTCGGCAGCTGTGAGCTTCATGTTGGGGTCAGGCTCTATTGACTTTATGTCCGAGATATTCCCCAGCTTCACATCAGCCAAGTATTTTCTGAACCGTTGGAAGTCTATAGCCTCCGGACAATCCCAATCCTGCTCACCTGTGGCCGTCAAAGGAATTTCGGAGTCGGTTTTGTAGAAGTCGTCCTGGTGCACCAAATGCGATCCGTGGAAAAGCAGCTTTAGTGCGTTGGCGCACGTCGTCTTTCCGGACGACGAGGGCCCTCCTAATGCGATAAGGACCACTTTGGTCATTGTTGCGTGACAAACCGTTAAATTTGACACTATCACAATGGTTTGGAAATAAAAACTGTAATTGCAGAATTGATATGTGCAGGAGCACTGTTACACAAATAATTGATGTTTACTGCCGGTCCCACAAAAAGACATTTACAGAGCAGGTACTGTCGCAGTTTGGGTGGGCGTGACCTGAGTTGGCGTCCACCTGAAACAAGTCTAACTATCTTCCAGTTGATCACACAACAGCGTTTATATACCAAAACGAAATCAAGCTCAGTAAGCCCCAAGCTTTATAGGTAGCTGTGTGTTATTTTCAGACCGGGTTATGAGAGTTAGGGGCAGAACAAAGGGGTGCCTCATCGAACTTGCCGGAGTTGTATCAAAAGTGAGGGGAGAGAACGTCAGAGGTAAATTACATTCCCTTGGTTTCTCGACAGAGCACAGAAAAAGTTCCAGCGAACGATATCAGCGGAAAGGCAGCCTCTTATAATGCAAGGATATGCAGTGAAGCGCAGAATGCAGTGGTACCTTTAGTGTGCGCTCCCATTTTCTTCCCTGAGTGGAAGGCTAAGAGAGAGAATTACCCGATTTGGCCAACCGCAAACTCTAACGTTACCAGATTTGGTTATGAAATTTCTGCAGCCAAACTTCCATTTTGGGAAAGCGTCGATTTTTTGCAATCAATTGCCGATCCCATTGAAGGATTGTGACCACCTCTGTATATTTCCTTTTTGGATGCAGGTGCGCTGTGTGCCTAAGTTTTGCTTTGTTTAGTTCTTTTTCCCCATTCTCAGCATGTCAAAATATCATTGGGTTTTCCTATAACTTATATATTTACAGAAATTCCCCGTTTTGCGTGGGCTAGCTTTATTATACAGTTCTCCTTGGATACTTTACTAGACACATTCGTTCGCTCCACAACACAGTATCCAAGTTGTTATCGCTAATCAAACTTATGAATGACCAACAAGCCAATGACTTGGCTCTGTCACTGCCCGGGTCGAATAACGAAATGAGGGACAAGGACACCGACGAGCTGCTCAAGCGTGGCGACTCGACACCAAAGCTTTTGGAAAAACAGGCCTCGCCTGTTCCGAGATACGCCCCCTTCAACATAGAGAAGGAGGCCGAGTTCAAAAATTACAACCACAAGGGCGAACTGAATCGCTCCACGTCCTCGAGCTCTTCATCCTCGCCCAAGCCCAACTACAAGACGGTGATAGACGACGAGGTGTGCCGCATATTAGGTCTCCCCCGCAACGAGGTCTCGCTGGAGGATTTGTGGCCGTACTCCAACGACACCCTCAACGAAATCATACGCTTCAAGATCCAGCAAGAGGCAACCAAGATGGAGACGGCACGACAAGAGACATATCGCACGGCCTTAGAGCTTCTCACGTTGGCGAAAGTAATGCATGTGAATGAGGATTTGGTTCCTTTTTTGTTCATACCCGGTGTTGTGGATACCGAGCACTTGCGCATGCAAATCTGCAAAATGCAGCTGCAACCAAACGAATTATTGCAAAAAGTGACGGAAGACTACAACAACTCTAAGACTCCAGAATCGGGCCTTAGCAAGCGCAAGTTTCTGGATATTCATCTCCCATCCTTCCACGAAACTGCAGAGTCGATCAAAACGTACAGCAGCAGCATAGTATCTCCTTTGAGATCCCCCAACAAGTCTCCTGCAACGTCACACAGAAGAGTTATTTCGGATAGCAGCGAAGCCACCACGAGCGGAAATCCCCTGGGTACGTTATCCCCACCGATTCCGTCCAAAGTGGTTTTGCCTTTTCCCATGACTGCGCACCCACCCATCCAGCGCAGTGGAAGCATTGGTCCCGTAGTCCCTACCAACTCTAACCTGCCTCCGCTCCCCTCTCAGGGATACCCGCCAGTGTACTACCCGCAATACCCACCCATCATCGACAAGGCCAAATCTTTGGGCTCTCCCTACTCCCAAAAGTACCAGCCGTACGGAGGGGCTGTCGTGCCCCAGTACCCTTACTACGTAGCACTGTCGCCGGGAAACCAAGCATATGTGTTACCGCCACCCCCGATTACTCACGCTACACATACCCAGGCCAACACTGGCTCCCAGCCTTCCTCGAATTCAAACAACTCGTCGTCTGCAACTACGCCAGCCGTAAGTGGACCGAACATGAAGAAGCAAAACGTGCCTTCGCATCATTTCGAAACTACAGGCGATTCTGGTAACCGCTTCTCTGCCGTGACGCATGAAGACATTAGCCCCCAGCATAAGAAGCAAAAGCAGAAACACAGCAGCATCAACTTTATGATCACCACACCTAAAAACCCGCCTGCTCGCAAGTACAACAATCCCAATAGAGAAAAATGAGCTCCGATTGACGAGTTTTTGGATTCCTGCTCGTGGAACAAGGAGCTTAGACGAGAGGTTAATTCCGGCTAGTTTGATGCCATGTTCCACTTCAACTGTACTTGAACTTTTTTCCAGTTTTGGACACCGTTTAATAGATCAAATTCACATTTTTCCTGTAGCGTTGTAGCAAGATGAAATTGCCGTCTTGGGCAATTGAATGTCTCTTGGCCTTCGCTATTGTACTCGTTTCCAAAAGGAACTTTTGAGGTGCCTGACGGATTGCCTTTTTGGGAAATCACTATTCTGGTGAATTTGCGGCGAACCAAGTACGAAATAGTCTAAAACTACCGTGGTGAGGATCCAGGGGGGAAAAGCTCCTGAACGCAGTGTGCAACGAACGTTTCTCGCACGCTGACACATGGTCTGGAACATTGAGCAAACCGTTTTTGAACCGGCCATTTTTGTTCGTACATTAACTATGTGACAAACTTAATCGATCGGAATGGCGATCCAGACATGTGAGATGTTCGTAATTCGTCCCAAAGTGCCTCACGTGACAGAGAAGCATATGTCAAAAAAGAAAGAGTTGAAGGTAAAAGGTTTATCCGCAATTACGTGCAGGACAGTGAACGTGTCGTGATTCATGGATTTAGCTCCTTATCTCCCTCACACGACGGCGGGGCTACGGAGAAACATGGTTATGAGCATCGTTGAACGAGAGCTCATCCGTGATCCATACCTCCGGGATGTTGGGAGCACGGAATATGACTCTTTACCCAAAAAAAAAGCAACAACGGTGTGAGTAGCACCTCCAGGCATGACTACGTGAGAAGTCGTTGCGAAGCCGTAGCTCTACACGGAGGCATTAGGGGGCGTTATCTAACACAGTCTGGTACTAAAATGGGTTGATTTAGGTGATTCTCTCGGCGTACCTCGGAGTCACCCCACCATCGATTCGCAGCAAGCCTCGATTTCAAGAAACTGTGGGTCATCCTGAATTGGGCCGGGTTATGGCAAAATATCATTACTCGCTTCTAGAATAGATAATTTGATTTACACCTTGCTGTCACAGTCCTCGACGAGTCTGCTAATTAGTTATCACACTGCCCATGATGCAATGTAGATTTTAGTCCGATCATGGTCTCACCCAATGGGCCTCAGGTTATCCACAAAAAAAAAAAAAAAAAGAAATCTCGGGCTGTCGCGGTTACTGTGACACAAAGAAAACGTCAAGAATCTAAAAACTATATATGTGTCTCTGGCCTCGCCGTTTTGCCAGGTCCGAATGGGTAGATAAGACATAAACATGGATCCACAGATACATCCCGAAGTGGAAACAGAAGATACATTCCAAGCAGAGAAAGATGACAAAGAACTAAAGACAGAGTACCTGCATTCAACACAAGACAGGAAACCGGAGTTCACGGTTTTTGCCCGAACCGAGCGCATTATGCTCATGGTTTCGCTATCGCTTATCGGATTTTGGTCGACCATCTCTAGTCCGATCTACTTCCCAGCCATCCCCACAGTGACCAAGGCTTTCGACATTCTGCCCTCGATTTCCAACATCTCCGTTGTGGCCTACCTTGTCTTCCAGGGACTCGCTCCTGCCTTCACCACCTGCTTGGCAGACTACTTTGGAATCCGTCCCGTGCTATGCATGTCAGTCTTGTGCTTTGTCGGATCGTGTATAGCGATTAGTCAGACCAATGTGTTTTGGCTACTTGCGCTTTTGCGTTGCTTCCAAGCCACACTGATTGCGCCCGTTATCGCCATTGCGTCTGGTGTGCTGGGGGACGTGTGCACCAGGGCCAACAGAGGAAGTTTCATCGGAACTGTCTCTGGTTTCCAGCTCATTGGAAACAGTTTTGGTGCGCTCATCGGCGCTGCGCTCATTAGCGGCTTTGGCACTTGGAGATCAATTTTCGTATTTTTGGCATGTGGCGGTGGAGTCACAATGATCTACGCCTTCATTTTCTTACCGGAGACGTCGAGACAGATCGTAGGTAACGGTTCGGTTGTCCCAAAGTGCATCATCAACCGCACGCCGCTGGCGATGTTCCCCTTCTTTGCCAAAAAATTGACAAACGAGGTCTCGACACTCGTTCCCAAGCACAAGTTCGACTTGTTCAAGTCGTTCGAAATCATTTCGCACATGGATACCCTCTTGTTGTTGGCTCCTGGGGGACTTTGCTTCGCATCGTGGACAGTGATGTTGACGACAATGTCTTCCATCTTGGAGAGTGAACCATACAACTACAGCGTGATGCATGTTGGTATTGTGTATTTGCCACAGGGTATTGCAACCTTGATCACCTCCTTGAGCGTGGGGAGAATTCTCAACTGGTACTACAAGCGCCAGCTTGATCGTTGCCTTGAGCAGGCTCAAGTTCGCGAAATTGAAGAGGCAGAGTTTGACGTCATCAAAGCGCGCTTGGACTTGTGTGTTCTTCCTTCCGCCTTCAACGTGATCGGTCTTTTGATCTTTGGTTGGTGCATCAACTACCACATGCACATCGCTCTGATCTACATTGGTACAGTTTTGGTTTCATACTCGCTGGCGCTGTTCCTCGCAATTATTACAACAGTTCTCGTGGACTTGTACCCCGACAGTGCACACTCGCTGGCGCTGTGTCTCAACTTGATGCGGTGTCTTTTGTCCGCACTTTTCGTTGGAGTGCTCGACCAGATGCAATCCAAAATGACCGTGGGAGGCACTTTCACCTTCCTCGCTGCACTCAGTATGGTGTTCACGCTGCTTATGTACTACAGGTTCTACGTGTACATTCCGTCGCATGACGACATCTCGTCAAAGTACTCGATTGCTGCCTCCGAGCTCTAGACGTCCACTACGGACTCATATAATTTAAACGCATAACACAATTCATAGAAGTAATACTAGCATATTCATATTATCCATTGTATATGTAGATTCGCGTGCGTTATTTGTCCGTCTAAAAGTGCCGTAACGTGCGGGCATCGGGACTCATCACTAATCCGGATAGCCTTGTTACAGCATCTTCACTTCTGCAAGGCATCTACCCATTCGGGCAAAATAATTCAGTATTGCAGCACAAAATCGAAAAGCAGTTAAATTCTCATATTTAGGCAAAACCGATAAAACGCTAGATCGCATCACTATATAGCCGATATTGTTCTCCATGGGCGGGGGAATTTAGGGGCGGAGGCAACAAGCTCAGCTTCTGCTTCTCAGGGCTATTGATGGGACAGATTCCGATTATTTCAGCACTATCGAAGGCTACAACTACAGAAGCCTCATTAAACTCGCCTCCGGTATTACTGGCCACTCAGTACCCTAAATCTCGATGTATTAATCCTAATTCGGCTCATCCCTGTTGATATGTTTTCTTCTGATTGAGAACAATAGTTGCATACGAATTGGGAATATTGTTTACTTTTGTTATTCAACCATACCACTGAAGGATTGGAAAGAGCTACTGTTATTCGGAGGCAGAGCTAGTGCGTATACCCTCCAGGTTTGTCTCTGGATCCTCCATCGAAGCGTCTCCAGAGAGTTGCTTGCCCGGTCGCGTCTGTTCTCGGAAAACACAACAATGGCGAAATTTGCAACCACAAAAAAAGACAAAGAAAGAGAACAATCGAGTCTTGAAGGAGCTCCACCAATGAGTGAAAAATCGTAGAGCCCGATTGTTATCGTGAAAGCAGGTGCATGCAGCCAAGATCATAATAATCTACTTCGGCAGAATACATTTTTGCGTTGTCGTTATATATAGCTCTCCCATATCCTTTTTTGCATCCACCAAATGGAGAAGAAGGAAGAAGGAAGCGAAACGACTCGGAGTGTAGCGACTTCCAGTTTTGGCCTGAACTGCCTGTCCATCACCCATGACTGTCTCAGTTTAGACTCATTGGGTCGCAGAACCAGGGTGGGGAGTTCCTCGAGCGCAGAGTCGGTTCCACCCTACTCGATCTTCACTCAGCATGAACAATTCGCGATGGTCATTCTTCTTGCAGCATCTGGAATATGGTCTACGCTCTCGCTGTCAATCTATTTCCCTATACTCCCTGCTGTGGGAGACCAGTTTAACATCACATCTGGCGAGGTCAATGCATCTGTTGTCACATACTTGGTGATGCAGGGCATATGCCCTACTTTTATCTCAACGTTGGCCGATTTTTACGGCCGCCGTCCTTGTGTGGTGGCTTGCATGCTGGCATACTGCTGTGTGTGCATTGGTATTTCACGCACAGAACAATTTTGGGTGCTTGCTTTCTTAAGATGTATCCAGGCGAGTTGCGTGGCGCCTTTGGTCTCGATATCACTGGGGGTAGTAGCAGATATCGCGGAACCTGAGCACAGGGGAAACTTGATCGGCTTGGGAAGCGGTATTCAGCTTTTGGGCCAAGGCTTCGGAGCTGTCTTGGGTGCAGCAATTGTGCAGAAATGGGGATGGCGCGGTGTCTTTGACTTCTTGGCTATCGGCGGAGGAGTCATGGCATTGGCAGTTTTTGTCCTTCTCCCAGAGACTAACAGAGCATTAGTTGGTAATGCGAGTATTGTTCCTGAAGGCATATTCAGGAAGTCTCCCATGCTTTACACGCAGTCTTTATCTTCGAGGCTTCTGAATGATACGCAGACCCTTGCACTGTTTCAAAAGCTCGATATCCTTGCCTCTTTTAAAATTGTCTTGCAGTCGGATGTCGTGTTTGCCTTGATACCATGCAGTTTTCAGTTCACCACCTGGACAATGGTATTAACCACGCTCTCATCAACGTTGGATTCGCAATACGGGTTTTCTACCATGCGTGTTGGGGTTTGCTACTTGGCTCCTGGGATGGGAACCTTGCTTGGCGCGGTCTGTACTGGCAAGATTTTGGACTGGATATACGCGAGACGCAGGGCCCACTACGATCTCAAGTACGCCAGTATGAAAATCATAGACCCGGAATCGGTCCCTGATTTTGACATCATTAGAGCCAGACTAGAGTTCATTATGTACCCCTCGATCCTTCTTGTTGCCGCTCTGCTTGTGTTTGGCTGGACCATTGAACACAAGATGAACATTGCTCCTTTTCTCATTTCGGCTTTCATCATTTCCTGCTGTGCAGTGTCTTTTTTGTCGGCCTTCACTACTCTTCTCATCGACATGTTCCCTTCCGACGGGTCTGCGGCCACTAGTTGCATGAACTTGGCCCGGTGTCTTGTTGCAGCGCTTTTCGTTGGGGTCCTTCTGAAAATGGTGAATTCCATGGGCCACGGATGGTGTTTCACACTTATGGCTGGTCTATGTGCGTCCACAACTGTTATGTTGGGTCATTTGATCTGGAAGAAGCAACGGCCCAGTAGGAGCACCAAATAACGTTATGATTCATGATTTCAATTCTTCAGTTGCTAGGCAAATATAACCAACACGAATTCGATTCTTCGATATCCAACTAGCATAAATATCCAATACGAATTCAATTCTTCAGATTGCCAGTTCAATTGGCATTCATAGCTCGTGATCATGGATTATATTCAGCTCATTCTCGATTCACTTTAATTTGCGTCCACACGATCATTACGTAACAGTCCTTCATCTCCAAAAAACAGATTACCAAGTCTTATGTCTCAAAATTCCAGTCACCTTTTTGTGTCACAACAATGGTTGCAAAAAGTCAAGACACTCGTCTAACCTACACTCCTGTAACTAAATTAAACCCTTTCAGACATTGTACACAAAATAAATACTCTATTGGGAAGCACACTGGACACCTGGGCCCGCGCCCTGTCCCTCCTCGTCGTCCGAGTCGTAAGCATCACGTCTACCAGCAGATTGGTGCTTGTATGGGTCGACGTCAACGAGATCGACGTCATCCACGGTAGCGGCCTTTGGAATGTTGACCTTCTGTCTAGCAGGCAAGGCCTGTTCCAACAACTTCAACTGCTCCTCAGTGGCAAAGTTCTTGGCTGGGAACTTGATGCTGAACTTGATGAACAAGTGACCCTTGGAGCCCTGTCTGTAGATCGGCATACCCTGGTTCTCGACAACCTTGACGGCACCTGGCGAGATAACCTCGCCTGGGATCACGCTCACCTTGATGTAGTCGCCAGAAATGTGCTGGAAGGCAAAGTCACCGCCAGCAAGAGCAGTCAACAAGTCCAACTCGGCCTCGTAGTATAAGTCGTTACCCTTTCTGGTGAATTTGTCGTGTGGCTTCTCCAGCACAACGAAGACGACGTCACCTGGAGCAATGTTTGGCTCCTGGTCACCCTCTCCGTTGAAGACGATTCTCTGGCCCTCCTTCATACCTGGGTCGATGTGTACCAGCAAGATCTTCCTCTCTGACTGGGTCTTCTTACCCTTACAGGTCTGACAACGGTCCTTGGCGTCGCAGATGTCTCCGGCACCGTTACAGTTGTCACATGTGGTCTGGAATCTCTGGATCATAGGACCCATCTGTCTGGTGACAAACTTGACACCCTGGCCACCACATGAGGTACACTTGGAGACCTTGCCCTCCTTACCACCACGGCCCTCACAGCCCTTACACAAGATGGTCTTGTTCAACGCCAACTTGGCGACCTTACCCTTGTACAACTCCTCCAAAGAGCATGCAATCGAGTGCTTGATGTCCTTGCCTCTGGTTGGGCGCTGTGGACCGCCACCCATGCCACCGAATCCACCACCAAAGAACTGCGAGAAGATGTCGTCTCCCATGCCACCCATACCACCTGGGCCACCCTGCGATAAGCCCTCCTCACCGTACGAGTCGTAAATCTCTCTCTTTTGTTCGTCTGCGAGAACTTCATACGCGTGAGAAAGCTCTTTGAACTTCTCGGCGGCCTCTGGCGACGGGTTCTTGTCTGGGTGGTATTTCAAGGCAGACTTTCTGTATGCCTTCTTCAACTCATTGTCACTAGCGCTTGGCTGCACGCCCAAGACGTCGTAATATTTGGTGTCCTTAACCATGTTGTGTGAACCGTTCTATCAAGTTTCCTACCGTAAGTTGTAGATCAAATTTTATACCTACAAAAATTTTTTTTCGCCCATCGTGGAATGTTCTTTTCGTTTCTTTAGCGCACGTGATTACAAATCAAATGTGAACTACACGCTAACCGGCATGCTCCACAACTTCCGACACCAATTTGCCGTTCTTAATGCTGTGCGAGAACTGCTCAGGAACTGAAAGCTCCGCGTAGTCCTCGTCGGCTGTCGGCACGTTGATGTTCAACGTTGTGGTGCTACTCGTAAACACCTGTGCGTTCGCGTCAATGCTCTCTTGCGACAAGTAGATGGCACCCTCGTCAGACTTGTCCACAGAGATCATCGGCACCACGCCGACCACCTGTAAACCAAACTTGAAACTCTTAATCACATCGATACCAGAGATAAGAGAGTCCACGACGACACCTGTGTTCTTGGTCTCCGAAAGCGATACCGCGTTGGCCTTGCCCTTGATCTGCACGGTGACACCCGAGGTTCCGCCGATAAAGACAGACTGGTGCATCTCGGCTTCTATCACAATTGGGCTGGTGACGTCGGCTTCGGTGAAGTTCTCAATGATCCACTTCGTACCATCCACCAACTCCTTTCTCGCTGGCTTCTTCTTCATGGTAGACAAAGAAGTTGGCTTCTTTGGTGGCGAGGGCTTCTTGCAGCTGTCACGGGTCTGCCCCCTCAATGCTGGATTCTTGTGGGTCATCTCAGACTTGTCCACCTTCTTGAGGCCAGATGTGATGTTTTCGCCCTTGTTCAAGTCCTGGAAGACGGCATTGATACCGCCAGCGGGTTTGGACGTTTCAGCGAAAAGGTCTGCTGGTGGTGGTGGTGGAGGTGGTGGCGGTGGACCACCTGCAGATGGAGCAGGTGCTGGTGGAGCAGGTGCTGGTGGAGCAGGTGCTGGTGGAGCAGGTGCTGGTGGAGCAGTCAGTGCCTCTCTAGACTTGAGTACCTCGCTCAACGGCTTTCCCTTGGGGTTCCAAGTTGGTCCTTTGGTGTGGAACTCCTTCGCGTAGTTCTTGAGCTCATCGAATATCTTTGAGAAGTCCTGCACCCAGTCAACATGCTTCTGGTCCTTACCCTTGTACTCCTTCAAGATACGGTCTGACCAGAACCGGGCGGAGTCCTTGAATTCCGGAATGAACGACACGGGTGTCTCGGTAACAACCCAGCCCAAGACTGGAGCACCCTCGCTCACGGCGTTCAAGTGGTTGAAGAAGGGCGATGTACGGTTTGCCTCCTTGATTTCCATTATCTTCATGATTTTGTCGTTGATAGGGGAAAGCACCTTGAGGACGTTGGGGTCGTCCATACTTGGCTTCTTGGCTTGCGAAGCGATTTGGAAGAAGCCCTTCTGTGCATCGAACGCAGCAGCAAACGTTCCTGCAATTTCACCAATCAATGGGTCCAATTCCTTAGAGGCTGCCAAAAAAGGGGCGACGTGTGCCCCTAAAAATTCCTCGAAAGCTACCACATCCTTTGGTTTCTCTGGCGTAGCAGGAGCTTCGGGGGCAGACTTCGCGATATTCGCGGGCAATTCGTCCGAGGAGGTGGCGGCGGCAATTGGGGCCTTTGATTCATTTGATTCCAAATGCTTCTTGTGGGCGTCCTCTTGAAAAATGGTAATGTCTTCCAAGCGGGATGTGGCAGCCTCCAATCTCTTGAGAATGGTCACAATGTTGTAACCCTGAACATTAATCTGGCTTTCGGCCGTGGATTCTTTATCTGACATTGTGGATATATATATGGTAATGTTACAACCACTAAAGTTTCGTTGTCTGTAACTTCCGATTTTTAGGACGATTTGGCTGTCAACTACACGACCTTGGCTTTGTTTTTTACAGCCAGAAATTTCACCAGTGTAGTCGGGAGGTATAATTCTTCACCGCCGATCATGGTTTCCAAAGTTGAAGAGGAGCTTACTCCGCAGAAAATGAACTTCTTTAGGGATTTCTCGTACCCTAAGCAACCCGAGCCATTCTATGAAGACTACGAGACCGGCGTTCCGATCGCCATTGATTTCGGTACTTCCAGTATGAAAGCGGGACTCACTAACTCAGATCTACCTAACAATGTGTTTCCCTCCTTGGTTTCGCGCTGGAGAGACCGCAAGTCTACCAAAACTCTCACTTTGGTGGGAAACGACTGCCACACAGATGTCTTGTTGAGATCTTCTACGAAATCTCCCTTCGATGGGCCACTTGTGACGAACTGGGACTACGTCGAGTCTATGTTTGACTACACATTCGAGCACTTGAGTGTCAGCGGTGAAAACTACGGGGTAGATAACCCAATCATCATGACTGAGCCAGTCGCATGTCCTTTGAGCCAGCGGACCCACATGTATGAGTTATTGTTCGAGGCATACCAAGCGCCCAAGGTTGCATTTGGTATCGATTCGTTGTTTGGCTACTACTACTCTTCTCCACTGTCCAGCGACGGGTTGGTCATCGATGCAGCCAACGAACAGACACACGTCATACCCGTGATAAAGGGAAAGGGGATTTTACTGCAAACGAAGAGGATTGACTGGGGTGGGAACACCGCGCAAACTTTTTTGAGTAAGTTGTTAACATTGAAGTATCCTTACTTCCCAGCCAAGTTGAACACCTACCACACCACGCATCTACTTCACGACTTTTGTTATGTGCTGGACAACTACCTGGACGAATTGAAGTCAATGTTGGACATGGACGTATTAGAGAGCAAGGATGTCGCGATCCAGCTCCCTGTTGAAATCAACAACGCTGTGGCGAAGAAATCGCAGGAGGAGTTGGACAAACAGACGCTCAAGCGCAGAGAGCAGGGAAAGCGGTTGCAAGAACAAGCACAGATCAAGCGTTTGGAAAAGCTCGCGCAGAAGCAAAAGGAATGGGACTATTACAGCGACTTGAAGGAGTCGGATTTCCCATCGATGACAGAACTGCAAATCATTTCCAAGGTGGTTGCTGAAGGCTTCGAGGGAATGTCGGATTTCAACAAGTACATGAGAGACTTGGAGAAGACGATCAGAAAGGCGAACAACCCAGACGGTGAGGAGGTGGAAGAAGCTGTTGACCCTGCCACTGCATGGCCGTTGGCCGATATCCCTGATGACCAGTTAAACGAAGATGAGATCAAGGAGAAGCGCAAACAGCGACTCTTGAAGGGTAACTACGATGCTCGCGAGCGCAACAAGGAGCTCAAGAAACAGGAAGATGAAGCCCGTCTCAAGCTTGAGCAGGAAGAACAGGAGATGAGGGAGAATGACTTGGACGGATGGTGTTCTGCAAAGCACGCGGAGTTGGCCAAATTGATCTCCAATTTCAAGGACCGCGCAAAGTTGATTGACTCGTTCAAGGACCGTAAATCTGCCGCTGCTCAACAGCGTATGAAGAACATAGCCGACTTGGCAAACGACCAGAATGGGTCGACAAACGCTGCCTCCAGAAAGAGGCGCCGTAACGTCAATACTTCGATTGACAACGATCCCAACGACAGCTTTGGTGCAAACGACGAGGATTGGAGTGTCTACCGTGACATTTCCAACAAGACGTTGGAGGAGGAACAGCAGAGGACTGAGGAGCAAATCACAGACTTGGAAGCGGAGTTGTTGAAGTACGACCCACACTTCAACCACGAGGACACATTTGCAGTCGCACAGACCTTTGACTGGAGAAACCTGAGCTTGCATAAATTCATACACGGGCCACGTCCTAACATTGTCTCGACGTTGCAGCTTCAGGGAATGGACCAGGACGAGTTGGCCAATAACCCAGATGTGATCAGGAAGAACCACCAGATGCACTTGAACGTGGAGAGGATACGTGTTCCAGAAATCTTGTTCCAGACACAGATGGCAGGGTTGGACCAAGCCAGCATCCCTGAGATCGTGAGCGATCTCTTATATAGAAGATTGGACGGGAACTTCAGCCCCGGTGGCCAGGCGTACGACATCATACAGAATGTCTATTTGAGCGGAGGTCTCTCCAACTTGCCAAACTTCAAATCCAGAATTGTGCAGGAGTTCACCAGTTTTTTGCCATTGGGTGCTCCTTTGAAGGTGCGGGCTGCTGAGGACACACAGCTCGACCCATGGAGGGGTATGCAGAAGTGGTCTGGAAGCAGTGAGGCGAAGGATTCGTACGTGACTAGAAGGGAGTATGAGGAGATGGGTTCTGAGTACATCAAAGAGCACAACTTGGGAAATGTTTGTTTGAGGTAACAAATGAACATGAACAATGTGAAAGTGAATGAGTTGACTAATGTACAACGAAGCGAATGTGATAAACAGGATGAAGTGAATGTGATAACACGATGATTTGTAAAGAACTTGAACGAGTTAATAGCAAACGGTGTACGAGAAAATAGAACCAACAGTGAATGAATGTATATGAGAGAAGAGCAGTGAATGAATGTATATGAGAGAAGAGCAGTGAATGAATGTATATGAGAGAAGAGCAGTGAATGAATGTATATGAGAGATGAGCAGTGAATGAATGTATATGAGAGATGAGCAGTGAATGAATGTATATGAGAGATGAGCAGTGAATGAATGTATATGAGAGCTCTTCAACGTATATGAGAGTCGAGCAGTGCATGAACGTATATGAGAGAAGGCCAGTGAATGAAAGTATATGAGAATGTATGTGAATGAGAGATGCACAGCCTATGAATGTATATGAGGATCCACAAGTGTATCAATGTGACACACCAGAGTATGAATTTATGAGTATCCAGCCTGTTTTGTGAGAAACCAAGTTGAACGATAAGATGCAAGGCTTTGCTTTAATTTACCACGCTCTAAATCTATTTTTTATTGGCTAATATACAGTGTTCATGCAAAGATTACTTCTTGATCGAAGCAGGGTTGATACCCTTCTTTCTCAAGCTTCTCTTCATAGCCTTCTCCAACAACGGCTTATCAGCGTCGTCGTCGAACTCGGCGAAGTCACCGTGAATGATGCCCTCCTCTTCGGCCTCAGCACGCGCAGCAGACTCCTTCTCGGACGCACCAGCCTTGGAAACGTCGTGCGCAGAGGACGCGATCTTCTTGAACTTAGCAACGTAGAAACCATCGACGTTGTAGGTGTGCGGATAGTATCTTCTGGTCATGCTGATCTTGGGGTTGAAGTGCTTACCACGGAACGAGGTAAAGCCCGGCTTTCCAATAGCCAAACCGGTCTCGACCAACTTGACGTTCGGGCGCTTCCTCAAGGCGTAGTCCACCACGGCCTCGTTCTCCTCGACAGCCACCGAACAGGTAGAATACACAATGACACCACCAGTGGCCGAGTTAGCGTCGACGGAGTCGATCGCCGAAAGCAACAACTGCTTCTGCAAGTGAGGGATTTGTATAAAGTCCTTCTCGGTACGGCTCACCTTGACCGATTCGTCCTTGGCAATGACACCGGTACCAGAGCACGGAGCGTCCAACAACACCCTGTCGAAGCCACCTATCACCTTGGGGAACTCTCTGGCGTCATAGTTGCACACGATGGTGTTCTTGCAGCCCAATCTGTGGATGTTGGCAATCAAAGACTTGGTACGGGCCTTGTTGGCGTCGTTCGCGAAGATTGTACCGGTGTTCTTCATCAATGCAGCGATGTAGGTGGTCTTACCACCTGGGGCAGCAGCCATGTCCAACACACGCTCGTTCTCCTGTGGCTCCAAGGCCATGACAGGCAAGAACGAGGACGCAGCCTGCAAAATGTAGTGGCCAGCAAGGTACTCTGGGGTGGCACCGATAGGCACCTGCGAGTCAAAGATCTGCAAACCGACCTTGGTCCACGTACCGATCGGCTGCAAGTTGACACCACGGTTGACCAAGGTCTGCGCGAGGTCACGTCTTCTGGTCTTCAAGGTGTTGGTTCTGATGGTCACCGGTCTGGCGATCTCGTTGGCCTCGAAGAACTCCATGGCCTCGGAAGGAGAGAACAAGTTGAACAACTTCTCGGCCAAGAACTCGGAATATCCAAAGTACTCACAGATGTCCTTGAGCAATCTGTCGACGTAATCGTTTCTGGACTTGCCCTCCTCACCCATCTCCTTGAAGTTCTCCAACACCTTGACAATCTCGATCATTCTGGTTCTGACCATGGTGACGTCCTGTGGCCCCTTGGCGATCTCCACCAACTCCTCCTCGGTAGGCAAGATCTGGGCTCTGGCCTGTGCCTTTTCGGCCTCCAACAACTCGGCCTCGGCTTCCTCAGCCTCCAACTCGTCCTCCTCGTCCAAGGTCTTGGAGAAGGTCTCCATGTTGGTGACATTCAACTTCTCCAACTCCTCGTCGTCGCTCTCATCGTCGGAGAACATTGGCTTGACACGGGCCTCCTCGTCCGAGTCGTACTCCTCGATGTCGAACTCGTCGTTCTCGCCCTCCTCCTCTTCGCCCTCAGAGTCGTCAAACAACGACTTCTTTGCCTTGGATAACGCCTCAAGATCCACCGTGGGCAAGTCCTCGGGGTCCTTGTACTCCTCCTCCTCCTCCTTCTTGGACTTCTTGGCCTTCTTAGGACGCTCGCCGTCATGAGGTCTCTTGACCTGCTTCTTGTCGAACAGCTTCAGCTCCTTGTTGTTCAGGTTCTTCTTGTCGAACAGCGTCTCCTTGTTGTCGAACAGCTTCTGCTCCTTCTTGGGCTTTTCGTCGCCTCTCTTCTTCTGTTCCCTCTTGTCCTTTCTGGCCTGGAACTCATCGAACGATGGTGGCACTCCCTGCTTGTTCTTTGCTTTTCTTCCCATTGTGGTGTGAGATGAGATGAAGCGATGCTCTGAAAAAAAAAGGTCTCTGTAATTTCTGTGAACTCCACACGACCTCATCAAAAAGCCCACCATGAAAGAAACCAAGGTGATTGCGGAGAACCAGTTCGTTCTCGTGAGCTTGCCCTCCGGTGGCTTGAAGATTGTCGAGACCAAGCAGGGGGGAGTCATCAACTTGGGCAAGTTCGGCTCGTTCAAGGTCGACGGCATCCTAGGCTACCCGCTCGGGCAGTCGTTCGAGATCTTGGAGGCCAACACCGTCAAGCCGATCAAGTCGCTTGCGATGGACTTCGAGGTCAGCGCGGACGCCGACGAGAACGAGGGTGCCGAGGAGGATGACCTCACCAAGGACGCGTTGATGAAGCTCTTCACACCGAGCTCAGAAAACAACCAGAACATCCTCGACATCGGGTCCAAGATCCAGAAGTTGAGCAACGAGGAGATTGGCGAGTTGAAGAAGTCGGGCGCCAGCTCCAACATCGGCCAGCAGATCATTGAGAAGATTGTGGCGGGGCACGAGGGCTTTGACAAGAAGACCATATTCTCACAGCAAAAGTACTTGCGCAGAAAGCAGCAGAAGTTCTTGCGCAGATTCACAGTCGACTACTTGGGCTCGTCGCAGCTCTTGAAGTACTACATCGAGAAGGACTTGCCGCGCATGCTCGACTTGAGCGAGGAGACCCTCGGCATAATCTTGAACTACGCCAACGTGAGACCGGGCGGGACCTACTTGCTCTCGGACGAGACTGGCGGTGTGGTGCTCTACGCGTTGATGGAGCGCATGCAGGGCCAGGGCACCATCATCGTGGTGCACGAGAACGAGCACGCCAACAACATCGCACTCAGGTACTCGAACTACACCGAAGCCGAGCAGGCCAAGATGATCAAGACCATCAACTGGTTGCAGTTTGTCGAGCCCGAGAACGAGAAGATCGTGTGGGAGCAGTTGCCGTTGGTGGAGTTGGAGGAGTTGAAGGCCAATAAGAAGGAGCAGTACTACCGTCGTGCGCAGCGTGCGTTCGCCATCAACGATGTTATCGACACCGTACAAAGGGGCAACTTCGATGCATTCATCTCGGTGTCCACGTTGCACGTACCGTCCATATTGCCGCATGTCTTGCCGACGCTTGGGGGGTCCAGGCCGGTTGTGGTGTACAACCAGTATAAGGAGAACTTGTTGGAGTTGCAGCACTTTTTGACGTCCGACAAGCGCGTGTTGGCGCCGTCCATTCTTGAGACCAGAGTGAGGCCGCACCAGACCATTCCGGGCAGAATGCACCCGGTGATGACCATGCGAGGGTTTGGGGGGTACGTATTGTGGGGGACGCGGGTTTTGCCTGAGCTGGGCATCACTGCGGTGGGGAGGGGCGTGACGAGGAAGAGGCCGAGAGAGGAGGCAACGCCGGAGGTAGAGAACTAAGTACAGAAAGAGATGACCGGAATCGAAAGTGATAGATTTATCTAGGAGAATAGACAAATGGGGATCCTTGAGGATAAATGTAACTGGACTATAGGTAAATAGCTAGAATGATAAGAGTTAAACGAATAGAGTTGTAAATAGTTCGCATAGGGAATGCGTGAACAATTGGGGACGTTTAGCAGTTACCAATTCAGTAGGTTCTACCATGTCAATTCTACATTTAAATGTTCAATCCCTATTTTCAGTCCATCTTTTGTTTCAAATTTCTACCAATTCCCTTAAATATTTCATCTCCTCTTTCCACCCCACAACACATCGTATGTTCCCTGCACTATCGTAAACCCTTCCCACCGTCCACCCGGCTCCAACCTCCACCCTCACATACTCTGCCTGGGATTCGTAGCCCAACTCAAATACAAAACCCTTTGCCCCAGACTCTCCGACCAACGTTAGCAACGCCGCATAAAACTCGTTTTCTCCAACCAATGCTTCGATAGGCTCGTACTTTCGCACCGAGTCCTCAACACCGTTGTTAGCCACTGATGAAAGGTAGTCCTCCATGGGAATATACGGTGGGTTGGACACCACCAAGTCAGCTGGAAAATTGCCAGGCGAAAATATATCATGCTTCACAAACGTAACCGACAGTGTTGAAGGGAAGCTTGTAGCGTAGATCTCATTATTCTCTTTGGCAAGCAGCACCGCTTTGTCTGACACGTCAAACGCTGTGATTTGTGCAAGTTTGTTCACTCTGTGGTTGAGCAAGAGAGGTATGCACCCAGTGCCAGTGCACGCATCCACGATCCTCACCGGGTTATTCTGCGCGGCAACGAGATCTGCCAACTTGGTGCACCACTCTTCGGTCTCCCAGCGCGGAATGAGCACCCCTTCACGGCACTTGATGTTTAGAGGGCCAAATGGCTGCGACTGCAAAATATATTGCAACGGGACCTTGCGCGAGCGTTTTCGCACCGCATCGTTCCAATCGGAGGAGGGTAGCTCTTGTTTGATCCACCGGAGCTCCTGCTTGGCCTGCTCAAGGGTCAAGTTCGCACGTAGTAGTGGTGGGAGGAGATTGCTGTGTTTGAGTGCTAGCCGGACACTCTTTGGTGAGATGCGCATGAAAAAGGAATACCAAACCTGATGGCCCCATACTGCACCATACGATTTGAACATTCTACGCACGGATTTATGAATCATATCAAGTCTACATAAACCTCTAATGACTCTTGCCGTCGACATGATGGTTTCCTGTTCTCGCTCATCCACGTTCACGTTCGCTCATTCTCATTTTAGTCTCCAGTTCACGTTCATCGTTCTTGTTGTATAGTCTCCAGTTCACATTCGCTATGTACGAGCTCACTTCGATTCACTTTTCGATCCTGCTATATTTTCACTCCAATTCGCTTTTCGATCCTATTATCTCGTTCATATTCGCCTCGCTCATGCTCATTCCAATTCACCTCACTTCCTACTATCTTGTTCACATTCGCTTCGCTCGTGTTCTTCGATTCTTATATATACAAGTTACAAACCCTTCCTCACATAGTGCATGTATGCTCTCTCGTGCACGTCCTCGGTGAACGGGGTGATCACCTCGGAGTTGCCAGGTCTCGCAATTGGGTCTCTCAAGTACACCGCATGACATGTGCTGAAACTCACCTCGATATGCGCAGGCAAGATTGCAAATGCACCGATGAATGGTCTTGGAGTCCATGGTGTAAAGTACGGCCTCGTTGGGTCCTGGCGACCAAACAACCCCTTTTGCCACGGCAAGTTCACCTTGGCGACCGTCTCGTCCTCCATTACCGCGTCCTTGTCCAACTTCTTGTGCGGCCTTGCCTTCTTCACAAAGTCGGCATTAAATGGAATGCGTTTGGCGTCCGCAGGCAACTTGCTGCTCTGCGCCTGTTTCACGAAAAAGTCGCTTCTGGCGTTTCTGATCTCCACCAACAACTGCTTCACCTTCGACGCGACCTTCTCTTCACTAGCAGATGCTCTCTCTGGTGCCTTCATGGCGAGATACGCACTCACTGATGCAGCGTCAGACTTGCCCACGAGCTCGCTCTTGGCCTTGTATAAATGCGTGTACACCTCCAAGCACTTGGGGGCCTCGGGTCCAAACTCGTTGAATGCTGTGGCTGCCAAGGCCTCCACATCCTGGCCCTTGCCTATCGCCAATATTCTCCCCAACACCGATTCTCTAGTGTTGGCGTTTTGCTTCTCAATCAACTCCGCTTCCACGCCCTGGTTGAACGCTTGCACAGAAGACGTGCGACTGGCGCGCACATTGCCGTCCAACGACTCGGGCTTGGCCTGCTTCAACTCCCACGCTTCTCTGGGGTTTTCCTTGATGCTCTTCACGTACTTGTTCCACACAGTGATCTGCTTGTTGTCGACTTTCACTGCCTCCTCCACACCTGGCTTGACCTTGCCCATGGCGAGTAGCACCTTCTCCGGCTTGACGTTGAAGATGTCGCCGGCCTTCAATGGGAATGAAGGGTGCTTGATAGTAACTCCGTTGACCTGCACGTGTCCACCCAAGATGAACTGGCGTGCCTGTCTGACGGACGAGGCAAACATGGATCTGAAAAGAGCCGTCTCCAATCTCTTTTCAAGTGGTGCGTATGTTTGCATGACAAGAGGAGTGGTCTGCTCTCTTCCGGTTCCTTTCAAGGAAGCGTCGAGCTGTGCGACAGATTCCAATGACGGGTTGAACAACACCTTCCAGCGCGACTCCGTCAAGTGCTCGCCGTGGTACGCTCTGGTCTCCTGTCTGCCCTTGAACTTCTGCTGCGACAACGTCAAGCGGTCGAACGTCACAGGCCCCTTCTTGTACAAGTTGAACAAGTTGTACTTGTTCATCGAGGCCCGGATCCGCCCTCTGCTCAACGAGTTGATGTTCTGCACTCTTCTGGGCATGGCGGTGGTTGAGTATTCAGATTATTGAAAATTTTTGATGGTCGTGCGAGCGAGAGGCGCACGTGTTTGGTCAGATGATGAAAAACTCACGTGTTTGTTCACGTGAGTACTTGAACTTTTCAAGTATCAACATGGGGACTGTGAAGCGCGACTGGACGCTTGACGATGAAATCAAGTTGTTCAATCTCGTTTGCGAGCACAAGCCTGCGGGCAAGCACAAACACAAGAACATGGTATCGATAATTGACCTCATCAACAAGAGCGAGGAGGGAAACCCATTTACTGCCGCTGAAGTGTGGGATAAGCTTGAGCTGCTCTACGACTTGCCGCGGCTCGACCAGCTTGAGGATGCGAAGGAGAGCGATCTGGGAAGCAAGGGGCAAAACAGTGAAGGTGATCTGGGGAAGGAGCAGACAGAAGACAAAACAGATAATCTACCGGTCAAAACAGTCAAACAGAAACAGGAGAAGCAAGAAGAGAGGCGACTGGAGCAACTGGATAAAAGGGATGTCCACACCAGCCCTTCTGAGAGTGAAGATGAAGCCAAGGCAACGTCGCCTGAGACTGAGGACTCTAACAAGAGCAGCAATGAATCGGATGACGAAGAACAAATTGAAGATACACAGACTGCTGAAGAAACGCGAAAAACAGAAACAGTGGATAAGGAATCGTCCGACGAGAGTAACGGCAGCGACGACAGCAAACCACGCGCCACAAGAGGCCAGAGAAAGATTCCCGCCAAAAAGCGTACCAGATCTGTTGCTAAATTAGACGATCTACCGAAGACCGTGAAACGCAAAAAGACTCCAACGCCTGCAAAACCAAGAAGAAGGACGCGGTCTGAAGCCAACTTAGATGTCGAGAATAAGGAGGAGGAAGAGGAGGACGAGGATGACAAAGAATCGTCTGATCTGTCCGATTCTGACCATAACGACAAAACTGAAAAGGATGGGCCCACTCCACGTACACGAAGATCTGCTAGAACGAACAAGCCAGCGCCGACTCCAAAAAAGCCAGTGAGGAGAAGTACGAGGAAGAAGTGAAAGTGAAAATCAATGGGATAAAGGGAACAGGACTATGTAGAAGAGAAAAGAAGAGAATGAATCATTATAGATATAGTCGGGCGTGGGAATGAGACTTTGTAGAAAAAGTTGGAACAAGGCGAATATGCTTTGCATCACTCTCATTCCTGTGTAGTGCATTGCTATCACTCATATACAGTGATTTGCAATCACGTTCATTACTATGTAGTGCTCTCGTTTTTCAGTAATACGCGTACTTTTTTTTAGCAGCACAATCAACTGATGTCCAATGCTAGCCATTAAGACCGGTCGAATACTCCGATGGCCACGAAATATCGTTCTTGCATGCCACTTCTCGTCCTCTTGCATTGCCAGAAAGGCCAGAACAGTCACCCCGACCAAACGCGCTATAAGCAAGCGAGATCTCTCACAAGACACCACCATTCTAGACAATGATCGTGGAGGCAGAACTGCTTCAAACAGTTTGACTCCCCTTTACTCACAAATCAAGAAGATCATCGATCTCAATCCTGGCTGTGTCTGTCTTGTGCAGGTGGGAGGTTTCTACGAATTGTACTTCGAGCAGGCTACGATCTACGGTCCGAAGCTTGGGATCAAAGTCGCCAACAGGAGTAGTGGACCCTACTCCGTGCCAATGTCGGGGTTCCCGCTCTACCAGCTCAAGAAGTTTGTGAAAATCTTGGTACTGGATCTCTCCGAGACCGTGGCGATTGTGGATCAACGGCCATCCATTCAGAACACTTTCCACCGCCGCATCTCGCGAATAATCTCGCCAGGCACGCTTGTGGACGAGTCGTTCATGAACTTTGACCAGAATAACTACTTGTTGGCGATCTCATTACCACCGCTTAGTGGGACACCAGACTCAGACACTCCTGTAGGGCTTTCCTGGATCGACATGTCTGTCGGAGAGTTTTATGTGCAGCAGACTACTTTTGGCGAGATGATCTCCGACGTGTCGAGGATAAACCCCAGTGAAATTGTCATGGCAAAGGAGTACCAGGATAGTCCGCTTTATGATACCAACCCGTCTCTCATGGCACTTCGCAAGTACTTCACGCGCTACCACAAAGTCAGTTACGAGGATAATAAGATCAGATTCAAGGCGAGCAGCCAATTGGTGCGCAAGTGCATGGAAAAACTCTCGATGAGGGAAGAAGCGGCCATGAACATGGTGTTATCTTATATTAATGTCAATTTCCCAGAGTCGAAAGCAGATCTAGAGTTGCCCATTCAGTATTGGAACGAGAAGGTGTTGCATATGGATGCAAACACAAGAGAGGCGCTAGACTTGACAGAGAGATCGACCGGAGGGCGCTTTATTCAAGTAGGCTCGCTATTGAGTACTATAAAGCGTACAAAAACGCCATCGGGGAATAGGCTTCTTACGCAGTGGATCAAGTCACCATCGCTCGATGTCCCAGAGCTTTTAACTCGACAGAGCTTTGTATCGTTGTTCCTCGCGCGCAGCGTGCTCAAAGTCTCTATCCGCACAGAGCTATCTAACGTCGGAGATGTTTCCAGGCACCTTCAGAGGCTCGCTTTTGACACTGGTGACACTGTGGACAGTTTAATTGGTGTCACCGATGGCATCAAAAGACTCCAATGCATTCAAAAGATATTGAGCGATGAAGCCAGTGTTGTGCCGTCTTCACACACTGTCTTGGAACCTTTTTTGAAGGACTACACTATTCCTATTGAGCTAGTTGAAAAGATAGAGGGTGTACTTGAACCGCGAACGAATACCATCCAAGACACACTATACGAGGAGGATGGAGCTAATGACGAGCCAACGCTCTCTACGGGATCTTACAGTAACAGTTCCATTGCAAGATATAAACGCTCCGCAATGGGGAAAGCAGATGTACCACAAGAATTCCAGATCAAGAGGGACACCACTGAGGCACTAGTAAAGCTTCATACTACTTTGGACACGCTCAAAAAGAAAGAGACTAATTTTGTGGATAAACTCGCGAGCTCTCTATGGAAGGTAGATCCAAAGTTAGCAGTCACAGGAAAACTGGTCCACGGGCGTTTCAGCAATGTCTTGCATATTTCAGGTAAAGCAAAACTGTTGGAAGCAGTTCACAGTAAATTGGCCCTGGGTATCGTGGACAGGAGAAAGACGGCACTCCTATACAAGCCGCAGGGTTGGAGGGACCTACAGTATGAAATTGACGGAATCTTCGAGCGAATTCAGCAGCTCGAACAACAAATCATCAAGGACTTACGAGAACAAGTCCTCGAGGTGAGCACCGATATACGCAGGGCGATCAAATTGACGGATTATTTGGACGTTACATGTTCCTTTGCGGTGTTGGCAGAGGAGACCAACCTTGTGCGCCCAAAATTCCTCAAGACTCCTCTGCTTAAAATTCGTGGAGGGCGTCATATCGTGGTTGAGAACGGGTTGAGGAACTCAGGGTCCATGTTTATCGCTAACGATACGTCTATGCTTCCAGCGAGCAACATGTGGGTCATTACAGGCCCAAATATGGGTGGGAAGAGCACGTTCCTTCGACAGAATGCGATTATTGTTATTCTCGCTCAGATAGGGTCGTTTGTGCCCGCAGAAAAGGCAAGTATAGGAATTGTCGACAAGATATTCACACGAATTGGGGCATCCGATGACTTGTTCAACGATATGAGTACATTCATGGTGGAAATGGTTGAAACAAGCAACATTTTGAAGAACGCTACTCCAAATTCATTGGCCATTGTCGATGAGATTGGCCGCGGTACTAGTGGTAAGGAGGGATTGGCAATTGCATATGCCACATTACTCAACCTTCTTACTGTGAACAAGTGCCGCACACTATTTGCTACGCATTTCGGAAACGAGATATTTTCTCTTCTTTCCCGTAACGAGGTTGACCAAAAGAAAATCGCTTACCACAGAACAAGAGTCTTACACAATGGTGACGATCATACCGGGTTGACAATTGATCACACGTTAGAAAAAGGCATCAGCGAAAGGTCGTACGCATTTGAGGTTGCTCAAATGGCAGGATTTCCGGAAACTGTGCTACTGAATGCTAAAAAGGCACTCAAGCTATTGAGTGAGTAATTTATAGAAGAATGCATTTTAATAATTTTCCCGTACGTAGCTACCTAACGTCGTTACCTTTTGAGGTACCATCTTAAGGTTATTGTTCTCGAAGTATCATCTCTAGTTAGGATTGTTCTTGCAGTATCATATCCAGTTAGGATGGATGTTGACTAATCATCCAGTCAGGTTATTGTTCTTTACCTAGATAGTGCTGTCTCTCCTTGAGTTTTAGGAATTGTCATTTAGCCTACCTCCAGTTAGGACCTTGTCCTTGACCTTGACCTGCTCCTGGTGCTCCTGGCGGTAGCTGAGTGTTCTTTTGCTGTGCGTCGGACTGTTGATTCACTTGCATCATAATCAATTGCTGGAGATGCTGAAGCTGCTGCTGCAGCTGGTAACCTCCAGCTTGCTCGCTACCCTGAGAAGGCGGAGGTTGGAATTGACTTTGTACTGGGTACCCCGCATAGGCACCTTGTGGGGGAGGATACCCCTGGCCGTTATTTTGGTAGTAGCCATGCTGCACTTGGTTGAACGGAACTCCATATGGAGAGCTCGCTCCACCCACAAATTCATTACGCGGTTGGTACGGTTGCTGCTGTGGGTACGCTTGAGCATATGCCTGAGCCGGTTGCTGATATGCAACCTGCGGAGGTTGATATTGAGGTTGCGTACTCTGGCTGTAACCAACCGGAGGTTGCGGATATGCAGGTTGCCTATACTGTGGCTGTCCAGCTTGTGGAGTCAGCTGTTGAGGATATGGAACGTGTTGACCAGGCGGTGCATATTCCTGATAAGGCTTTACTGGTTGTTGGTAGGCAACGGGCTGCGCATAGTTGTATGGCTGGAACCGTTTGGTCGAGTCTGTGGGCTGTAAGTTACGCTTCCCATTGACAGGAGTTTGGCCCTGCTTAGCCTTCTGCTTTTTCCTCTTTTTGGCTTGCCTTGCTGACAATTCCATTTCATCGTCGGAATGCTCTTGTTCATCTTCCGGCAACTCTTCATCATGGCAGTTGCTGGCATCCGTTCCCCTCAACTGTTTGATGGCGTCTGTGTAGAGGAACTTCGAATCGGGCACCACATAGTACACCTGTTCTCCCATTCTGCCGAGGAAGACCGCAAATTCCTCCTCAGTGTTGAACTTCACCCTGTAAATAGGTTGCTGTAATCTACCAAAAGTTTCGCAGAGCGGCCCGATAACGGTACGATCGGCAAAGCAAAAAACGGATTCTTCCTTGAGAACACGGAACTCACCAGAAGTGTTGGCTTTGATGATCATACTCTGGTCCACGAGCCCGATGATTTCGCCAGCGTGCTCTATTGGTGCGTTTGCATCTATTTGGTAATCTTTAGGCAACGTAAGAGCAACATCACTTGTCTCATTCGCAGAAACAATGGGGCCGTTGATCAACTCAGTTTCCTCTTCATCTATGTCCTGGTTAAGTTGGTCGTCTTCTTCCTCTTCTACCCCAGAATCTGAATAGTCGGAGTCAGAGTTGTTGTCATCGGAGCTGGTCAAAGGTGGTTCCAGTTCAGGTTCGGAGTCTGACGACACTTCATCAACAGGTATCTCATCGTCGGAGTAGTGTTCCAACTCCTTTACCTCAGATTCATGAGCAGCCTCATTGAGATCCTGATGAGCAGCCTCATCGAGATCCTGAGGGATGGTTTCATCTTGAGGAATAGTCTCGGAATATTCTTGAGGGATAGTCTCAGAGAATTCTTGAGGAATGGTCTCCGAGAAATCTTCCGGAATTTCAGCGATTTCAGTCTCAGCAGTATCTTCAGGAATCTCAGACTCAGCGGTTCCTTCTGCAATCTCAGTTTCAGCAGGCTCGAATGTAGCAGGCCTTTCAACTTGCTCGGACTCAGGCTCAGTCTCATTCACGTCCGGTTTATCCTCTATCTTGACTTCCTCTTTGGTAGGGGCAACGCTCGATTCCTCTTCGATCGGGGCGTTCGATTCCTCAATCGGGGCGATGTATTCCACGTCCTGAGGCGCTGCTTCGCCGACAAATTTGATCGGGACATTTTCCGTTTCAGTTCCGTTGTTTTCAATATTCGATTCGCCAGCCACGCTGCTCTCCACTTTACCCTCGGGAACACCGTCCTTCTTCTCTTCATTTGGAGGTAACTCGGGGGCAGCATCTGACTTTGCACTCTGATCCACTCCATCAATTTCTTTGTGTTCAGAACCGTTATGGAGAGCGATCGCATCGCGTTGATCAGTAGTGTCTGCGTTCGCACCCACTTCATCGCCAGCACTTAATTGAGTGCTTTCATCCACCTCAGGTGACTTGTGGGCTTCCTTTGCAGGCCCTTTGCTAATCGATTCATCTTGCACGGGACTTTGCGAGGTCGTATCCATCTCTTGTTTATCGAGTGGCTGAACGATACCCGCACCGGGTGCACCCCTTGACTCCTCGGCGATCTCGCCTTGGGTTTCTTGTGGGTACTCATTGATTTCGGTAGCCGCAGCTCCATTCGCAACTTGTTCGTCTTCGGTCATAGTGTGGCAAACTACCCTCTGTAACTCGTTAGAGAGTAATTTTATCGAATTGAGATTTTCGCATTACCTTACCTGCGTCACGTAGATAGCGGCGCACAACAGGTGGGAAAGTCGCAAAAGTAAAGACAGCAATCTGTTAGAACCGAGACGGGCTCTCTGAGCCTGTAACGTGGGCTTCCGCGCCATCCGCTCGCCGCTTGAAGAATAACCTCAAATAGTCGGCGTCCCACTTGACGCTACCCCAATATAACGCTTATTTACCCGGATTTGAGGGTTTGGCCGCCTGCAGGATTGTTCCACTTTGTTTTAATATTTGTGAAGCGCACGACCACGAAAATTTTTCAGTTTTCGAAGATTTTGTGTCTCCATCGCTTGGAGTGCGGTGCGATTATATATTCAAGGATACGCTCGAAATTTGAATTTTCTTTTCACCGCAAAAACTATCAGCAATGGGTGCCTACAAGTATTTAGAAGAGCTTCAGAGAAAGAAGCAGTCCGATGTCATGAGATTCCTCTACAGAGTCAGATGTTGGGAGTACAGACAGAGACACGTCATCCACAGAGCTTCCCGTCCATCTAGACCAGACAAGGCTAGAAGATTGGGTTACAAGGCCAAGCAGGGTTTCGTTATCTTCAGAGTCAGAGTCAGAAGAGGTGGCAGAAAGAGACCTGCTCCAAAGGGTGCTACTTACGGTAAGCCAACCAACCAGGGTATCAACCAGTTGAAGTACCAGAGATCCTTGAGATCCACTGCTGAGGAGAGAGTCGGTCGCCGTGCTTCTAACTTGAGAGTCTTGAACTCGTACTGGGTTAACCAGGACTCCACCTACAAGTACTTCGAGGTTATCTTGGTTGATCCTTCCCACAACGCCATCAGAAGAGACGCCAGATACAACTGGATTGTTAACCCAGTCCACAAGAGAAGAGAGGCCAGAGGTCTCACTTCTGTTGGCAAGAAGTCCAGAGGTATCAACAAGGGTCACTTGTTCAACAACACCAAGGCCGGCCGTCGCCACACTTGGAAGAGACAGAACACTTTGTCCTTGTGGAGATACAGATCTTAAGTGTAGTGTACTTTTTAGTGCTCTCGCTTTTGTCTGTCGTTGGTTGCAGGTTTGTATCTTATAGATTGAATATCGATTACAGATGATCTTAGCTTCAAAAAATGTAGAGTAAAAAAAGTGATCAGGTGACGTCTTTCAAAATCGAGACTTTTGGGTGTGAAAATACACTGGCAGCGAAGACTTGACTGCACAGCGATACCAAGACTAACGCCTTGCGAACGATTTTGTCCTTCTCCACAGGTCCGTGCATAATTACCCAGAGTCAAAAAAAATTCACTATCTTAATTAGCGTGTGTGGAACAAAAAAAAATCAGGAAAAAAGGACGATCGGGTATACTATAAAACCATATCGACCTCGCCGTTAAAAAAACCCAACCTATCAAACAACCCACTTCCAAATGTCTTACACCAAAACTGCCATTTTGTCTGTTTACGATAAGACTGGCTTATTAGACTTAGCCAAAGGATTGAGCGAAGCCAATGTCCGCATCTTGGCCTCTGGTGGAACAGCAAAATTGATCCGTGAGGCAGGCTTCCCAGTTGAGGATGTCTCCACCATCACCAACGCCCCAGAGATGTTGGGCGGCAGAGTCAAGACCTTGCACCCAGCTGTGCACGGTGGTATCTTGGCCAGAAACTTGGAGTCCGACGAGGCTGACTTGAAGAAGCAGAACATCGACAAGGTCGACTTTGTCGTTTGCAATTTGTACCCATTCAAGGAGACCGTTTCCAAGGTCGCGGTCACCGTCGAGGAGGCCGTCGAGGAGATCGACATCGGTGGTGTCACCTTGTTGAGAGCCGCTGCCAAGAACCACGCCAGAGTCACCATCTTGTCCGACCCTAAGGACTATGCCGGCTTCTTGGAGGAATTGAAGGCTGGAGAGATTTCTGCCGAGGCCAGAAACACCTACGCCTTGAAGGCTTTCGAGCACACCGCTGACTACGACGTCGCCATCTCCGACTTCTTCAGAAAGCGTTACTCTGAGAACGAGTCTCAGTTGCCATTGAGATACGGTGCTAACCCACACCAGAAGCCAGCCCAGGCCTTCGTCTCCCAGGGCAAGTTGCCATTCAAGGTTTTGTCTGGCTCTCCAGGTTACATTAACTTGTTGGATGCATTGAACTCGTGGCCATTGGTCAAGGAGTTGTCCGCTTCCTTGAACTTGCCAGCCGCTGCTTCTTTCAAGCACGTCTCGCCAGCGGGATGTGCTGTTGGTTTGCCATTGTCGGATGTCGAGAAGAAGATCTACTTTGTCGAGGACATCGAGAACATGTCGCCATTGGCCAATGCCTACGCCAGAGCCAGAGGTGCCGACAGAATGTCGTCTTTCGGTGACTTCATCGCTTTGTCCAACATTGTCGATGTGCCAACCGCACAGATTATCTCCAAGGAGGTGTCCGACGGTGTGATTGCCCCAGGCTTCTCCGACGAAGCCTTGGCCATCTTGAAGAAGAAGAAGAATGGTAAGTACTGCATCTTGCAGATCGACCCTAACTACACTCCAGACAACTTGGAGTCCAGACAGGTCTACGGCATCACGTTGCAGCAGAAGCGCAACGACGCCATTATCAAGGGCTCTTCCTTCAAGGAGATCGTGTCCAAGAACAAGGACTTGACTGAACAGGGCGCTCTCGACTTGGCTGTGGCCACCATTGTGTTGAAGTACACTCAGTCTAACTCTGTCTGTTATGCCAAGAACGGTATGGTTATCGGTTTGGGTGCTGGTCAGCAATCGCGTATCCACTGTACCAGATTGGCTGGTGACAAGGCCGACAACTGGTGGTTCAGACAGCACCCTAAGGTGTTGGGCTTCCAGTGGGCCAAGGGTGTCAAGAGACCAGAGAAGTCAAACGCCATCGACTTGTACGTCACTGGCCAGATCCCAACCACCGAGCCAGAGAAGTCCGAGTACGAGTCCAAGTTTGCGACTTTGCCAGAGCCATTGACTGATTCTGAGAGAAAGGAGTGGATTGACAAGCTCACCAACGTTGCTTTGTCCTCGGACGCTTTCTTCCCATTCCCGGACAATGTCTACAGAGCCGTGAGATCCGGTGTCAAGTACATCGCTGCTCCTTCTGGTTCCGTCATGGACAAGGCTGTCTTCGGTGCTGCAGACTCGCATGATTTGGTTTACGTTGAGAACCCTATCCGTTTGTTTCACCATTAATTGTATACTAGTAATGATAGTTTGTGTTATGGATTGTAGTGGATTTTGGCTGTTTTCATAGTAGTTGGTTGGTAGCAAGTGTATGAAAGAGCAGGACAAATGAATGAATTGGCAAGAGTGCAAGACAAATTTATGATTGGTAAGGCAAGAATTAGCAGACAAGTGTAATCGTGCCAGCAGATTAACTGCCTATGTTGTGTAACATAATCTGATCTACGTAGCCGGGACTACCTGCACATTGCATTTTCTTTGTTCGTTTTTAAACACGTCGATTGAAAAAAAAGACTTCAATCAATTTACTATGGGGTCTGAGTACAAGTATGACGAAGATGGAGAATCATGGCCATACTTCGTGATGGCCACTCTCACGGTCATTTTGGTTCCATTGACAATCAGCTACATAAACAGAGCGTTTTCCTCTGCTGGCGATGATGATGTCGCACTGCACAACGCACGTATCAAAGGATCGATTACTGAGTCCTCGAAAAGTATCGGGGTGGAAAACCTCGCGCAAATTACCGCCTTCAAGAATAAGAGGATCTCCGACAACATTTTCAACAAGACCTTGGTCGTGTTGGTGTTGGGGTGGTTCGCTGCCATCTACATTGCCCTCCACTTTTTGAAGGAGGCAATTTTGACAGGCGCTTTTGACCCCTACACGATTTTGGACGTTACGCCCTTTTCCAATGACAAGGAGATCAAGTCCCGCTACAGAAAGTTGTCGATTACCCTCCACCCGGACAAGTTGCCGCGCGATTTGACCGAGGCTGCCAGAGCCATCAAGGAGGCCGAGTGGGTGAGAATCAATGCTGCGTACAAATCGTTGACTGATGCCGCCACCAAGGAGAACTTTTTGAGATACGGCCACCCAGATGGTCCTCAGGACATCACCCACGGTATTGCTATCCCGAAGACCTTTGTGGATGGCAAGTACTCTTCGCTTGTGGTTGTCGGCTACTTAGTTCTTATTGGTGTTTTGTTGCCATGGTTTGTCAACTCGTGGTGGACACACACCAAGTCCCAGACGAAGAAGGGTTTGCACATCAACACTGCGGGTCTGTTCACCCGCAGGTTGACCGACCGCAACCCCGGCAAGGTTTTCACCCCGTACGACATCTTGGACTGGGTTCTCTCCAGTGAGGAAGTCAAGACCGATTTCAGTCACTTGAGCCCTGAGCAGGTGAAGGAGTTGGTGGAAAAGCACTTCACACACGACTTCTCGTTGGTGAAGACCGACCCGAAGTTGGAGAGTGACAAGGCCGCTTTGGTTTCCCTTCTTCCAAAGTTGATTAACGGATTTATCGACATTGCTGTGGTATTCAAGCAGTACGACGTGTTGGTTGCAGCCCTGGACTTGTTGAAGGCTGTTGCCCAAGGTGTGAGGCCTGTTGGTAAGAAGCAAGAGTTATTGCAGTTGCCATTCGTTGACGCCAAGGCCGTCGAGTCAAGCGATATCGTGAAGCTTGGAATGTTGATGACCATGACAAAGAGTGAGGCTGGTAAAGTCTTGGGTATCACGGACTCCGCCAAATTGGACAGAGCTCTCGATGTGGCCGCGCACATTCCTATCCTTCGTATCCTTGAGGCTGAGTTCAAGGTTCCAGGTGAGAAGAATGTTTCTCCGCAGTCGAGCGCGCATTTGTCTGTTAAGTTTTTGGTCAAGTCTCCGAAGTTGAAGTCTGTGCCAAAAATCGACGAGCTGAGATTGAAGGACGAGGAGACCATGGAATACTTGAGAAACCCGTTGAAGGTCAACGAAGAGCAGCCAGAGTTGCCACTCGCTTATGCGCCATACTTCTCTGGCTCCATTCAAAACTCCTGGACCGCATACTTAATAAATCAAAAGGAAAACAAGTTGGTCGAGGGTTCTTCAGCACAGTTCTTGGAGAATGCAGATTTGAGCAACTTGGAGCTCACACAAGAAGCATGGAAGGCTGGTGGCGAAGATGTCAAGATCGGAACATTCAAGTTTGCCTTCCCATCTCCAGCTCCAAAAGATCTCGGTTTCTACCACTACAGATTGCTTTTGAAAAACAACGCCTACTACGGTGCTGACGCCGACATAGTATTGGACATGGAAGTCCAGGCACCACCTCCAGACGTGGCCAACTTGAAGAGACAAATGATGAAGGTCAAGGGCGAGTTGTCTTCGGACGAATCCGATGACGAGAGCGACATCTCCGACCCGGAGGACGACTCATTGGCTGCTGCTATAACGGCCTTAAAGGGAATGGCTGGAGACAAGGAGGAGAAGGCGGATGTAGCTGATGAGGATGACAACGAAAGTGTATTCACAGATATCAACACTGATACCGAAGATGAGGGTGAAATTTAGAAGTGCTTAGCGACTTTTCTATGTGTATATTATGCATCTACATATCTATTTATATGTGCTGATAGAAAATGAAAATCACAATTGAAGATCATTGTTGTATCCTCAGATTCGTAGTTCTTTTGCTCTCTCACTCTGTATTCTCCATACCTTTGACTTTATTGTCGATTTTGATTTTCTATACTATTTATCGACTGTTGTCTATTTTGGTATTCTATACTATTTATCGACTGTTGTCTATTTTGATGTCTATCCTGTCACTATTTACTCTTTATTGTTGACTATCCACGTTATACCTTCAAGGAGAGAATCAATGCGTCTGGGTTGGGCAATTTCTGTTCCTTGTAGTAGTCCTTCACCTCTCCGGTCTGAACAAAACCGTGCTTCAAGTACCAGGATATAGCGTCCTTGCTTTCGACATGAACGTGCAACAAGATTTCATGCACGAATCTCTTCTTGGTCTCTTCGACCAAATAGTCCAACAACTTTTTGCCGATACCCAAACCTCTGTAGCTCTCTAAGACAGCGAAGACCTCGAGGTACATAGCATTTGGGATCTCTGTACTGATCGAGAACCATTGGGTACCTTCATAAGTGTTGGTTTTCTCGGTAGCCGCCGAGTGGAACGATTTTGCTCGTAATATACCAACAGGCAATTCCGAGAAATATGCAATCTTGACCACTTGGTCCGAGTTCAACGCAGAGTCGTACCACAGATCCATGTAGGTGGTAGGCAAAGTGACATCAATGATGCGCCTCAAAACTCCGATGTTGTTCACGGTCAAATCATCAAGGGATATAATGTCGCGCCCCATAGCTGTCCAAATTTTTCTGATGTTTAAAATGAATCATGTGACAGCTTTTTGGGGTATGTCAAAGCCGACACCCAAAAAATCACAGGAAATCACACGAGAGGCATTAGTAATTTCTCAAAATACATACCGACCCGCTCTGAACTAACTGCATCATGCTCACTACAATTCTTGTCATTCTAGTGCTCATTTTCGTTTTGAGGAGTGTAGCCTCCGACGTGGCCACCATTAATCCATTCAGTGAAAAAGAGGAGAAAGAGGACCAAATTGTCGCTGGGAAATTTACGCCTACATCGCTAGTCAAGTTCAACGGGACCGAGGACCCCAAGATCTTCATCGCAGTCAGAGGCAGGGTCTTCAATGTCACGCAGGGTGCCTCATTCTACGGCCCTGGCGGCCCATACGAAAACTTCGCTGGAAGGGACGCCTCTCGTGGATTGGCAAAGAACTCGTTTGAGTTGGAGAACTTGACCCCATTGGACCAGCCATTGGACAAGTTGGACAACTTGACCAAAGAGGAAACGGATTCGCTCGACCACTGGGAAGAGCTCTTTGAGAGCAAGTACCCTATTGTTGGTACGTTGCATTTCGAGGTTGACGAGAAGCTCTCTAGTTAGGTCATGACATGGTCGTGTAGGTGAGAAAAATGTAAATGCGAAAAAAATCTGTAGGTATTTTCCAGCTTCTGTAACAGAGACCTGCTCGTTTAGTGCAGCATGAGCTATCGCGGAAATGGCAGAGGTGGATATAATAACCACTTTAACAACCGGAACAACAATAACAACAACAATTTCCAAAACAACCAAAATGCGAGCATAGCAGTGGATATCGTTGGATGGAACCGTGCGACCCAGTCCGACTGTATCGATTTCATCTCAAGAAAAACCAGGATCCAGGTCACCAATTCACAAGTGGACCCGTCCACGGGGGTCTTAAGAGGCTATGTCAAGAACCAGAACCAGCTCAACGACTTGTTGAATTGGTCTGGAGTCAGATTTGCAGGTCAAACTTTGAAGTTCACCAAAGCAGCGGTAGACACTGGCTTTGCAAACAATTCCTCGGCACAGCCGGGAACCAACTCCGCCATCGATGCATTGAAGAACTTCTTGAAGGCCAGGTACAACCCCGAGCTCAAGATGTTGAACTTGAGCTTGGCCAAGCAGGACCCTTCGATAAATGCTGGTGGGTTTTTCAACTCGAACTCCACCTCGTCCAAGTTCTTCCCAGCCTTGATGAAGGTCGCACAAGACTTGAAGCTCGACGTAGTTACCGTCGACTTGTCGGGCAACGAATTGTCGGACTTGACAACAATTTCATCGCTACCACAGACATTTCCATACTTGCAGAACTTGTCTTTGCAAAACAACAAGTTTGTGCGCTTAAAGGCTTTTGACGTGTGGAAGAACAAGTTGAACTATGTCAGAGAGTTGCTCTTGTTTGGCAATCCGCTCGTTGCGCAAGTCACCGCGCAGCAAATACCCCAGGTCAAGATGGACTTCATGAGGATTTTCCCACGTTTGGTGGTCTTGAACGGCGAAGTGTTGAGAAACGAGGAAATCTTGAATAGAAATTTGACATTTCCTTTCGATGCGCCAAAGTCCATGTTCTTCCTGGACGAGGAGATCCAAAACATGTCGACGAACTTCATCTCCAGCTACCTCAGCTTGTGGGACACCAAAAGAGAAGATTTAATGATTCTCTACCAGAACGAATCGCAGTTTTCGGTTCAGGTGGACTCGAGCCATCCTCACTTGATTGAGAACAGCACGTCATATAACTCGACCTTCCACAACTCTGACAGCAACACCTTCAATCACTACTTGCCTGTGTCTAGGAATTTGATCAGGGTCTCATCTACAAAGGCAAGGCAAAGCAAACTCGGCATAGGACAGGAGCAGATCTTTAAGATTTTCAGCCAACTTCCCAAATCAAAGCACGATCTCATGAACAGTCCAGAATTGTTCAGCATGGAGGCTTACAGATACCCGCAGCTAGGTGGTATCTTGATCACATTGCATGGAAGCTTTGAAGAAACTGCTCCCCCAGACAATTTAGATGCATTGAACAACTCACTGTTTGGCAATTCGAGAGGGAGGATGAACAACAACAGAGGCAAGAAGATCCCGTTGTCCAAAAAGAGTTTCGACAGGACTTTCGTCGTTCTCCCCGGTCCCAATGGCAGCATGATCGTGGCCAGTGACCTTCTTCTCATCAGACCATTCTCAGGGAGCAACGCATGGAGCACCCCAAGGAAGCAACTCACGGGTCCTACAGCAGCTGCCCCTGCTGCCCCTCCCCAGAGCCAGACACCGCCTATAGGGTTGCCACAACAGCCACCCCATCAACCAGGACCTACAGCCAATGACTTGCCTCCTGAGGTGAGGGCTAATCTCAACCCCATGCAACAGGAGCTTCTCGTCAAGGTTCTCTTGGAGACCAAGTTGAATTTGCAGTATGGCGTCATGCTCTGTGAGCAGAGCAACTGGGACTACCAGCTTTGCATCACAAACTTCAAAAATTCAGCGGCAACGCTTCCCCGTGAGGCGTATGCTTCGTGATACATAATATATAGCGTTGAACAAGAGACGAACTGTGTATAAGGATTAGATTGTAGAGAATCAAGGTGATAAAGAAAAGTTGGTACAAGGTGATAAAGGAAACGTCGTACAGGTTGATAAAGAAGATTCGAGGCAAGATATATGTAGAGAATAGTAACCTCGTATTTTAGCATTGCGTAGTGATGTTCCAGAGATTTGGCTATTTATATTTTCACCACGATATGCACATATAAAACTATGGGGTATAACATTGCGATGGTCACAGACTTCTTCTACCCCCAAGCGGGTGGAGTAGAGTTTCATGTCTACCATCTAGCCCAGCAGTTAATCAACCTAGGCCACTCCGTGGTGGTTATCACCCACGACTACGGTACGCGAAATGGGGTACGATATTTATCAAATGGCCTCAAAGTGTACTACGTGCCGTACTTTGTCGTCCACAGAAGTTCAACCTTCCCGTCAGTCTTCCTAACATTTCCCTTCATGCGCAACATCTTCATACGAGAGGACATCGACATCATACACGGACACGGTTCGTTTTCAAGTTTTTGCTGTGAGGCAATATTGCATGGCCGCACAATGGGCTACAGGACCGTTTTCACAGATCACTCCTTGATAGGGTTTGCCGACGTGGCCTCTATCATGGGCAATAAGTTGTTGAAGTTTACTCTTAGTGACGTGGGGCATGTTATCTGCGTTTCACATACATGCAAAGAAAACACCGTATTACGAGCATCACTAGACCCGCTTAACGTATCTGTGATCCCAAATGCTGTGATATCGAAAGACTTCAGGCCCCGGGATGACGCGCGGGTCTCGAAAAAGAAGAAGACGATTACAATCGTTGCGATTTCGAGACTCTTCCCCAACAAAGGAGCCGACTTGTTAGTGGCCATTGTTCCGAGAATTTGTCTAGCAAAACCTGACGTTAACTTCTTGATTGCAGGCGATGGACCCAAGTTCCTCGACTTGGAGCAGATGAGAGAGAAGTACTATCTACAAGATCGCGTTCAACTCATGGGCGGGGTGAATCACGAGGATGTTCGCCAGGTCATGATTAAAGGTGATATTTTCTTACACCCAACATTGACCGAAGCTTTCGGGACGGTTATAGTTGAGGCTGTGTCGTGTGGTCTCTTTGTCGTAACCACGAGAGTGGGCGGTATCCCTGAGGTGCTACCTGATTACATGTATGACTTTGCAGAGCCAGATGAAGATTCTTTGGTCAACGCTACCATACAAGCCATCGAGGCGATGGAGGCTGGCGAAATTGACACCACTAAGTTCCACGAGGAGGTGGCATCGATGTACAGCTGGAAGGATATAGCTAAGCGCACTGAAAACGTATACGACTCATTAGACACAGACTTCTTGAACGAGTCTCTTTTTGTGCGGCTCCAGAAGTACTATTTCTGTGGTCTTATGGCAGGGAAGTTGTTTGTGTTGTGTTGCATTGTCGACATTTTTGTGTTTGTCCTTTTGGAATGGCTATACCCGAGAGAACACATCGATAAGGCAACGAAGTGGCCCTCAAAGAAGGCTCAAGCTTTCAAAAAACTTGCATTTTAATGGCCAAGTCCTATTTAACCGTCCGTGAGAGTACCTATCTAACTTTCCGAGACTTACCTAATTAACCTTCCATAAGAGATTGACCTATTTAATCTTTCTGTCCAAGAAGAACTTCCTACTCAACCTCTAGACTTACCTATCCTCACCACGCAAAAGAGAATCCCGATTCAGAGTATACGTCAAGTAATCCTCCTGTAGTTCCAATGCAATGAATTTAGGGCTCGCAGCTTTGCGCCTCCACTGCTCAGACTCCGTGAAATCGATTGGTTTGACCTTCATAGTCAAGCCTCGAAGATCCTTGGACAAGAGATTGAACTTTAACGCGCTGGATACGGAGTCTGTTTTCTCAGGTGTGAGTGGTTGAACCAACCATGCAGGGGGTTGTCTGACGCTTAGCTGAGATGTCAATTGTTCGCACGCTAATTTTCTCAACAAGACCATTTCGTCTACAAAATTCATTTTAGCATTATACGCCTTCTCACTTGCGAGATCCTCAAATGTGTCAAGAAGGCCACCGTTCTCGAATATCTGGTTCGAGCTCAGAAGCTCATGGATCTGATCCACAAGGTCGTCATTTTCTTCTCGCAAGTCTGTGAGACGTTCCTCATTTACCTCCAATTTCGACTTTGCCTCCTTGAGTTCGGCAAGAAGTCGCGAGACTCTATCTTCGTGCACCCTGTGGATAGACTTCATGTTGTTCTCCAAAAGCTCGATATTCAATCGAAACTCATGCAATTTTTTGTCCTTTTCAAAGAGGTCCTTAGAAAGGTTCTCTGCGTCAATGCTAGTACGTGGCTCGGCCTTCTCAATAGCCAGATCATACGCAAGGTTCCTTTTTGTTGGGCATGTGGAATACCCCATTTTGCAGCATTGTGTCATGTAAGCAACGCTCTCGCAAATCGAGGGAAATACCTCATCAATGTAGCCAGGACCGTCCGAAAAGTCGAGCACACTGTTGTCATTAGCGTAGACCTCTGCGGCAACCGTGATCATGGAACCAATCATCCCATCCGCGGTTTCTATGAATTTTTTCAAATCCAACGTGCCCTCTAAAACTATTTCCCTCAGGTGCTCGAATTTTAGAACTTGGGTCTCGTTTGCGGCCAGGAAGAGCTGCCTGGAAAGGGACTCAAGGTCTTGCAGATCACTTTTGCTACGAATCTTGTTCACCAAGCCGTTCGATGAAGTGCAGACAGAGCGAGTAGCGTCATTGATGAATTGAAAGATGGAAATATTGAACCCTTGCAAGTCTTGAAGAGCAGCCGCAACTTTCAACATGTAGTCAAAGGCCAACTTGGGTTGAACTTCGGAAAAATCACCCTCTATCACAGAGTCTACTAATGATTGCACGTGGTTATAGAGTTCTCCAGTGGGTGGACCAAGAGAGCTCAAAAACTGCTCACTCTCGCAGTACTCGAAAACAGTAACGACAACATGTAGAATGGCCACTAGGGCTTCGAAGGGGCTTAGCAATAACGAATACCTCTCTGAGGTTGCATCATTTTTAACGGCCTCAATAAGCACACGTACTATCTGGGCTATTGACTTGGTGTCAAAGATCGCGTCGAGTGTTTCTTTGTGCTCGAGATATTGGGGAATGCTCGTTTTCTCCTCCAACAAAGCCATTTTGCACTGGGCGACCTTGGCTGTCACTTCGTTCTTGAGATTCAACGACTTGAAGTGGAATAATTGTAATTTCAAAGAGTCGATTTCATTCGCCAAACTAGAGCTGCGAAATCCACCATCCTCATCATCTATGAAGCTGACGTCTGGTGTATTGATCTCGATGTTGGTAGTCTTTTTGTATGCAGAAAGCTTCGACTCCATGTACTTGTTGGTCTTCTCCAACATTTTCAATGCTGCGTTATCCTTCTTGATCTGGTTCAATAAGCTCTTGATATCTTTCCGCAAATCTGCCTCCACCAAGTGTTGACTCTCTTCGAGAGATTTGTCCAATTCATGTAATTCGTTAAGGTCCAGTACAGTGCTCTCCAACTGTGCGATTTTGGAGTTGAGTTTCTCGTTCTCCATATTCATGTGTTCTATGACCTTTTCCATCTCACTAGTGGCGTCCAATTGCGATTGCAACGATTTCAACTTCAACGTGGAAGTGGCGACCGAATCCTTGAGTCGTGTGTAGCTTGACAACTCAGAGTCCTTTGTCTTGAGTTCAGAGGTCAAACTTTCGACCTCTGCTTTCAAGCTGGCTTCCGTTGACTGTCTCAAGGACTCGAGATTGCCTAAGGACGCCTCGAGTTTCCTGTTGCGCATGACAAGAAACTCAACATTCACATCTGCAGCCCCATCCCCCAAAAATTGGGCTTGCACCTCCTTTTCTATTTGGTTATTGAGTTCAATTTCTTCTTGGAGGATGTGATGGTCGGCTTTTAATTCCTCATACAGTAGCTTGAGTAGCTCCAAATCTGATTCGAGTCTAGCTTTCGTCGAAGACTCAAAGTCTCTATCCACAGCTGACATCTCCAACTGGGACTCTAGCGCACTGACCTTTTCTTGGTATGCAGTCACTTCTGACTCGAGGTGCTCAATTCGCTCATTATGTGTCTTGATGTCTTGGGTCGTGGTCTGGAGTTTGGTCTGTAGTTTCTGGATGATTTTGTGCAAATTGGTCTCACCAAAAGTACCAGGACTACTGGACCTAGTGCTTACTGAGCTGCTTGGGTCTTCAGGTCTGAGTAAAGACTGTCGAACGAATATCCCGTGGTTCTCGCTGCAGTCGAAGTACTTAATTCCCTGCACCGAGCCGCTATTCTTCCCAGTGGGGGTGGTAAGCTCCACTCCGTACCACGTACCCGGGGCAAACTCTGTCGGGCCTATAAATCGTATGTGGCCCACTTCATCCTTCACTATAACTCGCAGGCCAATCGTCAGCATCGGGACGAATGTGGAGAACCAAAATCAAATTCAAAAACACTAAAAACCGCGTCTAAAAGTAAACATGTCGTACATTAGAAAGAACGACGCTTACCTGAGCCCGCAGATTGGCAGTCAGAATAGTCCACACATCGCAGGAGGCACCAGCGCGGGTATCAAGCGGTCTGCCAACAACAATGGGGCCACGGGTTTGAATAGCTCAAACAACATCAAGAGAGAGCTCTTGAGCGAGCAGAAGCAGGAGATCAGAGAGGCATTCTCGCTTTTCGACATGAACAATGACGGATGCTTAGACTATCACGAGTTGAAGGTTGCTTTCAGAGCCTTGGGTTTCGATTTGTCTAAGCGAGAAGTGTTGGATATCATACGCGAATATGACGCAGACGACAGGAATTTGATAACATACGAGAACTTCTTCCAAGCAGGTACGTACGCTCATATCTGTCTACAAATCATACTAACGTTACAGTCGGGGAGAAGATCATCAACAGGGACCCGTTGGAGGAAATACGCAGGGCGTTCAAGCTTTTTGATGATGACAATACGGGCAAGATCAGTTTCCGTAATTTGAGAAGAGTTGCGAAGGAGCTAGGCGAGAACTTGACGGACGACGAATTGCGGGCCATGATTGACGAGTTTGATCTCGACGAAGATGGAGAAAGTGAGTATAATGATATTAAAACTAATGGAGTACTAACAACTAGTTAACGAGCAGGAGTTCATCGATATATGCACTGAATAGCCGTATTCAAACACATTAAGAATACAAGGAAACCACTTAACAAGAATAAGAGGAACCACTAAACACAAGATACGAGTAACACCCGAGACAGAACTTATTATGTACTATTCAGCTCTATTTAATTTCCATACTATGAGTGTAGATTATTATGTGCACGACCGCTTTGAAAATTTTAACACGAAAAACTTTCATCCATAAACCAAAGCATGTCCTGGCACACCGCGAAAAAGAGGTTTGAGAGGGACCTCGACAAGACCCCCGCACGTATCCGGGAGTTCTTGCAAAAGAAACAGCTCAAATGGGCGTTACCAACATTCGACCAGGAGTTGAGTCCTAGAACCATCCCTTCCAGTGCTCAGATCACTGGTATCCAGCAGGGTATCATCGACGGCGACATTGTCTATTTGACAAAGGGCCCTAAGAAGGGAGAAATTGCCACTGTGTCCAGATACCTTCCCAACTTTGGCTCGTACGTGTTGACCAACTCCACCACCAAGAAGTTATTCCCTAAGTCGCACTGGGTTGAGGGCCAACTAAGCCATGTGAGTGACTACCCCGAATTTGTGCCTAGAGACCACATCAAGTTGGCTGGTAGAGAGAAGGACCCAGAAACCGGCAACATCACGTACTTAGTGGCCGACGGCATCGAGCTCAAGGAGGAGTACTACGACGACAGATACAAGAAGTGGATCCCCAAGAGATTCGTCAAGCACCACCTGTCCATCGAGATCCCATGGCCAAACCCTCCAAATGTTGAAGACGGCACCTTGTCCACCAGAGAGGACACCGTTTTCGATAAGACATACGAATTACAGACCATAGCTAGACCACCGGTGCCTGCTGGTGCTTTGGACCAGATTAGGAACCCTTACTCCAAGCACAAGAAGAGAACTTTCAGCAGAATGCAAGTCGGCAGAATGGCCACCCCAGATATGCCATTGTCTGTGGAGCAGAAATTATACTTGGCCAGACAGGAGAAGAACCAGGCCGCACCAGCCAAGGCCAACAAAGCTACTGAGTTGTCACAGGAGATCCAGGACTTCCTTGGAGAGAAGATGGCAGAGCACATCAACAAGATCGACAGCCCGGCCATGATTGCGCATTTAGAGAAGTTGTCATCGCAGCGGAACCCAGAGTTCGAGAGGCTTCAAAACCAGTAATTGTACATAGTCAATAATTAAGAGCATTATGGTGTAGGAGAGATAGCAGAAGAGTTGTATTACAAGATGAGGCAGGACACAGTTCAAAATGTCACTCTCTGCTACACGCGTACTAGCACCTTAATATCACTTCTCCATTACTCATATTTCAGTCGTACTTTTGATTTACTACAACTTCTCATAATCTAACTTGCCCTCCAACTTCTTCACGTCGGCAACCTTCCTCACAGCTTTCATGACATCGTTCAGCACAATGAAGTCTCTTTCATCTCTGATTGCGAAGAATCCGGCCTCCGTGATGACGTTTCTGATGTCTGCACCGTTGAAGCCGTCACTCATCTTGACAGCAGCTTCAAAGTCGAAGTCTCCCTGCTTGGAAATCTTGGATGTGTGAATCTTGAAAATTGCCAATCTTCCAGCCTCGTTTGGCAACGGGATCTCGATCTTTCTGTCTAATCTACCCGCTCTCAAGAGAGCCGGGTCCAAGGTGTCTGGTCTATTAGTCGCCATGATGACCTTGGTCTGCCCCAAGGTGTCGAAACCGTCCATCTGGTTCAACAACTCCATCAAAGTTCTCTGGATCTCACGGTCGGCAGACGTACCCTCGCTGAATCTGCGCCCACCAATGGCATCGACTTCGTCCATGAAAATGATACACGGCTCGTGCTCCTTTGCGTATGCAAACATCTCTCTGATCAACCGCGCGGACTCACCGATGAACTTGTCCACAATCGCGGATGCGGGCGAAAATATGAAGTTGGCGCCAATGGTGGCTGCAACCGCCTTGGCCAACAAGGTCTTACCGGTACCTGGGGGGCCGTACAACAACACACCCTTCGGTGGCTTTATACCTACTCTTGTGAACAACTCAGGGTTCTTCAAAGGCAATTCTATGACTTCTCTCAACTCTCTGATCTGTTCTGTCAAACCACCGATTCCGTTGAAGGAGATCTCACCCGGCTCAAAGGTGGTCATGTTGTACACCAAGGGGTCAACCTCTCTTGGCAAGATTCTCATGATGGTCAAGGTGGTCATGTCTAATGACACTCTGACACCGTACTTCAAGCTCTCCTTCTTTATGGTATTACGGCAGCCAACGATGTACCTTGGGCCGTTCGATGCCTTGACGATGAAGCGCTCCTCGTCCAATTGCTTCAAGATTTCGCCAACCATTTGCCCGACCGACTGCAAGGCCTTGATGTCATCCTCAGTCTTCTCGTAGTCATTTCCTAAATCTCGTATGCTAAGTCTGAGGTCCTTCAACCTCGAGTTCCACTTTCTGTGGTCGATCAACTTCTCTTTCAACTTGTTGAGGGCTCTCTCTCTCTCCGGGTCCACGGGGTCCAGCGGAGCTTGTTGCAGTCCGTTCAGGTCAGCGTTCAATGCCGCCAAGAGGGGGTCGTTTTCTTCAGCCATTCTTCCAGTGTTGCGATTCAATTGTATTACTGTGTTGTCAGTGGCGAACCGGTGAACAAAAAAAGTATGTACTTACACACGACCAAATCACATCACGTGGACCATGGAAAATAAAATTTGTTGAGGAGGACATCATAGCCAGACATGGAATTCCACGCAGTCATCCTCTGTGGCAAGGGTAAGGCGTTAACGCCGCTCTCCCAGGTGAGAAGCTCCGGTGTGCCGAAGGCATTATTGCCGATCGCCAATAAGCCAATGATCGAGTACGTCTTGGACTGGTGCGAGAAGGCATTCTTTCCCAGAGTCACGGTAGTGGCAGCCTCCAGTGCTAAAGAGGAGATCGAGAGCGCTGTGAACCAGTACAAGCAAGAGAGGGACGCAAAGCTGGTGAATACAGAAGACGAGAACAATGACGGAGACTACACCAGCGCCATCAACGTGATTGAGTATGACGCAGAATACAGCGGAGAGGTCTTATGGCATTTGTACAAGAGCGACACCTTGAAAACACAGCTGAACTTTGTGTTGTTGCCGTGCGACTTCATGACCAACTTGCCGCCGCAGGTGTTGATCGAGGCCTACAGGTACAAGGAGGACTCCGACTTGGGGTTGTACGTGCACTACAGGAACCACCTCAACATCGAGGACAAAAAGAGACGCATCTTTCCAAAGAACTATACCATATACACCGAGTTGTCTGACGGCAGAACGCAGTTACTCGACCTCTACTCGACAGAGGACATAGAAGCACAGCAGGCATTGCAGTTGAGATCGCAGATGTGCTGGAAGTTCCCCAACTCGGTGGTCAGCACCAAGTTGTTGAACTCCTCGATCTTCTTCGGTGACACCAACGCTATCTTCAAGGTGTTTGAGTCTGACCCGGCCAAGTTCAGCGAGGTCTACTTCCGCTTCCGGCCTATCAGCAAGGTCATCCGTGATTTAGGGAGACTCTCGTGGCAGCACAACAAGCCACAGGGCAACATCGGGTTCATGGTGCTCCCAGATGAGGCGACATTCTTCAGATCCAACAACTTACCCGTGTTGATGGAGGCAAACAGGTACTTGATGAAAATGCAAGCCAGCAAGAGGGGCCAGCAACAGGTCAAGGACAAGGTGTTGGCCAATGTGGGAATCGACTCCCTCATTGGTAAAGACACAACATTGGGCGAGAAGACAAACGTCAAGAGCACCGTGGTGGCTGCCAAGTGCACTGTGGGAAAGCGCGTGAAGTTGACTGCCTCGCTCATCTTGGGAAATGTCACTATCGAGGACGACGTCCAATTAGAAAACTGTATCATAGGGCACGGTGTCACGATCAGGGCAAAGCTGAGATTGACAAACTGCAACGTTGAGTCGACACACGAAGTGCTGAAAGGCACCCAAGCCAAGGGCGAGAACTTGCTCTGTCTCACATTAGAGGGCTTGGTGGAAGGCGAGGAGTCCGCGATAGGGTCGTCGGAGTCTGACAGTGAGAGTGGAAGTGATGATGAGAGCGATATGAGTGAATATCATGACGAGTACGTTGATAACGACGATGGGTTGTTTGGGTACTAATATAGAAGCATAAATGTATCAGAAATGGTAAGCAGTAAAAGTGGAGTAGTCATTCTCTGTAAATGGTGAGCAGATTAACGTAGTCATTCGCTGTAAATGCAATTTGTATCTATCGAAACGATTTCTACGTGGTAACCTTCTGTTCATATTCATTACATATCATATAAATGTAGGTCTGTGACAGAATTGTAGCAATGCAGGTCGTGTATCATAATGCAGGTAGCCATTAAAGGAGTAGTTCAAAGCGAATGGTATAATGTAACTCCGGCTGTTAAAACAGGTCAAGATATCAATTGTCATCTATCGGGTCTATACTCTTCTTCCACTTTTTCTTTGTCTCCATGGCTTCATTTTGCTGCTTGAGTTTCCTCTTCTTGCTTATCACTGCGTCGTCCGACTCTTCGTCGGATCTGTTCTCTTTCTTCTCTTTCTTGACTTCTTTCCTTTCCTTTGGCTTCTTCCTGTCGTGCTGTACGGAAAGCGGCGGGTACGATGGTACGAACGGATGCTTGGGTTTGATGTCGTGTGTGGCTGTGAATTTGAAGTCCTGCGGTATCAGCAACTCGTCCTCTGAATATGCTGATAAAACTGGCGACGAAGTCGTTTCTATGGGGCTGGGCTGGGAGCAGGCAGCATTCTGGGAACTCTTTGTATTTGTGAGTTCTGCTCGTTTCGATAGCACCCAGTTCTCGATGTCGCCTCCTTGTGCAAGTACCTCGAGCATGTCATCGAGACAGTTCAAATACCCGCTATATTTGAGAAGCGAAGTCGATGTCGTGCTCAACTTGTATAGAGCAGCCACACTCTTGGCGGCGCTGGCAAAGTCTGCCTTCTGTTTGTTGGAGGGGATATCTGAGGCAGACGAGTTATAAAGCATCGCCACCGACTTGGCGGCATTTTTGAATTCCGAGCTTAGCTCTCTGTTGACCTCGTTCATAGTATTCTGATCCACCGGTTTTGTCGGAGGTAGATTCGACGACAAGTTTGACAAATCCATTTTGACCTGCTCTTCGTACGGTAGGATCTTTTGACAACTTTTTTTTCCCTGCCGCGGATCTTCACGTGTTTTGAAACAAAAAACAATACGAATAGACAGCACAGCTTTAGACATGGTGTTATCAACTTTAATATACCGCAATGATTGTGAGTATAGCAAGAATAAGAAAGGACAGCTAGCAACTCATTTGAGGTATTTTTGGTGCCTAGTAGCGGAAATCAGAGAGCTCGGTGACCAGCTTCAGTAGCAGAGTTCAGCTATCTGGGCAGCACAATGGCAGAGCATCTCTGCTACAGACTCTGTGTACTACATGATGGAGAAACTTCTATCCTGTCACTTACGTTCAAGTACTAACTAATAGCGCTCCCATTGTGTGGATCTGTTGATGACAACCACGACCCAGACTTGTTAGAGGAGAAGAAGAAATGCAAGATCATAATCAGCAGAATGACTCCAAACTCGGAACCACAAGCAACTATCGAGTCTAAAACGCACAACATCCACTACTTAATTTCCAACAATATCATCTACATCACCATCTGCGACAAGTCGTATCCCAGAAAATTGGCATTTTCCTACTTATCAGAAGTGTGTAATGAGTTCCAGACGTCCCACGGTCAGGAGGCATTGAGCAGCTCAGCGAGACCGTTCGGGTTCTCTTCGTTCGACAACTTCTTGGGCAAGACCAAGAAGATATACCTGGACCAAAGAGCACAGTCCAACTTGGACAAGTTGAACAACGAATTGGCCGACGTAAAGAAGGTCATGACCAAGAACATCGAGGATCTCCTCTATAGAGGTGACTCGTTGGACAAAATGAGTGATTTGTCGTCCAGCTTGAAGAGCGACTCCCTCAAGTACAGAAAGAAGGCTCAGAGAATTAACTTGGAAGCCTTGATCAGACAGTACATCCCAGTGATCGGTGTCGGTTTGCTCTTTGTCTTCATCATCTGGTACAAATTCCTTTACTAATACCCACCGAGTGATGTTGTACGTAGTATATCCAATAATATGTTGATTGACAAATGTAGTGTTATTCCATAGGTGTCTTTTGTTGGTAGTCATGGTATAGAAGTAGACTTATATGTTCTAGCAATTTGGGTCAGCGCCCCGCAATCCGCTACTTCCAATCATATGTATATAGTTACCCAGATTTAGCTTGTCTTCAGGTCCCAGTGTACAGAAAATCAATGATTTGATTATGGAATTGACCCCAGAGCCCTCAGCGCAAAAAGACCGAGAGCTTCAAACTGAATTCGAATTGCACGATGAAACAAGGCGAGCAATGAGACCTGCGCAATTTCGATCTCCTGGCTCGGAGATTGCAATCAAACTGTGGAGCGGACCGACCACCGCGGTCAACTTGGAAACGGTTGGAAACGAATCTTTCAACTCTCACAACAACAGTTCCGTCAACTTGCTAGATGTGCCCGACTCTCCACTCCATCCAACGGTTCTGAGCAGGGACTCTATCAGTAACAGCATCTTGCATTCAGCAAACGGGTACAGCAGTGACGAAAACAAGCAAGATGATACGAACTCGTTCGAAAACAACTACTTCGGAGAAGAGGAGGATCTCCAGCATCTACTCAACGGCTTGATGCGCAGTCACCAAATTCTGCAAGCCCCACCGACAAACCTTGGTAAGGTATCGCCCTTTCAAGGGTATTTGAACTATTGCGCAACGGTTGACGATAACGACGACTTCTTCACAAAGTACATTGGTGTTGGCAAAACGCTGGACGAAAAGGCCTTTCACCAGAAACTAAAGCAATTCTTCATCTTGTCTTCGGCAGGCAAACCGATCTACTCAACCAATGGCACAGACGACATCATAATGGGGTACATGGGAATAGTAACTACAATCGTGTCCACATTCGAGGAAAACTTGAAGGACGAAATTAGATCGGTCAAGCTAGGAAACGATACCAAGATGGTCGTATTGAAGCAGAACCCTATCATTTTGGTCTCAATTTCCAACATCAGTCATGAGGTGCACCAAGAGGTAGTTCCCTCGGAACCCAACATGCTAGTGAACCAATTAAACACACTTTACGAGTACCTTATTGCAATATTGTCAAAGCCTTCTATTGACCGCAGTTTCCACCGTCGGTTGAATTTCGACTTAAGAAAGGTGCTCACTCCGGTCGACTTCCATAACTTGGATTCTCTCTGCATGAAAGGTACATACGCCCTTTCCCCTCAGGCATCCAAGGGGCAACATACTAGCAATTTGGACTACTTCTTGGGTGGTTTGTTAGACTCCTCACTTCACACTGTGCGCATGACGAATACCTCAAGGACGAAGTTGAGTAACTTGCTTCTTTCTACGAAGAAGATGCGCAGACCACCACAAAAAACGGTACTGGCAGAAGCACCTGAGGGCTTTCGGATACCATTCTTTGGCCCTGACCCTGTCCTGCAGCAGTCACCCGAAGGTTTCTACGCCGAAGATCTCCTCTTTGGGCTTCTCCTCAGCTCCAACAGATTAATCAGCATGTTGAGACCTAAAAAGCACTGCTTGACGAATAGAGACCTAAACATTTTGACTGGAATGATCAACTTCACGCTTGAATCGGCTCCAGAGCTGCCAGCGTCATTCGAAAAGAACGAGGACTTGTGGTTTCCGTTATGCTTGCCGCAGTTCAACCAAAATGGATTCCTATATGTCTTTGTACGCAAGTTCGCGTTAACGGACTACATGGTGGATAACAATAAGAGCATGCCTTCTATGGTGTGTGCATTGGTCAGTGGCAGCAAGAACTCATTCTTCGATATGCAGCAGATATCGAGCTATGTCATCGCTGAACTCACCAAGAAAGAGTCGTTCAAGCTTAAGTTGTCTCGTGAGCTATACGCCAGTAACCGCTTGCTGATTACGCGTGATATCAAGGTGCCAGTAGTCAGCCACTTCGTCTACAAAAGCAAGAAGTGGAACCAGTTCGTAATGAGCGATGTCAATGAGTTTAGTACTGATGAGCGTCGCAACGTGCACTTGCAGTTCTCGTACTACTACTCAGTTCTCAGGAATACGCGATCGGTCAACGTTACCAACAAAGACCTCGACCTTGATAGCGAACTTGCCTTGAACAAGAAACTCACTTATGCAAGTTGGGGCAACAGAGTTGTTGGTCTCATGCTCTCTGATGATACATTTGAGTTCTACTGCTTGTGCAAAGTTCATTCAGCGGCAGTAAACTCCAAGAGCTTGATTATCAACGGTCTCAAGATCATCAAGTGGTGTGAAAAGAATCGCAAACGTTTATTTATGGGCAACGGGGTGACTTTTTGATAATGAGCATTGAGGCGTCTATAGAGTACTCATTAGACTATTTTTATCGTTACGGCGTAGAATTTGAAGTAAGCTGGGAATGTTTTCACCTGTAATATAGGCTTCCGCATAGTTCCACCACATATAATACAGGAAGCCATCGGTATAGTATTGAACCATATCTGACTACTTCATGATTGCAGTCTCTGCTGACTTCAAGATCTCGCCCAATTGGTCGGCGAATTTCTTGTGGAGTTTCTCGAAGTCCTCCAAAGCCTTTCTTTCGGCGTCACTCGTTTTACCCTTTTTGCTTGCCTTCGTAAACTTCAGCTTGACATCATTCCTGATGGCAGCCAAAGACGAGGACTTTGACGAGCCACTCTTGAATTTCTCGTACAGTTCCTTCAACTTCTTTGCGCTTTCCTTCTTAGACTCGGTGTTGACCGGAGGTAACGGAACCTTTAAAGAGAACTTGTTCGAAGGATCCACCTGCGCGTTCATGTTCAAATCAGAGCCCAAGATGGCGTTGATGACATGCTTGTCGTAACTTGGGTTGAACAATGTAATCAAGAAGTTTCTTCCCTTGACAGAGGTTTGAGCGATGGTATTGAATGGAACTGGTTCCTCCGCGCCCTTACTCACGTCCACGAGCAACTTGTCGAAGATCTTTGGGTTGCTCTTGCCCAATTTGGCGTCATTGGCGGTCTTGGTAAACTTTTCGACCACAGAGGTAAACCTCTTGGTGGCGTCCTCGATATCTATTGTTGGGATATCAATAACCTCGTCCTCCTCTATGTGAGCGGACTTCTTGGCCAGTTTCTTTCCCTTTGCAAATGCAGCTGGTGTGTATTGGAAGCGATGAATCATGCTACACAGTAAACTGCGAGTCAGCACCAAAGGGCTGAGAAATAACGAGGCAGGCTTCTGGATTAACTTGAACATGGTCAGTCTGAAAAATTTGTTGTAGGTTTTCCGGCTGCAAATATTTTGCAAGATACAAGATCTATAGAGAGCCTTCAAACATTCAGCATGGCGGAAATGCGAAGCTGCTCGATGATATATCGATTTGAACTTCTGGGAGAGTTCATACACTCCTCTCTACCGTCTTTTTGACGTAAGTATCTATCTCATATTATACACTCCTCTCTACTGTCTTTTTGACACAAGTATCGATCTCTTATTATACACTCTATTCCAGTTTGACCTTCATTGCTTCCTGAAGCTTTTCCAAGATAGCAAGGCATCCGTGTGCTTCTTTTCCCAATTCACCTCCTTCCATGACGAATCCTTGTAAATTCTTCATCATTGGATGTAAGAACACCTCCATCATCACCTTGCGGCGGGTCTGCAAATCCTCGGTGGAAATCTTGTCCAAATCCTTGATACTGAACGTTCCATCGTCTATTTCCTTCAAGCCCTTGGACGACGGGTCCAGTCTTGCCTGCCCAACGCTCACAAACAAATTAAGTGGCTGGTACGCTTGTGGATTGTCTGGAATCAAGTACTTCTCAGTCAATGGGTGCACGGCGATGATGCTCTCTTGCTTATTTTCTGTTTCGGCTTCAAACAAGGAATTGCTCAAGAACTGCTTCAACACGGCCACATGCACTACTCTCGCTTTTTTGGTGGACCCACCCACAGACGCGCTCGTCGTCACAGCAAGAGAGAGCGACTTCTTGTCGTCGGACATGGTCCAAGAGAGAACATTGAAGTAGCTCTTAATTGTCTTTATGAAGAAAGACTTCACCAAAGCCGCAGGGGCATGGTTCAACAACACCTGCAAAAATTTGGACGAGTTGTTGCGAATGTCGGGCAGGATATGCGTCATAGCCGAGTGTATGAAGAGCACAATGGACCCTATGTGGAGCTCGAGCAAACCAGGCTGTTTCTCTGCGCATTTCTCGAGAAGTGACACCAACGCGGTTCTCACCATCTGAGACTGGTCATGGACCATTGGAATAGTCGAGGTCAAAATGCTCTTGTACATAGTGGGATTCGACGGCAAATGCAGTTCTATGAAGTTCAATACTTCCTTTCTGGTGGTATTGGCATGGTGTTTTGTGAGGGACAAGTGATGCGATAAGTCTGGCTCGTGCACATCTTGGTTCTTTTTAGCCAACGACTGGTTTGGGAGCGAGATCGTTTTCGACTTGAACGAAGTATCTGTGTGGTTGTCTGCCTTGGCAGCAGTCTTACCGACCTTAAGCTTCTTTTTGGTGAAGTCCTTAGCCTTCTCTGCCTTTTTGCGTTTACTCATCTCTCGTGAAATATTAAAAAAGGTTGCAGAATTGGATTTTGCAGATCGAAGATTTCTGGAGAGCAAGGCGACATGTTCTCCACAGGGTTAGAAGAGAGCTTCTTGAAGTCCCTTTCTCTCGATGATAAGATTCATACATCCCAACAGTACTCCGATAATGATATGGATATTGATATGGAACTCTGCGATGCAGACGAGTTGACACAGGACAACCTCAAACTACTACACTTGCCACCAACCCCATATTCAACCCAGGAAGACGACGAATTAACAACCGATCTCACGGCTCCGCGGTCTCCAAGCTTGTTCTCACCAACGACATTGGGTGCTTACATGGCTATCAAGCCGCGTCTCCTTTTGCCTCCGCCACCCGCACCCAAACAACGGAAGGCTAGCGCGTATGACTTGGAATACGACACCAGCCAGATGAAAGTGCGCAATTCCAGTGTGATTCATAACGCTGATCTTTCGCTGTTACTTGCGGACGAAGAGTTTGTTTTCGACCCTCGTCGCCAGGATTACGCTCCAGTCGAGCCTCTTGAGAATGAGTTGACAAAGTCTTACAATTATCGTGAGATGAGCCGCAGAATGAAATCCCCGCAGCCTGGAGCTCAAACTGGATTTGAGAGCAGACAACGAACATCATTGAATTGGGGTAGCTTCAATCCAGACGCGCCACAGCACGTATATTCTGCAGGCTTTCGAATGCCACAGGAGAATCAGATTGGCATGCGAGACCAGTCCACCTCAACAGGAGCAGTTTACCACCACCATCACCACTATTACGCCCCTGAAGCAACGAACAGGTCGTCGAGAAATTCGGCGATTTCCCTAATTGGTCAGAATAAGGATTCAGACAATTCTCCAGTCAACCAACTACAGCATTACAACGGATACTTATCGGGAGATGCAAATAATCTCGTCCTCTACAAGCTTCCTCCACCGTGGAAGGAAAACATTCATCCTCATGAGCGGTATCCGTACATCATTTCCTCATACTTGCAGCTAGCGTTGAACGCTATACTCTCTGGGTACGCACTCTACATTGTCTTCGCTATTGGCCGCACTGTAAAGGGTGACATAGAGCTGCTGCTTGCACAACAAAAGCAACATATTCTATCGGAGATTGAGAGCTGCCGTAGTCAGTACTATGAAAACCAATGTTCTCCAGAAACGGTTGTGCCTCTTATGCGGCAGCAATGCGAGCACTGGTACAAGTGCATGCATCAGAATGTTAACGGGCAAGTTGTGGCCACTAGTGCGCAAACAATTGGGCTTATAGTCAATCTGCTAGTGGAGCCGTTGTCATTGAAATTTATTGCAGTCTTGATATTGTGTGTCTGCGTGGTTTTTGGAATGAACTTCTTGTTTGGTTATGTTCGTGCCAAGATGTACTGGGGAAATGAACCAGTAAGCAGGGAGAAAGTCTGAGAGGGGTTCGGCTCATTAGGAGTGTGAAGTTTATGGGAAATTTCAAAACGTTGATTATGATATTCCAGTGAACTTCGAGGAGACATGAAAAGAGAGCAGACTGTGATTAAATAGAACGGTAATTAAGTGTTGATAATTGGATTGACATGATTAATCTTAGATTGATTAATAATAGGATTGGCATGATTGATGTCAGATTAATGGACAACAGATGAGTGATTTTAGATCAATGGATAATAGGATTTACATGAGTGATTTTAGATCAATGGATAATAGGATTGACATGATTGAACACACAATTGGGTAACAATTCATAGCCGCACAACGATTCAAATAGGACTCAAATAGGACTCAAATGTGGGGTTTTAACAATAGAAGGAAACTAGATGCATTGTTTAGCTCCTGAAATCGCTGAGAATTTTCTGCGTAGTTGTGGTCACTAAGTCGGCCAAAAGTGCATCGGCCAAAAGTGCATCGGCCAGATGAGCATCGGTCTAACTGCGAAAAATAATTATAAACTCGTTAAGTTCGGATTTTAGTAAGGAACACCCCCGTTCGCACTGTAGAGCCTTGCTACCGGTTCGCGTCTTTATTTAGAGTATCGGCAAAGCCACAGCCCTGTATCATTTTTATGAAAACTCGGACCTTTCTATTTCGAAATCAATCGAGCGCAATACAGCATAGCGTAGTCTAATCGTTGATATTTTTTATAGTGTTTAGAGATATGCTGTTCCTGTTCCATTCGGCTGTCGTGTCAAATTTAGACTGTCACATTCCGATCTGTGTGAGATGCGCTTACAAATAAATCATATCGTGCCGTGCGTTTTGTTTACGAGAAACACAACAGGTGAGGGGGCAGGTCGGCAATAGCGGAATCGTTATACTCCACACTCCACCCTCAGTGGAGATCGAGCTTTTAATAAGATACGAACATTTGGGCATCGCTCTCAACGACGGCAATAATTGTAGCCGAGCATCCTTTGGTATTCTTAGGCCTCGGTATCTTAATCACGTGTAGCAAAGATCGATTTTGAAGTGCCGATGAGTTGACACCGAGGTATACAATGAAACGCAAACACTGGGCATCTGCTCTTCCCGACCTTCTGCTCCAGCTTCACTCAGCCAATTACAAGCATCTCACAGCAGCTCGTATGCATAAGATTAGAACCTCGCAGCTTCAATATGGCGTAGCAAATTGAAGCTACGGCGGATTTAAATGGGTATATGTGGTGCACGCTGCCGCCGGCGGATTAATGTTGTGGTCCCATTTTCCGTGACTGAAAATCTGCCCAGTTTATTGCCGAGAATATAATTTAATAGCCGTGCCCTTACATAGTACATAGCCGTACCATTGCATAGTCGACAGTTTACCCCGCTTGTTTTATTGCCGAATCTACTGTAGGTAACTCAAGGTGCTCCGTGGTGCCAGCTACATCCTAGATAGCAAGTGCATGTTATACTGCCGTTAGTATCCTGAAAATGTTCAGTTCCCTACTCTGCGAGCATTCGCTCATAACCGGCTAATCGGAATATCGGTCGTTTTTTGTGGGACCGAAAATATTATTTGCAGCAGAAAAGCTTTAAAAGGTCTTCGAAAGAACAACTTGATGACTGCCAAAAAAGTAACAAACCGCAATGGGTGTTTTTGGATCCTCCCGCGAAGAAGAAGATAGGTTGAGAGAGGTGGCTCTCTCGTACCGAAATGAACCTGCCCTGCAGTCATACTCGTCAGTCACGCAATCGGCGTACGATACTGCACCCGAAGACTACGATGAAGTGCACGACATGGGCTTGAGCCCAGCAGAGACATTGACGCATCCCGACCACGGCGTCAGCGTGCAAGAATCGACAGTCGACGAGCCTAAAGAATTAATTGTCGATCAAGACTCCCAGGAAGACGATTTGCACAGACAGTACTCCATGCAGAGAATTGCGAGCAACAGATCCATGGACGCCACAGAGCCTTTCGAAGAGCTCAGCCGTGATCCTTCGAGAGTGCCTTCAAGAGTAAGCACAGTCAACGGTGAGTTGAGTATTGCCCGTGAGGATTTGGACTGGGATGACGCAAGTGACAAGGCTAACCCACAGAACTATCCAAAGTGGAAGAAGTGGGCCATCACATTGACTGTAGCAATTGTGTGTTTATGCTGCACCCTCGGGTCGTCACTTTACGTGTCTGGTATTTTTGAGTTGGAGGAAAGGTTTCATATCTCACAAGAGTTGGCTATCTCTGGATTAACCTTTTACCTTTTAGGTTTAGCATTCGGGCCATTGTTGACGGCTCCGCTCTCCGAGATGATCGGACGCCGACTTATATACGTGGTGTCTTTCCCCATAGCTATGCTTTTCGCCATGGGAGTGGGACTCGCAACAAATATTCGCACCATTCTCGTCTTGAGATTTTTCACAGGATACTTCGCATCGCCCGCACTTTCGATCGCCGGTGGGACTATTTCCGACTTGTGGGCCAACGACCCAATGGACTTGTCGTTTGCCATCTCGCTTTTCTGCTTGGCCCCATTCATGGGTCCCTCTATAGGACCCATCATCGGTGGCTTTGCCGCACAGTATAAGGGCTACAAGTGGGCCGCAGCATGGGTCCCGCTCATGTTTATGGGTGCTATATTGCCGTTCCTTCTCGTCGTTCCTGAGACGTACAAGACTGCCATTTTGCAGAGAAGAGCAAAGAAGAGAGGCTACACGGTAATCAAGCCAGTTTTGGATTCCGCAGCTATCAAGAAAATTCTCAACTTTGTCTTGCTCAAGCCATTGGAGATGTTGTTCATGGAGCCCATTGTGCTTGTGATGTCCATCTATATCAGTTTCATCTTCGCTGTGTTATTCGGCTTCTTCGAGGCCTTTCCCATCATCTTCAGAGGTGTCTACCACATGGAATTGGGTGTTTCTGGCTTGCCGTTCATTGGCGTGGGTCTCGGTTTGATCTTTGGTGTCGTCTTTTATGTCACGTTGGACCGTTTGTACTACTTTCCCAAGAACCCAGACGGATCCAGAGGCAAGAAGGACGCCGAGGGTAACAGCATTATGGACCCACCTGAGCTGAAGTTGCTCGTGGGCAAGGTGGGTGCCGTTTGTTTGCCAATTTCCTTGTTCTGGCTCGGATGGACCGGTAGAAACGACTCCGTCCACTGGATGGCTCCGACCGCTGCGGGATTCCCGTTCGGTTTCGGTTTGATCTTGATTTTCTTCTCGGTTGTGTTGTACTTTTCCATGTCGTTCCCTCCCATGAATGTCGCTTCTGCATTGGCTGCAAACAACTTGTTGAGATACATTATGGCCTCCGTTTTTCCCTTGTTCACCGTGCAGATGTACACGAGATTGCACATTGACTGGGCAACTTCTGTGTTTGCGTTCATTGCCTTGGCAATGGTGCCTGTTCCTTTTGTCTTAGAGAGATACGGAAAGGGAATGAGAGCAAGATCCAAGTTTGGCTACGCCGCATACTTCAAAAAACTTGCGGAAGAAAAGAAGGCAAAGGAGGAACTCGCTGCAAACAAGGATGTTGACGACTCCGACACGACAGATCACGATGAGAAGGAGCATAGAAAGAAGCAAGATATCGAGCCCAAACCAGAAGAGGAGGCAGCCAACAAAGTATAGCTAACAAAGTATAATAATTAATGATATTGATAGTGTAGCACGCTAACTGAGTGAGCGTAATGACTGCTATGACCGGTATGCAGGTTTGCGAATAGCCATGAAATGTACTTAAAAATGCCTCATTATTCTCTCTGCATTCACATTTGTCGATAGGTAGTGAAGCGGGCTGGAATTATTCTGAACTTCAGGTTTATCTGAAACTTGGAATCCAGGTCCTTCAAACTACAGCAACTAACCCTGCATCTAACCCAGATTTTACTATCCTGAGCTCCATACATGCTCAACCTTCCTTATACCTGGCCAGATATATTTCTCACGTGCCCAAAGTCACGCCTCGTTTTCCTCGAAAACAATCTACTGAAAACTTCACATACCAGTACTCCACTGAGGAATCCATCTGGTAGTTGCGTTATACCAGATCCAATACTTCGTCCAGTGGCTCGCAGTACCAGACACCTTCGTTACTAGCACTTTGCGGTATGAATAACCAGAACAGGAACCCGCAGCAGCAGGGCGGGCAGAGCGGGCAGGCCAATCGACCCAATGCTGGACGGATCATGAATATACTGCCTGCGCAATTACAGCAGTTGATGCAGCATATGAAAAACGAGGTGGCGATGGCCAAGGCGTCTACGGATGACAGAGCCAAGCAGCAGCAGCACTACGCGAAAGCAGAGAATATCAGACAGATTTTGATGAACTACAAAGCGCAACAACGCGCGCGACAACAGGCACAAAGCCCTGGAATGAACGCTCAAGGGATGCAGAATCAGCCCATGAGCCAGGGAATGAGTCAGGGCCAGGACGTCCAAGGACAGAACCTCAACCAGGGCCAAAACCTCAGTCAGGGCCAGAATCTCAATCAGAACATGCAAGCTCTGAATAGCATGCAGCATAATTTACAAACCAATCTTTCCAACATGCAAGGGTCTAGTATTTCCAACAGCCCAAACATGAACATGCAGGGACGTCCTATGGCCAACCAAATGCAACCCAGACAGAGTTTTTCGAATATTCTGACGAATGCACAATTCAGCCAAGGGAGCCCAGCAAGCGTACAGTCGCCAATTCTAGGGAACGGACTCCCACAACAGAGCAGGCAACCATCGACTCACGCAACGCCTGTAATGAGCTCGCCCAGTCTTCAACTGCACCAGTCTCCGTCGATGCAACTGCAGCCTGCCCCAAGGGCGGTTTCTCAGCAATTCATGCAAATTAATAGAACAATGCCCCCTCAGACACAGCAGCAGCAACCACAACAAGCACAGCAACATACGCAGGTACGCCCAGCCAACGGAAATGGAGCGAACCTTCAGCAGATACCGGCAAGCGCAATCACGCAAGAACGTTTCAACCAGGTTAAGCAACGCTTGCAGGATGTTCGCCATAAGTTACAGATACTAGAGCAAAGCAAAAAGGGGAATGTGACGCCCGAACAGATCGGGCAGATTGACACTGAAATCATTGAGTTGAAGAATAAGTTTTCGCAGTACCAGCGTATTGGAATCTTGATGAGGAATTCGTTGGTGCAGCAGCAACAGCAGAAGAACGGAGGTGCTGTGAATCCGCAGGCACAAGCACCTCAGGCGGCCAACCAAGCTGCGGTTACCCAAATCAATCAGCAGGTGCCGAACAGTACCGCTCAGTTGAACCAGTCGAATATGAACCAGTTTATCCCCAACCAGTCCATGAACATGGGCTCGCCAGCCATGATGGCTAGAGCAGCACCAAATGCTGCGAGCCCGCAGTTACAGCAGCAACAGCTCCGTGCTCAGCAATTGGCTGCGCAGCAAGCATCGGTTAGTCAAATACAGCAAGTACAACAGCAGGCGCAACAGATTCTTCAGCAGCAACAGCTGAGGCCTCCACAGCAGCAGCAGCAACAGCAGCAACAACAACAGCAACAGCAGCAGCAGCAATTACAACAGCAACAAATGCAGATGCAAATGCAAAACCAGCAACGGCTTGCTAACAGGCAGTCAACAGCTAACGTTCCACAGCTCAAGAAAGCACTGAATTCTCCACTGGTATCTGCAGGGACTCCAAAGACCGCCGGAACACCGGGATCAATCCGTACCGGACTGATACCCATCAATGGAAGTGCGATGACTCCTGGGGGTAGCCAAGCTGGAGGACAGACTCCAGCGCCTGTGAATGCCGCGACTAATGCTGCCAACGCTGCAAATGCTGCTAATGCTGCGAGTGCGAACAAGGCGGAAGGAAAGAGCACGCCTCTGAAGTCTGCGTCGCACCCGTCGTCATCGTTACGTAGCTCTGAGTCTCAAGAGCCTGTCAATTTAGCGGGGATCACGAAGCCCACAGTTCCGTCGATTCCAATTTCTGCACAGATCAACGTGAAGCCGCCAACCTCGGTTACTTTGCAGCCACATGGAGACTACAGGCCGTCGCTTACCGGGGGTACAGCAAGTTCGCTCGGGTCGATATTGAGCACACCTGCCATCACCAAGTTGCCGATGTTTGATCTTTCCACGAACAGCGCCACCCTGAGTATTCCAGAAACACGTGGGCGTGCACTCACCAAGCGTAAGTTGAATGAGTTGATCAACAACTTGGGTGTGGACGAGGGTGACGGAAAAACTAACATCGACGGCAATGTGGAGGAGCTCTTGCTCGACTTGGCGGACGAATTCATCCACTCGGTGACGGGTTTTGCGTGTCGGTTGGCGAAGCACAGGCGTGTGGACAGCATAGAACCCAAGGACGTCCAACTCCACTTGGAGCGCAACTGGAACATCAAAATTCCGGGGTACGCGATGGACGACATAAGGTCTACTAGAAAGTTGCAGCCAAGCACCAGTTATACCCAGAAGGTGTCGGGAGTGGACATCTCCAAGAGTGTGAATGGCAACTTAGACTGAGGTACCAAGTTGGCAAAATAGTTTAATATACTGCTGGCGAATGGCAACATATACTGTGATACTGCTGGTGACAACACATACTGAGATGCTACTGGTGAATGGCAACACATACTGTGATACTGCTGGTGACAACACATACTGAGATGCTACTGGTGAATGGCCACACATAATGAGATGCTACTGGTGAATGGCAACACAGAGATACTGCTCAAGATGGTAGTTATCCGGAAGCGGGGTTGTATAGTACAGTGACTAATGTATTTATAATTACGAGTTTTCTTTCCCATGTCCTTAGCGGGTGTTCTCCGCCTATCAGAGAATTTTGATAACCAATCTATTTCACAAAGTCTTTTGTGGTGCATAGCTAATCTCTGGATACCTCTAAACTTAATCCGATGGACAGAAAATAACACTACTTAATGTGGTCTTTTGACGTAAATACACTGCCTCTGTGTAGTTTATTCAGCCGTTGAGAACGAGGAGTCCTAGTAAGTACAACCAGTAAGTACTGCGAGTGACCAGTGGGTAACCGTGGAAAGTACTATGGGTGCATCATGTGCACAGTTGTGCGGAGACAAAGGGCTGAGTGCGGAGATGGTGTGCGGAGATGCACGCAAAAATGTAATTTCGTGGTGGGTTTCCGTTGGAGGTTACTATAATTTTCGCGCGTACCCGCCTATAGCCCCGGCTCCGCTTTTTTCGTGAGGTTTATAAAGCATATCGATAGCCTGAAATTTAGTTTTCTCAACTACAAACTACATTTAGTGTTCTACTTCACACTACATTTAGTTTTCTCTACTACACACTACATTTAGTTACCATGACTGTTGAGACTGAGAAAGGATACGAGTTTGAGTCTTCCGGCTCCCACAACCTTGCTAAGGGTATGGCACACCCACACCAGATCCCCACCTTCGAGGACCCGTTAGCCAAGAGGAGATGGATGTTGGAGCACTTGGCAGGTGCATTCAGAGTGTTTGGGCGTTTGGGGTACTCGTTCGGATCGGCCGGCCACATCTCCATCAAGGACCCCGTCGTCCCTGGCACCTTCTGGATCAACCCGTTGAACAAGCACTTCTCAATGATCAAGGTCAGCGACCTTGTCCACGTCGATGACGAATGCAACATCTTGCCTACTGGCGCACAGTCCGCGGTCAACTCTGCGGGCTTTTCCATCCACGTTGCCATCCACAAGGCACGTCCAGACGTCATCTCTGCGTGCCACGCACACTCTGTTTACGGCAGAGCGTACTCTGCCTTCGGCAAGCCGTTGGACATGATCAACCAGGACGTCACTGTCTTTTACCAGAAGCACTCTGTGTTCACCAACTTCGGCGGTGTGGCTGTCGACGAAAGAGAGGGCGAGGAGATTGCCGAGAGCATCGGGCCAAACGGCATAGCATCGATCTTGCAGAACCACGGTCTCATCACTGTTGGTAAGAGTGTCGATGAGGCTGCTGTCTTGTTTATGTTCTTGGAGCAGTGCTGTGAGGCACAGCTCTTGGCTGATGCTGCCGCAAAGCATGGCAAGGAGGCAGTTCTCATCTCGCACGATGTCGCGGAGTACACCCAGCAAATGCTCGGCGATCCAGAGAGTTTGTACGCAGAGTTCCAGCCAGACTACGAGTACCAGCTCCAGTTGGATAACGGCGCGTTTTTGAAGTAGAATGGGTGAGGGTGATTATTAAAGGGTGATAGTTTGTCAAGATTATCAAAGATAGAAGGTTCGAGTTTATCAAAGAGTAATTATTTGAGGGTTCGAGATTATGAAAGAGTAATGTGAGGGTTCGAGATTATCAAAGAGTAATTTGAGGATTCGAGTTTATCAAAGACTACTTAATTGAGGGTTCGTGATTATTACAGAGTAATTTGAGGATTCGAGTTTACCAAAGAGTACTTATTCGAGGGTTCGTGATTTTTACAGAGTGGTGGTTATTGAAAGAATACGTTTATTAGGTATGGTCGGTGCATTTTTTTGGGTCAGCATTACCGTAGGGCACGGTATCTAATTGATTCATGCATCCATCGGTTAAAATGAGCAGGACTCCTATAAATGTGTAGCTAATAATTTTTGAAACTTATGATGTAGGACTTATTACGGAAACGGTGAAGTATGGTATTTCTTCTCTTCATTCTCACTCGCTCTCAAAACCTACCGAATGATCTTGGTTGGGAAAACGTCAGAGGAGCCCAGAAATCCACATCTGTAAAGTGGCCACTGTGCCAGTCCCGTTGGAAGCGAGACCTGGACTCTTGCGACATGCGGGTATTCAATTGGCTAAATGGCCCCCATCTCTGCCCCCATATCTCGCTGTCCATTTCCTGCTGGCGCAACACGAGCGCCATTGTCACAAACACCAACGAGTCGTCAAAGCTCTGCTCGCTCACCCTGACTGATATTTCCGTCACCAGGCGGAGGTTTTTTGTGAAGTCTGCGTTAAAGTTTGGCGCTCCTGGATCTTTTGAGAGCACCACGAATGGCAGCTTGGTGTGCGCCGGTTTCGCTCCGTCTACGTACTCCACACTGCCGTCCACCTTCCTTGTAGGGATCAATCCCTTCAAAAATTGCTTCATAGCAGGGAGCCCGTACGACACCAAGTTCGAATTGGGGACCTTGGTGTGCGGGTCCATGTCGTCGTGGAGGGAGGGTTCATTATCGTCGAGCAATATCATCTCGAGGTTCCCCTGGCGGCTATGCGAGAACAACGGGGAAGTTCCCAACCAGCGGACCCTAGTTCCCTTGTACACTGCATCCGCGTAACTGGAGTAGTTGTGAACGAATATCACCACCTCGAATTTAGACGCAACGTCGAATGGATCTGGCTGGAACTCAAGGATGAATCGCAGCACAAACGAGCCCACGAGCCAGTTGCGGTAAACTGTACAGAAAGCGTACTTCGTGTCCACGGTGGCCGTGAGTGGCTGTGGAGAAGAATTTGCAGCCAGGCATTTTGCAACCGTTTTTTTCGAGGCATGGACGCGCTCGGAAACCGCCCTCCGGTTTAACGTCATATACGTGGGCAGAAACGAGCTGCAGGTGGGTATTTTTACCTCCATGATCTGCTCGTCTGAGGGTGTAGCGCCATTTTCGTCGCATCTGGCGTAAACTCGTCTAGACCGTCTGATGGAGAGTAATGGTTTTCTAACGTAAAACGTTTCCGTCTTGTCGAAGGATGCTTCTGGTTTTCCAAAAGCACAAGCTTGTGCGGGCTGAGGTGGTTGGGGGTTCATGAGCGCGTAGGGAAATATAGAATTTGGGTATCAATTTTCGCTTCCAATTGTAGGTATCCAAGTTCTTCAAAACTGGAAATCTCAACGTTTACTTACCTACTTTTGAGCTAAACGTTGCACACAACTAAAAGCACATATGCAGTGATTACCCCTTTGCGGACTTTACTCATAAAGCGGGTTGATTTGAGTGGACATTACCTTTTGGGGAGCTCACTCAAAAAATCGCCCTGCTTTATATCTATTCATCAATTACGGTTCGGTCTCCTGGAAAGATTAGCTCGCTTCACCATTCTTGCACTTTCACTTTACCTTTGTATTACCACCATTTTTGTGGTCGTAAGTCTCCAGAAAAGGACTCGCTCCCAGAAAACGATGGCCTCTATTAATATACACTATTTCTCTGTCTCCACCAAATCCTTATGCAACTTCCGTATCTTCTTCGCCCATGCCTTGACCTCCTTGTCGTATACACCCTCCAGCACACCCTTCAAGAACCCATCCTTGTCTGCCAACAAGTCCCACGGCGACTTCCTCTCAGCGTCGCTCTTCAACAAACACAGGTCCACAAACGCACACAAGCGCGGCTCGTACGGCGCACCCGTCTTGCGATTAATCTTTCCCGTCAACGAGGGCGCCTTCTCGTTGACTATTCTCTGGAGCAAGTCCAAAATGCCCTCGGGCCCTCCGTTGCCCGAAAACGCCTCGATCTGCTCGTCGTCGTCGTTCCAAACCTGGAGCCCGCTGGCAAGCTCAATTAACATGAGGCCCATCGACCACACGTCCGACTTCACGCCGTAGTTGAGCCCCTGGATGCGCTCCGGCGACATGTACGTGGAGGTTCCCACAAAGGTGTCTGCCATGGCGAGCGAGTTGGTCAACTCGCGCGACACCCCAAAGTCGCACAACTTGAATTCGCCGCGGTGCGTCATGAGCACGTTGCTTGGCTTGATATCGCGGTGGATGATTTTGTGCGTGGTGTAGAGGTACGTCAACCCCGAGATGATGGCATATGCGAGCTTCTTCAACACGTTGAGCGGAAACTGCTTGGTCTCGCACAAGGGCAAGATCTTGTCGAGCGACCCGCAGTTGCAGTACTCCATGCAGATGACAATGGTGTTGTTGTTGTTGACGAACGCGCCGTAGAATTCGATGATGAACGGCGAGTGGCACTCGTGGAGGATCTTCAACTCTCGGATGATTTGTGTTTTGATGACGGTCTTCAGGTCGATGTGTATGATTTTCTTTGCCATGGTGCGCTGCGACGGAATGTGCAAAATCTTCAGCACTGTGCCCGAGTTTCCAGACCCAAGCGACTTGAGCGTGAGGAGATCTGTGCTGTTGAGTGTGATCGACGAGGTGGTGGCGATGGGCAGCACCGCGCGGGAGCCACGGCTCTCCACTGGCGACGGTGCCGAACTCGATTTCGTGGGCGATATCGACGAAATGATGGTCTGCCGCTTGCGCCCGCCACTGCGTCCTGGAGTGCTTCCCGAGGGTGTAGCGTCCGTGTGCTTGCGCGACAAGTCTAGGTTGGTGATTTCATGTATCAAGTCGCTGGATGAGGTGGTGATTTCCGGGTCCACGTCGCGGTTGCTCTGTGTGATGTCGATGTTCTGCACCGGTATCAGCGACGGCACGCTGGCACTGAGGTCCAAGCGCGGGGCGGGGCGCCTCAGCCCGCGCTTCTGGCCGAGCGACTTGTGTTCGAAGCGTGGTTCCTCGTCTGCGCGCGGTGGGAGCTTTTCTGGCGAGGCCACCAACGACAATTGCTTAAAGTTCTTGCGTTTGAGGGTCTTGGTCTGCAACGGCGCTTCGAGCAGCGCCAGCGACTTGGGTGTGGTGGGTGTCGCGTAGGGCTGTGTGTACGTCAACTGTGTGGGTGCTCCTGGCGAGTCGGGTGGGCCCATCAGGACCAGCATTATGGATGACAGCGACGACCGCTGCTGGTGTGCGAGGGGCAGTGCAAGGGGGGACGGAATGGGCGGAAGATCCTTATCCTTGGAACCCACGGACGCCAGGGAATTGTTGTTGAAACGCATCATCGTGGCGATTAAAGGGGACTGGACAACAAATAAAAACAGAAAAGATCAGATCAAAAAGATCGAGCAAGAGTGAGCGAAGCGAACGAATGCGAGCAGCGAAGTGAATGAATGCGAGCAGCGAAGTGAATGAATAGTGAAGTGATTAATTACTGAAGTGAATGATTACTGAAGTGAATGATTACTGAAGTGAATGAGTAGCGAAGTGAAGTAGTGAAGTGAATGGAGCAGCGAAATGAATGCGAGTAGCAAAGCGAATGAAGACTAGCAAAGCATTGAAGATTAGCAAAGCGAGGGAGCAAAAGTAATGAGGAGTAAGAATGTGAGCACAGCCTTTGAAGAGTTGATTCGAGAAAGCGTAGCCCAATGATGATAATAGTTGGCAAGAGTGCAATAATGGAGTCAGTTAAAGATGAGTGCGAGCATCCTGTTGAAATATTCAAATATTGAACATAAACAACATCGAAATTTTGGGGTATCAGTATGCCTGACTTCTCTTTATCCTCTCATTCCAATCCCTGACCTTCTATTTTTCTACGGTGTTCTTCCGCCTTGTGAGCCCGTATGTCCATCAGTTGGACAGGGCTCGCTTAAGGTACGCAGTGCGCAAATTCGAACGCCACACGTACAATTACTAGCGAGAGCATCTCGCTTGATATCTCGGTATGCAGTACATTCCGAGTAGAAAATAGAAGAATGCGGTCTCAGCTTGCCAGGATCTCGCTATGTGTGGATTCGAACGCACTCACCCCGTAGTGACGGTGGTGCATGAGGTGAGCGAACAAAGAATCAAGATTGGTGCACGATGGTGGCAAAAGAACGCGACAAAGGCACAAGTTCACAATAAACAAAGATGCTACATATGATGAACAAATGCGTGAAGATACTACAAATGTGAACAAATATAGTACAGTACTAAATATGGGAACAAAGATTGTGCGCGACAAAGGGACTAAAAGGTTGCGAGCGAAGAAGGTGGAACAAAATGGTGGTGATTTCATCTGCTCACAGATACTTGACTCATTACTGCATATCGTCAGCATCGCCGTTACCACTCTTGTACTCGTCGCATCGCTCGTTTCTACACTCACACGCGCTCGAGACTCTCACGCTAGCGTTAACTTCACTAATCATCATGCTCACTAAAACTATTCATGCATTCTCACGTCGCTTCGCTCACGTTACTTCACTACTCATACTCACTAATCATTCATTCTAACGTTCGCATCGCTCACGCTTTACTTCGTTCGCTCTATTACTGCTGGTATGGAAACTCCCCAACCTTCACCCCCATCGCTGCCGCATAGTTCTGCTGCTGCCTGTTGGCCTGCTGCATCGCCTGGTTGAACACTTGCTGTGACTGCTGCTGCTGGTTGTATGAGAACTGCTGGTACGGTGCCGTAGGTCGCGCACCCGGGGCCTGCGGAGCCATCATCATCTGCTCGTTCACCATCATCGGGGGCTGCATCATCGCGGGCTCGCTGATCATAGCACCCGTGCCATGTGCAGGAGTGCCTCCGCCATTCATGCTCTGCGAAAGCTTCTTCTTGCGCGTGCGGCAGCTGAGACAAACCTTGTGCTTGCCCACGTCCAGCGCGTCCAAAGCCTTCGCGCACCGGTTACAGTTGCCCATCTTCTCGAGGTTCGTCCGCCGGATCTTGTCGTTCTCGCGACATCGCTCGCACACCTTGTAGTTGCCCATCCGCGGTCGGCTGTTCCCGTCATCGTCCTTGTCCTCCTTCTTCCCGTCGTCCGTGATGATGCTCGCATCGAGCGGCCCCAGACAGTGCACACATCGGCCCTGTGCGGCTCGGTTGGCCTTGCGCTTGCGCAAATTCTGCCTGCACAGCGGACAGAGCACAAACTTCTGCTCTTCTATGGGGATATCGGACCCACACCTACGGCACGCTCCCTGCTTGTCCTTGGTCTTCTTCTGCCAGCGACGCAGACGCTGGCGCTGCAAGTCGCGACAGTGCTGGCACAACTTGAAGAGCTTCGGCTCCGTGAGGAACTTGGGTGCTCCGCCGTCCTTGTTGTTGGTCGTAGGTATAATGAGTGGCTGGTCAAAGTCCTTCTTGCACCGCGAACACAGCGAACGCAACAACTGGTCCGGCGGAAGCGTTTCAGGGTTAGTCTTGGCCAAGGCCTGCGAGAGGAGCGGGCTCGGGTCCGCCTTGATGGGGAGCAGCGCGTTCACCTCCTGGCCGGACTCGGCATTCAGGTTCACGATCTGTTGCTGGATGTGAAGCGGTGGAATCGGCTGCACCAAGCCCTTCTCCAGGTACAGCAGTGCGCGCGACTTGTTCTGTGTGGGCTCTTCGAAACGCACGTCCATCTGGTACGTGGGAGGGGGGAGTGGTGTCTGCGCCATGGGGGCGCTGTATGGGTATATGCTGTTGCCCGAGTACAGATTGTACGGGGCGCCCTGGTACTGCGCCTGTGAGTACTGGTTTACGGGGGGCGCCAACGCGCCGTAGGGCATGTAGCGCTGCTGGTCTGATAGTATCATGTTCTGGTCGTATTCTTGTGTCTGGCCCTGTGGTTGCTGATGTTGTTGTCTCTGGAGATTTTGCGTCAGGGGGTCGTGCGCATGCTGAATTTGGGGTGGTTGCGGGGGTTGCTGAAGGGACTGGTGGGGTTGCTGTGGCTGCTGCTGCTGGTACCCCAGGTACTGGACACCCAATTGTTGGTGTGGAATTGCAGGGTGATTGTTCATTCTGGATATTGAGCGCGGCTGGTGGGGGTGCGACAATGGCTGTTGAGGGGCTTGTCCTACTGGCGGCGTGTGGTGATGGTTGTGCTCGAGTTCAAATAAAGGCTGCTCCATACTACGTGGTTATGAAGACTGTGAGCACGGTGCCTGGAAATCTTATTCTCGGAAGGAACTGACAGATATATATATAAATCTGGCCGGCGTGCATGCTGGGGACTTTCACATAAAAAAGTTCGATTGCTAATCCGCGTCGAATAATAATACATCCGTCTTTTTAGTATGTAGCTGCCCCGCCCGTTTTGTGTGATATCGGGAAGTTTTTATTTTTTCACGGCAAATCCGAGTGGGAATGCCACCGAGACTGGCAAGAGAGGGTGACCACATCATTACCGCCTGGTCCTCCGCACGCTTCTTCTGGCCCATCGCGCTCGCTTCCACTCGCCATGCGTCCCACCAGTTCCTGTATACAGTTGCCCTAAACCTCGAGGAGGGGTTTTTTGAAGCGGTATTTTATAGGGCTGGCGTACAACGACGTCATCTCTCGGTCGACCTATAGCACGGCCTTGCGATCTCGATAGCCATGTCAGCGTCAACTGAGCGTTGTGTGCACCGGCTATCGCTGTTTTAGTCGACCGGAGAGGCCTGAGCATTGGCGAGTTGGCCCACCGTGGGACGCAGCGACCGTGGTCTACTTGAAATTTGGGGGATGGGATGACGAGCTATGTTCTATTAATAAATCCTAGCATGGCTAGACTAATGATGACGACTCGAGTGAATGTGATTTTGGCTCATTAAGGTTTGAGAGATCTTCACGTCCTCAAACCGTGTTGATATTTCACGTTGCGGAAACAAGGATGTGGGGAGTTATGTACTCCATTGCCTGTCATGAGATTTAAGGATGCTCCCAATACGGACGCAAAACAATTGACCAGATAACACCTTTCGAAAATACATCCCTACGGGGAGTTTACTCAGGTACCCGAGTTACAACAAGTGCTCGTGTGTTGCGTTGGACCAAACGGGGCCCCAAAATTCCCCTGATATCACATGCCGTGCATCACTATTTTGTGCACGCCTGCGAAGCTGCTCTAATTCCCAGCCCGTTCTGTGTGGGCCGTAGCTACACACTATTTTTGTAGCTACCAGATCTCAACGGGCCCTGTGCACTGTGAAAATGCACTAAGCCTGCACAGGCCAACCACGACTGAAACTTTGGTTTTGCGTCGCATGCACTTTCTGCCATTTGACGCAAGTCTGTTTACATCACCGTGATGTTACCTTTTTGTATTCAATCGCTAATCCTTTCGTACAGCCCCCACCATGTGAGCTTCCGCACACAATTTGGGTTGGTGCCTGTGCCCGTCTGCTCCACAGATCTGCCGCCATAGGACCTCGAGTGTCGGCCGTGATCGATGATGCACCCTGGATAGCAAACCTATGTATTATGATCCTGCAGATAGCATATTTTAGGTTTTGTGATAAGACTGACGCCACCAACGGGAAAAAATTGGTTGAGCTGGTTAATAAAACCGGTCGGTTCATTTCCCTATCCGAAAAAAAAAAAACAGCTCCATGGCTTTAGCATCGGTTAACTTATTAGTCTTGCGTCCTCCTCGATGACTTAGCGCTCCGCGGGATGTTAACGGAACGCACACTCTATTCCTGGGGTCCTAGGTTACGAATTTCACCCCCCACATTTTTGAGGCTTCGATCTGCCACTCGGTTCAAACCAGGCATAAGCGTGCTCCAATCAGGGGAAAAAAACCAGGGTTCCAACTAGCTACTGAGCACATCCACGCTGCCCACCCGTAGACATCCCCTCCGTCCTTCCCCTTTTCTTAACTGAAGTTCCGTAGAACCGAATGCCGTGGGAACCCCCGAAGTTTCGCTTGCGTTAGACTTACACGCTGGGCTGAACTGGGGTCCCGTTCGAGATCATGGTTTGTAACGTTGGCTCACGACCAGGTCTCACCCATAAATAAATCTGACAACGTAATTCATCAACCCGTATTAGCCTGGTGCATGATTATTATACAGGCGGTGCTCATATGCTCTTTGTGACATGCGTCTTAGAGGCTCATAACGCTACACATCCCACATTCTTGTCCACTGAGCCCGAGAACACGGCTTACACGCGTCGCGCGAGAGGATACGTTCCCTGGCTTCGTCTGTTGAGCGAGGGCTCGCAAGGCGAGACAAAAGACAGGGCCACTTCGTGGTCTGCCATACATTTTCGCAGCGAGCAACGCTGTAAAATGAGGAGAATGCGGAACTCCTAGACTGTGTAGGCGGAAAAGAAGGAACGTGCAATCAGAAGAAGAAAAGGAGGATGGTAACTTGCTTGCTCGAGTGATCATCCAGATTCGCTAAGTTGACAAACAAATAAATGACCATCCGTGTCGTGCATAGCAAGTGCCTCTTCACCAGTGAGGCGGCGGTGCTCCCTATTCATCACTTGGTTCGCGTCTTCAATGATTTCAAAACACAAACGAGCACTAAAGATCTGCTCCACAGAAGCAACAATCACCGCGGCGGTCACGAACTCTTGCGCGTTCTTCGGCACACATAAGGGTTGTTGACATGGCGTCGACACAAACCTTGATGCATGTTCCCCTTTCGATGAAGTCACAGTCTCAGAAATTTATCTGTTCGGAGTTCCATTGGTCCAACCCTGGATTGCCCTGTTAACATCAAGCATTTCTTAACTCCTTGATTGAGTGACGTCATAAAACGATCACGCCTGGATGTGATGTCATTGGGAAACGTTTGAAGAGTCAACGATTTGGGCGTTGAAACTTTCTTTCGTATGATAGAAGTAGAGTTCAAACCTCACATACAGAAGAATGATTTTCGTTATTTGAAACTGGTGCGGCATCATTCGTTTATCATAAAATGTCTATAATCAGATTAATTTCCAGGAAGATTGAAATATGAGCCAAAGAACCTATTTCATAAAAGTCACCCAGGCTCGATATACAGAAGACATTCCAAAATGAACCAGGTTCGTTACTATGCTACATTGAGAAAGCTCGTATGTACAATTCTTTGCTATATTTCTTCCCATCGCCTGACTGTTTAGAGTCCTCTCCACCTCTGCTCATTGAATCCTCTCCACCTTTCACTGTATCCTCTTCTGATCCTTCCACATCTGGAACGCCTCCGTAAGCCTCCACAATCCAAACCCTATCGCGCCTATTCCAGCACCGCGCACAGATCTTTGCCACCACATCGGGTGCTTAACAAGATCAACCGCACTCGTCTTGGGATCGCTGAATGGTAGTGCCGTATTCATATATATCCCTCCAGCTATAGCAACGAATCCCTGTATCGTAGTGCATGGCACGCAGTCGGATTCAGGGAGGTCCCTGGCGGGTGGCGGGTTGAACACCGAGAGAATATTAGACATGAGCGAATTATTTCGCAAAAATGAAAGTGGTGAGGTGATTACCAGACTTTTTGGCAGAGAGACAACTGCAGGTTGCCTATAGTCTACATTGCAAGTTTTGAGAACCAGGATCCAAAAATCACTTTGTAAAGTGTTTCTAGCATCAAAACATGACACCTTCCTCTTCCTTACAAAAAATCAAATATCAATGATATCTTCCTCTATGTTGCGCATACGAGCACTCCAACGGAGCGTGATGCGAGTGCGCCAATCGCACTCTCCACAGATAAGACGCTTGTCGCAGTACAACTACCACCAGCAATACCAACCTCCGCGGTCGAGGCTCCGCACTTTCATGGTGGTCATGGCCGGGTTGTCCGTGGGCATTTACGGAGCATACTACCTCTGGTGGCCCAAGCACACGTTCCCTACACTGGTAGCCAAAATCCTCCGCAAGGGTTTGTGGGCTGAGAGCGATCGCGGAGAAAACGACTACCAATTGGCGCTCAAACACTACTTGGAGGCTCTTGACGAGTGTAACGAGATGGGAGTGTCGCGGTCCAGTGACGAGTACACCGGTGTGCAGTTGAAGGTGGCCGAAATGTTTGAGCGCTTGAACATGAACGAAGAGGCTACGATGGTCTACAACGAGATTGGAGTATTCTACTTGACCTTGTTGACTGACAAGACTCTGCCCATGAACAGCATCGAAAGACGCCACTTGATCCAAAAAGATCTCCGGATCGCCCTCAAACTCGCACAGGTCAACCAGAACCACCCACACTTGGTCAAAGCCATCTTGATCACGCACTTGATTATTGCCCAGGACGAAATCAAGCGCAAGTTGGGCAACCACACCATAAATGACGTCTTCACGAATGTGACCGACAGTGCCATCACAGATGGTGTGAAAATTGAGGACGAAACAATAGGAAAGTACCCAGAAGTGTGGGACCCCTTCGCCGAGGAGTATTTCATCGCCATGGATTTGCTCTCCGCCACATGTTTGGTGACTGGAGACCTCGCGTTGGCGACTCAAATCAAAATCGGTACCATCCAGGGGATGTTGTTGGCAAACATCGATGCCCTGAAGTTCTTGCTCTCGCAGTGCAACTTGGGGTCGCTCTTGTACTTCCAGGCCGAACAGTTTGAGAGCAAGGAGATTTTGTTGAAGAAGAAGTACCTGGGGTTGACGGTAGCTGACTCGAACTCCGTGAAGAGTGAAATCCACTGGGACGATAAAATGTCTGATGAAGAGCGTGCGGAGTTTACTGAAGCTGTGGCAGGGAAGCAGCAGAGCATCAAGTCGTCCATCGAGGCGTACGAGTCGGTGCTTGAGTACGCCAAAACCGTTTCGTCGAAAGCGTCAAAAGACGATGTCGTTCAGCAGCGAGCGCTCTCGGAGATCACTGCCTTGGCCACTTATGGGCTTGGGGTGATTCACCTTCATCTCTCTGATTACGACAAGAGTGAGCGTTTGTTGCGTGAGTCGCGTGTGCGTGCAAAGAACAGCGGGTATGACGAGTTGATAGGCGAGATCGAGAGAGAATTGGCCAAGCTTTTCAAAGAGAAGAAGTATGTCAAGGACGGCGGTGTCTTGGTGACAACACCAAAAGAGCAGATCGAGTTGGACATCCACGTGAAGGGATGAAGCGGTACATGTGTCGCCGCATCAATGTAATTATTCCGTTCACGTGCGAGAGAAGTCATATAGATGTCTGAAGGGATGAGAAAGAAGCGATACAGATGTAGGGGTATCGAACTAATAGTTTCTGGACTACGCAGCGCAACTCATTTATGTATGTAATGCAATCTATCACTAAAAACAGTCTTTAAATTTTCTAATCCCGTCCATGACGGATTTGTAGTTTCTAGCCGATTTTAAACAGCGTTCCTTGGGCGGTTTGTACCCTTAAACATGAACTTCCACAACCAGCTCAGGTTTTTATGCTCTTCAGCCTTGAACCTGACGAGTTCTTCCAAAGAAGGCGGTTGGATGACCTGTGGGATCAGGTTATCCTCGTAATTGTCCACCGAGACAACTGGGTTGAGCGACGTATTCGCTCCCACAAGTGGTGTCTGCTCTGTGACCTCTGGGCGGCCATTCTTGGCTTTGAACACCGACAGCAGCGGCGAGTTGGCGGCCTTAAAGACGTCATTCTTTGACACGTCCACCACGGGTCTACTGCTGGGTTCAACATCGGAAACAGCACCGTAAACAGAGTTCGCTCCTGAACTGCCAGCATTTCCGCTCGAGTGGAACAGGAATATAGACGAGTTGTCATCAAACACTGACCCCATGTCCTCCAAGTTCAAGCCCTTGGTCTCGGGGAACAAAAACTCCACCGCAAAGAAGGAGATGACACACGAGGTGGCCGGAATGAGGTACGTTTTCCATTTGATGACATCAAGGAGAATTGGCGTCATTTCACCAACCACAAAGTTGAAGAACCAGTTGGTGGCCGTTGCCATTGCAGCACCCTTGGACCTCACCGAGTTGGGGAAAACTTCGCTCATAAGCCACGGAATCGGGCCCCAACTGTACCCAAAGGCCGCGTTGGTTACCATAATACACACCACTACGATCCCTGGAGTGTAATCGTTGTTCAACATGAGCGAGTACGAGGTGATAAGAAGTGGGACAGCCATGAACACCGCTCCAGATAGGAGAAGCGGCTTTCTGCCCCATTTGTCAACCAAGTACCACGGAGGGATGGTGCTGATGACGTAGAGAATCGAGTTGAATCCCGTCATCAAGATTGCCAGGCGACCGACCCAGCCAGCAGACTCGAAAATCATCGGCGCATAGTACGAGATGATGTTGATACCGTTCAACTGAGCAAACATCTGTGAAAAGCATGCGACAGACAAGCGCTTGGTGTATTTGGTGAAAAGGTAGCGGTATGATCTCTCTGAGCCTTCAATTCTGGTGATCAATACGCTTTCCTTGATGTTGCGGTACTCGCCCTTGGCGAATTCTGCCTCAACATCGCCGTCTGCGTACAAGTCAGCAATCACAATCATGCCCTCTGAGTTGTGGTCGTGGTCCAAAAGCCAGCGAGGAGTCTCAACAATCACAAAGGAACCGAGCCATAATAAGAATCCCATTACACACTGGATAAACAATGGCGTGCGCCACGAGTAGTCGTTCTCCAAGAAGGAAAACCCGTAGTCGACCCAGATACTGGCTGAGTACCCCACAATGTTGCCGGTGAACTCGAGGCACGCGTAGAACCCACGGTCGCTCGGAGGACTGATCTCAGACTGGTAGCACGGGATGATGGTGGTCAAGAACCCAATTGCCACACCGCTGATCAAACGGCCAAAGCCCAAGTTCAAAATGTTGACGGAAGTAGTCTGAATGAGGCCCCCTATCACAAAAATGAAGGATCCGTAGCGAATAGTGCGTCTTCTGCCAACCTTGTCGCCGATCTTGCCCGCGTAGAAGGAGGACACCAATGCCCCGATTTCGAGAATCGCGATCATGGTACCAACTTCCACGGGGGTCGGGTGGTTGTAATATGCCTTGAAGTACTTGTTGGTCAAGAGGGAACTCATCAAACCCTGTTCAAACCCGAATAAGAATACCCCGAGCGACACGAAAATGGACGTGAAGTAGAGAAGAGGCTTCCCGACGAGGAAGGACTCGTTCAAGTGAACGTGATTAGGCTGGCGGGCCACTTGCATTGCACTTTTGGAAAGAGGAGTGTGTACGTCAAAAAAATGATAAGGGTTGCTCAATTGCACACAAAGCGTTCGACAATAAGGAAAAAATGCACCCGATTTTTCACTGGAAAGATTGATTTGAGTGTTGGAGGGAGAGGAAATAAGACCGTGCCTGAATGAAGTCTTAACTTCTCTTCCTTGCAAGGCTTTGTTAGACAATCACTACCAAGAATTCCCATTTCAATGTGAAATTGGTTATCTTGGATCTCAATAAGGTTTAAGCGTGCACGATGTATCACTCACGTGACTGAAATATCGATGTGCGGAGAAAATCGAAGAGTTGCTTGCGATGAAGTCATGTTGGCCCGTCATTACGAAGAACAGCATGAAGTGAACAACAAGAGGAGAAAGATACACGAGCCTGTGCCCGTTGGTCTCACCTCAGCTGGGGAGTTTGGTGTTGATAACTACTGCAGAACAGGGATGCTCACACCCGAACTCGACACACCAATGCATGCCAAAGATAGCACCTTCGATCCCTCGCCACAGGAGACCTACAACAAGTCGGCCATGTGGGCTGACGATGAAATGGAGACCGACGAGTGCATGTGCGGCCACATGCATGGGCCAGGACAGGGAGCTCATCACGACAGAGATGCCGTGGGTTTGGCAGCAGTGCCTCTTTTGAGGGGACCTGAATGAGAGGACGAGGGTCAGAAAAGGATCGGAAAGGAGTGCAAAGGATTCAAGGGTCAGAAAGGAATGTAAAAGATTAAAGGATCATAAATTGTAATATAAAAGGCTCATAAAAGTATACACACAATAAATGCAAATATTCGTTAAAATATGACGAAAAGTAATAGTGGTTTTTCGAATCAGCTTTCAAATAGCGTTCAAAAGATTTCTTGTGTTTACATGTCGAGAATGCAGTGACAGGTCTAGGTGCATCATATGTCGAAGTCAAAATCAGGAAGGGAATAGTTGAATCCGTTAATTAGTGCAAAGGTTTTTGCTGCCGGCTCATTTGAACTCCCTCTTCTATACCTCCATCTTTCAATTTCACCACGTACTCCGAGACGTCAGTCCTTCTCCTCTTATCCACTTTACCTAATGGCCTTCCCCAAGGCCGTTTTTTTTCATGTACAATTAATCCCAATTTGGAAATCTAATTGAAACGCGTTCTTTTTTCGAGTACTTCACTTTTTTCTTCACTATGTCACAGAGAAGCCGTAAGAGACAAGCCGATGACGGTGACCATGACACACCTATCAACCAGCCTTCATCGCCGATGATTGCTTCGAGTCCCCAACTCCCACCCTCGTCACCCGCAATCCCCTTTGCAGACGAAGACGATGAAGAAGAGATCCACAATGACTTCAACGACTTGAACCCCTCAGACGAAGAAGAGGGCGAGGATTTGATCGAGAATATGGAGCGCGACTACCAGTTGCGTGCCGACCAGGACCACTACGACTTGGGTGACGGCAACATCGACGACGACGAATACGACGAAATGGATGCAGCTACGCGCAGACGACTCGATGAGCAGATGAGCCGTCGTGACGCTCTCTTGAACCAAACAGGCTCCAGATCGCGCCGCCAGGCATTCATGGACGTCGGAGAGGACGACGATGACGATGGAATGGGAGACCAAATGGACCAGTATGGATTGCCTGTCCAGCGCAGGAGACGGAGACAAGTTGATGAGGAAGACGACGACATGGACGATGTAGAAATCGACCCATTCAATGAAGAATTGTCCTTGGACAGCTTGACAGATATCAAAGCGCCCAGTATAACGGACTGGATCTTACAACCTGCGGTGTCGAGGTCAATTGCGCGTGAGCTCAAGTCGTTCCTTTTGGAGTTCACCGACGACAAGGGTCGTTCGGTCTACGGTGCGAGAATTAGAAACTTGGGTGAGGTCAACTCCGAGTCGTTGGACGTGTCGTACGCACACTTGGCAGACCTGAAGGCCATTCTTGCGTTGTTTTTGGCTACCTCACCCGTGGAGATGCTCAAGATCTTTGACATTGTTGCTATGGAAGCCACCGAATTGCATTACCCTAACTACTCGCAAATCCACCTGGAGATTCACGTGCGGATAACCAACTTCCCCAACAAGTTGAACTTGCGTGACTTGCGTGAGAGTAACTTGAACCAGATGGTCAAGGTGGGTGGCGTGGTGACAAGAAGAACGGGTGTTTTCCCTCAATTGAAGTACGTCAAGTTTGACTGTTTGAAGTGTGGTAGTGTCTTGGGTCCATTCATACAAGACTCGCACACAGAGGTGAGAATCTCGTTCTGCACAAACTGTCAGTCCAAGGGTCCCTTCAAGATTAACTCTGAGAAGACCTTGTACCGTAACTACCAGAGAATTACGTTGCAAGAAGCTCCAGGCACTGTCCCTGCAGGACGACTCCCTAGACATAGAGAGATCATTCTTCTCTCTGATTTGGTGGACGTCGCGAAGCCTGGTGAAGAGATCGAGGTCACTGGTGTGTACAAGAACAACTACGATGGTAACCTCAACGCTAAGAACGGTTTCCCAGTGTTTGCCACGATTATCGAGGCAAACTCGGTGTGGAGAAAGGAAATGTCGCTGCTGGACTCGTCAAACTCTTGGACGGAGGAGGAAGAGAGAGAGTTCAGAAAGCTTTCGCAAGAGAGGGGTATCATAGATAAGATCATCTCTTCGATGGCACCGTCGATTTACGGCCACAAGGACATCAAGACTGCTCTTGCATGCTCACTCTTTGGTGGAGTTCCAAAGGACGTTAACGGTAAGCTTTCCATCAGAGGTGACATCAACATTTTGGTGTTGGGTGACCCGGGTACCGCCAAATCGCAAATCTTGAAGTACGCTGAGAAGACTGCGAACAGAGCAGTGTTTGCAACGGGTCAGGGTGCGAGTGCGGTTGGTTTGACCGCGAGTGTGCGCAAGGACCCCATCACTAGAGAATGGACTTTGGAGGGTGGTGCGCTTGTGCTCGCAGACAAGGGAGTGTGCTTGATTGATGAATTCGACAAGATGAACGACCAGGACAGAACTTCGATTCACGAAGCCATGGAACAGCAGTCCATTTCGATCTCCAAGGCTGGTATTGTGACCACCTTACAGGCTCGATGCTCGATCATTGCAGCTGCGAACCCTAATGGTGGCAGATACAACTCCACGTTGCCGTTATCACAGAACGTGGACTTGACGGAACCCATTTTGTCTCGTTTCGACATCTTGTGCGTTGTGCGTGATTTGGTGAACCCCGAGCTGGATGAGCGTTTGGCCAGTTTCGTTATCGACTCGCACATGAGATCTCACCCCGCCAACACCGATGACATACTAGAGGACGAAGAGATGAAGGGAGGAGACAGCAACACGACCAGACAGCAGCGTATCGACGAGGTCAACAAAGCCAAAATGGACGAGATCTCGCCTATATCGCAGGACATGCTTGTGAAGTACATTAACTATGCGAGAGTCAAGGTGACTCCGCGTTTGCACCAAATGGACATGGACAAGGTGTCGAAGGTGTACGCGGACTTGAGAAGAGAGTCTATTACCACTGGGTCTTTCCCAATCACGGTTCGTCACTTGGAGAGTATCTTGAGAATTTCTGAACTGTTTGCTAAGATGCGTTTAAGTGACTTTGTCTCGCAAAACGATTTGAACAGAGCCATCAAGGTGAGTATCGACAGTTTTGTGGGTGCACAGAAGATCACTGTTAGAAAGCAGTTACAGAAGTCCTTCCAGAAGTACACTTTGCCAACTAGGGCAAGACAGGCAAGGGCTTAGAGTGATGGGACCAGTGGGTTTACTTCAATTTTGTATTATCATGTAATATTTGTGATTCAGTGTAGAACAGAAAATGCTGCCAGAATGTTGACTGGAGTTATGGGACTCTAGTGTAGTTATACTTTAGTCACATTCGATGCGCGTTCGCCGCAAAAAAACTGACTTTCAATAAAAACGCGACCGAATGCTTAACTTGGACGAGTACGTTTCGCTACAGCTACCTATTAACGATTACTAACGTCTAGGACGATCGAGAATATCAAGCAGTGCAAGTTCATACTGGAAGCTGATGTGGAGGAGCTTTGTTCCAAGGTCATCGAATTGTTGGTGCGCGAGGCGAACATACAGCAAGTAGATACGCCCGTGACTATATGTGGAGATATACATGGTCAGCTACATGACTTAATCACCCTATTCAAAACAGGTGGAGAGTGTCCGCAGACGCAGTATCTCTTCCTCGGCGATTTCGTTGACCGCGGCTTTTATTCACTCGAGTCATTCCTTCTTCTCGTCAGTCTCAAAGTAAGATACCCAGATCGCATAACGCTTATAAGAGGCAACCACGAGTCGCGACAAATTACAACTGTTTATGGATTCTATGACGAGTGTGTTCGCAAGTACGGGTCGGTCAATGTATGGAGGTATTGCTGCGAGGTCTTTGACTACCTCCTGCTTGGTGCGATTGTGGGAGGGAAGAACGGAGTTTTTTGCATACATGGGGGTCTCAGTCCTTGCATCGAGAGCATCGAGCAGATCCGAATGCTAGACCGCAAACAGGAGGTACCTCACGAGGGAGGGATGTGCGATTTGCTATGGTCAGATCCTGAAGATATACCAGGGTGGGCGATAAGCCCTCGTGGAGCAGGCTATTTGTTTGGAGAAAACGAGGTGAGCAAGTTCTTGCACAATAATGACATCTCACTCATAGCTCGCGCACATCAGTTGGTGATGGAAGGATACAAAGAGATGTTCAACCTGCAGTTAGTTACCGTGTGGCTGGCCCCGAACTACTGCTACCGCTGTGGCAATATTGCAAGTGTTTTGACCATCGACGACGATTTCAACAGAGACTACAAGGTGTTTGAGGCTAGCAGTCAGGACGTAGGGTCTATACCTTCAAAAAAGCCTGCAATAGAGTATTTTATATAGTGATGGCGCTCGAAATCTGGAAGGAATGTAGATAACAGGGGTGTCGAAATAGTCAGGCTCGACTGGAAACGTATTTTTTTGTTGAATTTTTAGTCATCTACTTAATTGATCAATTTCGTACGAAATCTCGAATAACTTCATGGACTATAATGCAACCAACTGTTGATTAGCTTCATGAAATTGCTTTTGTCAACAACCTTGATCATGAAGCGATTCGTTTCAGTGTAAGCTGAATGGTCATTCCATGAAACGCCAACTCTTGCAATTTTCAGATCTCGAATCTCGTGAACCAACGCTCTGATCTGCAGGACGCGAACAGGGGCTCACTTCAAATACAATGACGTCTACGAACAACCAAAATAACCAGAAAAAAAACTCACGTGACAAACTTGTGAAATTCCGCTCTTGGAATGCGTTTAGTTCTTGACTCTTGGTTACCACGACGCAATCCTTGGCCGCAGAATACGATTTTTTCCAGTTGTAGTAATGTAACCGGGTAAGATATATCATTGCCAGCTGCTTTTTGTTTATTCTCGAATCCGCCCGTGATGAAGGTTTGAGAGAAGCAAGTTTACGATGACATAATTTTTGTTTCTTATCGTTGGAGTCTTTGTACCTGAAAAAATATCGTTAGGAGACCACTGGAAGCTGTGACTCGACGAGAAAACTTCCAGCGAGTTAAGACTTTCTCAACTACCGCGGCCCCATCGCCCCTTGGTAGTCCACTGAAAACAAGGGGTGTGAGGTGGTAAGAATAGTCCAGATGGTTGGTCGTATTTTACTGCATAGCACACAGCCGGCTGACAGAAAAGGATGTCCAGTGTCGGTGCAGTTTCCAGTAGTTGGTTGTTGTATTAAGTCAATGGAATATTACTCAGCTTCGACAAGGTTCTTGTGTACTAAAAATATCCACAAAGCTAATGGACTTGTGGCATACTTTGTGATTGGTGTCAAGATAAATCCAGCGGCCACGGCCTTGCGAGGTGGGCTTATACAGGACTCTCTCTCCTACAGGTGACTGCAGTTTCTCGGAAGAGACATGTGTCTCAAAGATCGTTATGCGCGTGTGTTCCACAAACATGCCCCTCCTGAAATGCACCGGCTTTGTGATACCAATAGATCGCTTAAGGTCTGAACTGCCAGTGCGCGAATAAGTCACGAATGCCACAATGAAAGAGTGAGTCATGTAAGTGTGGAGTGTTAGTTTACCTACCGCATTGTTTATGTCAACTAAAAATACACACAGTCGCGTATTAAAGTTGTGATTTATCCGAGGCGCGGGCTCGAGCCATGAAAGATTTTTGTGCCCGTTCTTGTATTGCACTTTTCAATGTTAATTGCTATCAAGACGATTGTGCAACTCTGCTAGCGCCAGTATACGTAAATTGCACTGCTATAACCTGTTGAAGTTCTTCCTCGTATCACGGCTCCTGAGGCGTGCGCAACAATGTGAACTTTTTTTTCAATGTTTCAGTCTTATCTGAGAAGGTTCCAGCTGGATTAGATCAGCAGACATTCGTGGTTTTGATCAAGATTTTTGCGCGTAAATTCTTATGATGTTCCCAAGATATTTTTTGACCGCGTTTCTTTTGTAAGACTTAGCTCTGCTCGTTATAAACCTTAGTGTTCGCTCGCTTTCACCTGGCAGCACGTTACTATGGACTTGTTCAACTACGTCGTCTTCTTGATTCTGTTTGTCGGCTTTGCGGTGGCGGCTGACACTACCGCGACGTCCGTCCTGACCCCAGTGTGGGTCACGGGGACGAATGCAGATGGCAAGACAACCGTCACTCAGTCGCCCTACACTCAAAAGTTCACATCGATGTACTCCGACGTCCAGGAGCCTTCCAGTGGCAACATCGGCATGGGAAGTCTTTCCGGCACTGTTGGTGACATCAGATCATATGATATGGTGACCATCAGCCAAGGTGGAGCAAGCCACTTCTACAATGATATCGCTGGAGACAACGTCGGCATTCTGCGTTTAGCGGTCACCGCAGTTGGCGTCGGCCTCGCTGTCATCGCATTGCTTTAAAGTTACCAAGGCACCTCACATACATCGCATCTTACACCAGCACGTTATAACTGGTCGTCATAGGTAGTCTGAAATTTACATTACCCAAGTAGAATCTCGTTGTAGGCTATTGTTGTGAGCATAATTTGAGTGATTTCTTGATCTTAAGGGATGTGACAATTATTCAACTTCTAAAATTAGCAGTTACGTACTAAAGAGGTATGCGATCCTCCGTGTTGGATGAGCAACGACAACAATACTCCTGCCCCTCCTCGAAGTATGCCCCCTGCGCAGATATTGTAATTTTCGCTTGTGATCTGCTCGAATTTCCATCTCCCTTTTTAGAGATGGTTGCAGAATCACGGCACGTGCAATTTACATCACGTGCGATTGGCTACCCCAACTAATTGTGGTTCATTACCTCAATTAATGTATCCACAATGACCTCCAGGGAGGGTTACCGCTCAACGGATAACGACAGACTACTCCCAGTTTCTCCAAGATCTGGGCTCAGTCCTACCACAAGTCACGGCACAGGTCAGGTGCTCAGCCACCCCCAAATCGGCAATGACACAACAATCGAACTGCCTACGCAGACATCGGAAACATGGTTGAGCCATGTCAGATCACTCTACCTAGAAAACAAGGGCACCGTCGCAAGAGATCACTTGGCCAACGAGCGCACTTTCCTCGCATGGCTTAGAACGTCGCTTTCTTTCATCTCGTTGGGAATTGGTGTGACCCAGTTGTTTCGCCTCAACAGTAGCTCTGAGAGCAGAATCCATGAGTATGGCAAGCCTTTGGGCGCCATATTTATCGCCCTCGGCATAGCAACATTGTTGTTGGGGTTCTCCCGCTTCTTCCACGTCCAATCACTTCTCACTCAAAACCACTTCCCGGCTACACGGTTGTCAATTTTGTCATTGATTGTGGCTGTGATTTCGTTGATCCTTGTGACGTTTGGTTTGGTTATAAAAGTTACTTGAGAGAGCAGCTCACATATTGAACAGGGTTGGGTCAGTATGCCGATGCTGCTAGCAGACTCATCTGAGACATGAATCAGGATTCGATTCAAGGGGCATGTTGCTTATTATCCAACACTTAATGGTTACTGCATTCAGCATAGCACGCATTAAGGATTACAATCCGTACTCTGACGGTGAGGTGATCCGATCTACAAATCTATAGGACAGGATCCATTCGAAGTAGATAAGAATAACACAATGAAAGTCACTGTAGAGCAATTGATACAGCATACGTCCACGTAGTAAAATTAATTCAGGGTTCGAAGGATCGAGCTCGCAGGAGATCCTCGACCGAAACGCTATCGGTAGTCTAATTCCCTTAGTCAGTACGTTGATACTAGGACTTTTTTGCAACCATTGCAGGGTACATTCGGAGTCACATAATCCATGAGTCCATATTCGAGGGCTTTAACCCTATCACGTGCTATAAAATGTAAAATCGTTTTCTCGTTGCATGAAAAACCATGTAACCTGTAATTTTATTTGGAGTGGCGACCCTCTGGGTGTGGGAAAATTTTTCTGAAATAGATCCTGTTAAGTTTCCTTCTTTCGATACACTTATTTTAACAAACATACAAAATGGTATGTCGAATCGTTAACGGGGGTCATGATATAACGGGAATGGACTTCTACAGATCATAAAGCTCTTCCAAAGCACTACACACGACTGCTCTATAGGCATGAAATCAAAAGCTTAAGTCACTCCTTTCAATATTACTCCGTGTTCTCCACAAGTTGAGGCCAAATACTAACAATTACAGGGTAAAGTTCACGGTTCCTTGGCTCGTGCCGGTAAGGTTAAGTCTCAAACTCCAAAGGTCGAAAAGGCTGAGAAGCCAAAGAAGCCTAAGGGAAGAGCTTACGTCAGATTGTTGTACACGAGAAGATTCATCAACGTTACCTTGACTAACGGTAAGAGAAAGATGAACCCATCTCCAGCTTCTCAGTAAGCAAATTGCTGTCTAGTTGATGCACCTGGTGTTTATTAATACATGAAAATATTACAAGAAAAAGTACCATGAAGTTCGCCAGCTCACACGACTGTGTGAGCATAGTCCTACTCCTGTGATCTGAATGGTGTGTAGTTTTAGCACGCATCGGTTCTGAAGTTGAATCAAGCTTGGAATTTGGTTGTCTATGTCTATTATTGCTATGTATTTACCACTGTGGGAGCAAGTAGAACGAGTAAACTCTGCTTCTAACCTCTGCAGTTTCCTCGTCTTCCTCAAACATGGGCTTCCAGTTGACCAAATCTATCTTCTGTGCCTTGAAGTCGTACTCTTCACAAGTTGTGAAGAATTGCAAGTCGTCGTTGAGAAGATGTGGTCTGTGAGGAGAGAAGGCCACCAAACACTTTCCATCCTTCTTCAACCCAGCCCTACAAGTGGAAAGTAACTTGTGGTGCTCTGTGTGGTTGAAGACAAGGTCAGACAAGATAATCAAGTCGAATTTATCTTGCTCTTCGATTGTGCCCTGTTTTGACTCTGAAGTCACTATATCCTCCAAAGGATTACCCCAAATGTAGCCCTTCACTTCGTATGACTGCTTGTTTATATGACCCTGGTCGAGTAAATTCTGGAAACTCCACTCGATATGGCTGATCAAGTCTGCATCTGGGTAGTCGGTACAGATGACTTTGCTTGCTCCGCTCAAAGCACAGATCAAAGATGGCAACGCAGAAGCAGCACCGAGCTCTAAGATTCTCTTACCTTCCACGAGTTCAGCGCTCTGCTTGTCCAAAAGGTCTGCGGTGAAGATTCCAGCGTTCCATAACAAGTGCCCCCAAAGAGGTGACTTTCCAACCAACTTCATTTCAACTTGAGAAGGAGTGACATTGTCTAGTTTTCTATCATACTTTGCAAAGTGCGATTCTGGAGGAGGAGCCAAAAATCCTTCTGGTTCCTCAAAAAGTCCGCCTTCAATACTAAGCTCGTCGTCTGACATGATTGAATTGTAGCCTAAATTTTCGTAGTGCAAAAATTGGTACTGTACATGGGCATCTGAACTCACCATTCGCTGCAAAACGCCAGCAGCATCATTGGAAGTTCAAGATAGAGCTGTGAGTAGGTGGATGGTATCGAAGAACGAGCAGTGGTATTTGAGTGAATCACAGTTTTCACGAGTTAATCAATAGTCATTGTGAATTGACTTTACGGTGATCTCCTTGGTGTTGAACGACTTTGAACGGTTGTCAATATTGACGGCAAAGCTATACGGTTGGCGCTTATATCATGTTAAAACCGCAGTTGCTTTGAGTTGTCTGGGACTTATTTGTCAAGACGGTTGCAGATATTTCTTGATCTTGACTTAAAAAAACTGAACACAATGACTGAGGGCAACCGAGAGTGGACCATTGAATCGGTGAAGGTACTCGAAAACCCAGACGACTTGAGCTCATGGGAGAATTTGGTGACTGCTGCAGAAGGAAATAGCAAAAGAGGGATCAATAAGTCCACCCCGGCAAGTGAAATACAGCTCTTGAGAGTGACATATGATCGATTCCTAGACAAATATCCACTACTTTTCAACTACTGGATCAGGCTTGCCGAATGGGAGTTCAAGCTAGGGGACATCGCAAATACAGACCGGGTCTTCAAGCGCAGTTTAGTGCAGTTGGGGTACTCTCTCGATATCTGGATGAAGTACTTGACATTCAAGCTCAATGTGATAACGGACAACATAAGCGAAGTCCTAGAACTTTTCGAAACAGCAAGGCATAAGATTGGAAAGCACTTCCATGCATATGAGTTCTATCAATTGTACCTCCAATTCTTAGAAGACTACGCATATGTGGAACCTCAGAGATTCAAAAAGAGGCTCTATGTTTTGTATCGACAAGTCATCGAGATTCCACTATACCACTACGAATACTTCTTCAAGAAGTTCATGGATTTGATATCGCGGTTGGCCACCCTAAAGGCTGATGATTTCAAATCGACCTTGCGTTGCATAGTTCCAAGCAAGGAATTGCATAAATTCGCGAGAATGGACGGCAAACACGCAGCACTGACCTTGAAAAAGACGTTCACAGATGCGTACATCACAATACAGTATAAAGTGTACGAGATGTTCAACTTCGAAAAGCACATAACTGAGCCTTATTTTGACGTCAAATACTTGTCGAGACAACAACTCGAGAACTGGAACTTGTACATCGATTTCCTAAAACACAAAGATTACCCCGAGGAGTACATAAACCTTGCATTTGAAAGATGTCTCATAGTGACAGCACAGTATCCAAACTTCTGGACCAAATACGCCAACTACAGCATTGCATCCCGGGAATACCTCAAGGCAACCGAAGTTTTGATGAGAGGATTCGCTTTTAACAACCATTACCAACTATTATTGAAGTTGGTTGATATCAATATAGTCTTGGAAAACTTCTCGAAGGCGAAGGATTTGTTAGTATCTTACATTCAGACGAACCTCTCCATTCCAATCCCTATCTATGAGAAATTAATATGTGTTGAGAAAATTCTCGCACCCAACGACCAGGACCATCTTTTGAGTTTGTTCCGGGAAGTCATGAGAGAATCGAACAATGGATGGTTCCTCGAGTATTTATTGAAATTCGAGAGTGTAACTAAGGATGCCAAAATTAAGTTCTTGAGCGAATCAGAGCCCAAATTTAAGGAATCACCACATTATCAAGTTGCACACGAGCAGTTATATGGACCTGCCAAAACATTCGACTTTGCTGCTGATTATGAAGCCGAAATTAACCGCTATCTTTGAGAAGAACATTAACTCCTGATATCACAAAGAAAAATGCAATTGCGATGAAACCCATCCGTTTGTCCAAGACCCAATGGTTGTACGGGAGGTATGTGACGTATATCGCCACGATCAACAAAAGCCCAATCAAGGATATTGTTGCATCCACCGAGATGTTGAAATGTATGGATTTCCCACCGTTTCTGCCTATCATCACAGCGCTGTTGGCACCCAAGCCGAGTAATATCAAAAGTAGTGGAGTGCCTAGACAGGCGTTGATACCTAAAATCGGATTGATCTTGGTGGAGATGGTAACATTAGTAACAATGTCGTTGATCGAGTTGCTGACAGAAAACACAAAGAGCCCCAAAAGGTAGTCTTTTATCTTCCAAAGCAAGCCAAAGTTCTTCAAGAGGCATAGCACAAGTTGGGAAATTATCAGAATGATGACGGTGCTCATGAAAACACCCGTCGCGTTAACCATGACGGACTTGATGGACTTGGAAAGGAACTTCGAAGAAGTGAACACAACCACTGAGGTGAGCATCACCACTGGTACAGTATCCAATAAGCTCAATCCCACAAAGCGGTAGTTGACGACCACAGGCACCACAAGTGAAAACCATGCTGTGAAAAGCATGGAGTGGTGGTCATGAAGCCTAAACAACCACCAATCCTCGTAATCTTTCATGGACGTGATAGGTACGAGGAACAAATAAATGAACTCCATTGCATTCAATAGAGCCTGTAGCACACCTGTAGATTCCACGAAAACAAGCTCATCTGTGCATTCTTCCCCGTGGAAAGCGAAATTGTGAATCGGAGACTTTGTTGGTGTCAAAGATCCACCGGAACTAGGAAGAAGATACAAAGCGTCCTCGATGTTGTAGGGTTCACGAACGCTCTCACCCACACTCTCGTACTCCAGGACGACGTCGTTGCTAAGGAGCTTGTCCTTGTTGAAGGTGTTGAGAAAGGCTATGTAGACCACATATGCCAGTACCATCACTATCGATTCAGCAAGGGTAATCTTCGCATCCAGTAGGATATACAGGAGGACGACAAGCGTGAACAAGACCCACGACAAGTCAATGAACAACCCCTTCGTGTTGTCCACCTTGAATGGACTGTTCAAAATGCTTATGGCTCCAACAATCACGGTGAGCATTATAAGCACTGACCCGATAATCTGGCCCAAGACCAAGTCATTTGCACCGGAGTCTAAAATGATGTAATAGTTGATCAAGTCTGGGAGAGCATTGGTCACGGGAATAAGAACGAAGCCAAGAATATCATGGTTTATTCGCAATGTGTCGGCTAGCTCATGTAAATTCTTGAACAAGAAGTTTGAGACAAGGACGCTCAATGATGTCAAGATTACCAGGAGTGCCACGAAAATACCCACCGACAATAGGCATAGTATGACTACCGAGGACGACCGCTTCGAGCAGTAGTATATCCTAGCGATGGCAAAATAGCGCAGATCGCACTGGGTTTCAATAACCTTGCAATAATTCTCCTTGTTTCCCCTGATTGCAAAACTGCATGTATCCGTTTCATTAGTGGAAACAGCGGACCCAGCATGGTGGTGGAGGACTGTAGAGCCAACAAATACAAAAAACACCACCAGCACAAGTGCTATCAGTTTCAATTTATCTCGTAATCTCATATTGAAGTTGTGTGAGATGATATTGGGCCATTATTGGGGTTGAATAAGTCTTGGAAGAAGTGCGGCGCAGTCTTTTTCCATATAGCAATGTATGACTAAGAGGACTACAAAAGATAAAGTCTATAATGTCTAATCTCTCCGGAGTTCCATCGGTGTTATATCTTGTACGCAGCGTACGCAGGTCTCCCGAGGATGTCCAATCCGATTTTGATGTCTAAATTTATGTCGTTGATAAGAGCCTCCTTGGTTGTATAGTTCAACTCTGGCCTGATGTACCCCAAGACGTTGAACGTGATATCCGCACCGTAGAAGTCCTCGTCAAAGGTGTGCATGATATGGACCTCAGCGGCCTTCTCCTTGTTGTTGTAGAACGGATTCCAGCCGATCGACATCACCATGGGAAAGGTGGTCTTGTCAGAGTCGCAGAGAAGGTGCCCGTTGTTGATGGCTACCTCTCTTCCGTCGTTCCTCTTCGTGGTGGTCTCAGCCAACAGCGTGGGTGCCAATTTACTCCAGCCGTAGTAGATTCCCGTTTCGAGCAGATTCAAATCGTCGTTCATGGGGATGTTGGCAGTAGGGATCCCGAGTTCCGCAGACCCTCTACCGAACCCACAGACAATTTTAGAGTGCACCGTTATCGGGTACGGCGCTGATGGCGATTCTGGCACGGCAAGCTCTGGGCGACTCATATCTGGTTGCGGTTTGAGAAAAATGCGTTCCGGATTGAATTTAATTGAGATCCGAATTTGTCAGTGGCCTGAAATCGATCAAAAGGTTACGATACTGAATTTACGACGCGGATTGTTCGAATTGACGAATACCTTAAGAATTAAAAATTTGTTCTACATTGAGATAACATACTTTCGCGTGATTCATTACTTAAAACTTACCCTCCAACTGCTCCAACAAGGTGGCACAGTCCTTACCGAAAGCTCTGATACCCTGGGACAACTTTTCAGTGGCCATGGCGTCCTCGTTCAAGGAGAGTCTGAACAGAGCCTCGTTGTCGACGAAGGTAACCTTCTCGATGTTCTCGGAGGCAGCGGCCTCAGCCTTCAACACCTGTGGGACAGAGTCGGTGGAGTTGACCAATTCCTCCAACAACTTTGGAGCAACGGTCAAGAAGTCACAACCAGCCAAAGCCTTGATCTCACCGACGTTTCTGAAGGAGGCACCCATGACGATGGTCTTGTAACCGAACTTCTTGTAGTAGTTGAAGATGTCTCTGACAGACTGCACACCTGGGTCGGACTCGGCGTCGTACTCCTTACCAGTAGAAGCCTTGTACCAGTCCAAGATTCTGCCAACAAATGGAGAAATCAAGGTGACGTTGGCCTCAGCACAGGCAACAGCCTGAGCGAAAGAGAACAACAAGGTCAAGTTACAGTGAATACCGTGCTTCGACTCCAACTCTCTGGCGGCCTGGATACCCTCCCAGGTGGAAGCGATCTTGATGAGGATACGGTCCTTGCTGATGCCAACGGACTTGTACAACTCAATCAACTCAATGGCCTTCTTGACGGTGGCGTCCTTGTCGAAGGACAATCTGGCGTCGACCTCGGTGGAGACTCTGCCTGGCACAATGGCCAAGATCTCCTTACCGAACTCGATCAACAAACGGTCAAGAGCAATTGAGGCCTTCTCGCTGGCGGAGGCGGATGGAGCCTTCTCCTTAGCATAGTCGATAGCAACGTCAATCAACTTGGCGTACTCGGACTTCTTAGCGGCAGCCAAGATCAAGGATGGGTTGGTGGTGGCATCCTGTGGGGTGTACTTGGCAATGGACTCGAACTCACCAGTGTCGGTCACAATGGTGGTACCAGTAGCTTTCAATTGTTCTAAAGAGTTCGACATGTTTGTTACTAGTTAAAAAAAATTGGGGAGGAAATTTGGTGATTTATACCGTGGGGGACACTCAACCGAATTTTCAAACGGGAGTGTAATTTGTTGAACGATCTAATATTATTAATAGAATCGCCTACAAGATTGCTCGCGCCCGCAATGTGTAGGGTGTATGCGTAACTGAGCGTGTACAAGGTTCGATTGTCCCCCGATCTGGTGCCTTGCTCTGTATGCATTTACTAATCAGGGCCTGGACTCCGACCCGGAGGACCCATGGTATGAGCAATTTCACGCGAAACTTGGCACGTGTGAGCGTGTCCAAAAACAAAGAGCAACAGAGATCGTGACCTACATGACTTAAAACCGGCGGTAGTTTCTTATTTCCTTCTTTTTTTCCACGGTTGCTTTTGTACGGGCCGCAGTTTTGTGCCGGCTTCGATGTAATGCTCCAGTGGTAAATATTTGTATATAATCTGTGTGGATTCTGTGTCAACTAAAGTCAAACAAAAACAATTCGAGATGATTAAGAGATTGGTCGTCAGTGCGTCCAATGAGTACGGTGGCGATCGCAAAATCGTGCCCGTCAACACCAATGAGCCCGTCACCATCGACTCTGAGCTCGGCGAAGTCAAAGTGCGCGTATTCATCAAGAATTTCGATGGTGCCAACCCACACTTATCGAACTCGCTCTACAATGTGGGAGACGCGGCGTACCTCAACGCAGAGCCCAAGAAGGAGGGCATCCAAGACGAGCGCGAGCAGCATAACCTCAGATTGACCATAGACTTCAAGCCAAAGAAGGACATCAGTGGGGGTAAGTTGCTCTTCGGAAACGATTTTGGGGTGCCAATCAGGGATTATGTGCCCTCGATGTTGTTGTCCACGGGCCTCAAAATCTTCACAAAGTTCATCAATAACACACTTCGCGGGGATATCTATTGCGACAAGCCTTTTTTGTATGGTTTAGTGGCCAACAGCATTACTTACGTCACTTTGAACAAGCCCGATGACAAGGGCAAGGAGTGGCCATTGCCTCCTGCCAACTACGGTGGAGGGTACGGCGGAGGAGACTACGAGGAGAACCTCGTGGAAAACGGCGACAAAGCAATCAAGATCCCAGTTGGAGCCGGGCCTCGCAAAAGCTTCTTCACAAATTTGAACAACTGCGAGCACTTGACATTCCGCGCTAACCAGTCCTACAGGTTTGTTTTCGATACGATCTCCCTCAAGTTGGCCGACTCAAAGTACGCCATTAGCATTCCGACGATTGCCGGACGAACGTACGATATAGATGTCTCCAAGTATGCGAACGACAAGTTGGACAACTTCAATTGGGTGCTCAAGAGCGACGGATACGAGGGTGTGGGGCATGGAGTACCAGCGATGATCCTCAACTTCGCTTTGGTTGAGGAGCACCCCAAGGATTAGGTTTCCGGGACTTCGAGAATTCTAGAATGACTGGGAGATTCTAGATTGACTTGGAGATTTACAAGATTCCAGAATGACGACGAATTTAGAGCTTTTCCAAAATTGGAAAATTAGATTGAGACTGGATACATTTGACATGGCTGCAAAGTTCTCAGACTATAGAAAATGCCACGAGTGTCCAGGAGGATGTAGCGCCTGCTGTGAAAAATATGGATAACGATTAGAATACATGCCGACACGAGATTGAAATAATGTATAAGCTCTCCTTTATTGTCTCTCCGGAATAATGTTACTTGAGTGGTGGCTCATTGTTGCGCCATCGCCACCCCGTAACCGCAGCTTTGATGGCTGCAAAAAGACCATTTCATTTATTCGATCTTGATTGGATCACGCGTTGACGGGAACATCACAAAAAAAAATAACAAAAAGCAGTCACAACAAACAGATCTGGAAAAGCAGTCACGCCATAGGGTTATAACCAGTGGTTGCAAGATTTAGGATGGCAGAAAGTACTCTGCCCCACTATGACAACACCAATGATACCGATAGATCCATAGAAGGCGAACTAGACCTCAATGCAGTCATCGCGAACTCCTTAAAGTCGTTGACCAACGATGGCGATGCGCTGCTGCAAAATCAACAAGACGACCCAAACGCGGGGAAAGACCTTGAACATGAGCACAGTCTGGTTGACCACAACAACGACAACGCCGACAATGACTTGAAGGACGCAATTGGGAACGTTTTCGATCAATTCGACTTTGACGAGCAGTCTCCGAACCCCCCCCACTCAGATGCCAATGAGGAGATCAACTTTGACGACGTGATTGGCAAGGCCTTCAAGACAGCCCAGGAGCATGACGTGCCACAGGATCACGAGATGAACGCAAACCACTCAGAGGATCGTTCGTATCATGAAGACGAGGAGATTAATCTCGAGGAGACTAATCACGAGGAGATTCATCACGAGGATAATCACGAGGAGAGTCAAGGCGAGGAGACAAAGCAGTCTGGGGAAGACCAGCTGGACAACGATGACGACCTCAAAGACGCCATTGGTGCTGCTTTTGCCGATGCTTTCGGAAGCGAGAAAAATGAGAAGGACGATAATATAGACGGGTCTGAAAAACATGACGAGGAGCAGCCCAAGAGCGATGGCGAGGACGATTTAGAGAATGCTATTGGTAACGCGTTCGCAAGTTTCATAGGCGAAGAAGGTTCTCTGGCCACTTATGTGCCTCCAGGAGAATCCACACAGGAGGTCAAGCAAAACCCACTGCCGAACCTGGAGCACAGTGATGAACTCAATAGAGCTATCGGAAGACTGCTCAATAATGAAACCGAAGGCAATCTGGAGAAGAAGGATGAAGAACTAGACGACGTTATCGAGAATGTCTTTGGAAATTTGTTGCAGGGTGACAATCACGAAGAACACAGCAAGTCTGTATCAGGGGAAGAAGGAAATGGAGATTTGGACCTTGATGAAGCAATCGGAAATGCATTCAAGAGTATTTTACCCGGGGAGCAGCTAGATGCGAGCACACAAGACGACGATCTCAGTGCTGTGATCTCGGCTTCTTTTAGAAAAGTCATGGCAAATAGCCTGCAAACTCAAATCCACCCCGATGAGGAGGAAAGCATGGAAAGTGCAATAACGGAAGCTTTCAAGGCTGCGGCTAACAAAGTGAAGAACATTTCCGAGAACGTCGATATCCCGCTCTTGGTGCAGCTGGCTGCTTCCGGAGAAAAGAGCTCTGTTCCGCGAGAGGTATTGAATGAACTCGCATCGGAAATCACACACCAAGTACTGAGCCAATTAGTTGATGACACTCCAAGCGTAAAGGCCTCGGCAATACCCCAACTCGACGAAAACGTTTTAGAACACTTTAACAATGAAGCACACGGGGAGGAAGATAATCCTAGAGCGAGATTAGGGAGACCCCCTGCTGTGGCCGAAAAAGAGAAGGTCGACTTGGAACTGTTACAAATGAACGACATTCTACAGAATGCATTCAACATGGCCATGGAAAACCCGTACGAGCTTCTCCAGGACTTGGAAATTGAGGAGTCTGTGAAAAGCGGCGACCAGCCCAGACCTGCGGCATACCTGGACCCGTCGAAGGTTAGAGCATTGCCGGTAGATAACCTTACTGGGAAGTCCCCTCGACCTCCAAGCTACGTCTCCAAGAAGCCTGCATCGAAAGAATCAGAGAATGAAGAGGCAAAGAAGAAAGAGCTCTCAATTGCGGAGACTCTTGCGTTACACCGCTCCAACATGGCAAACATTCCCAGAAGAAATTACGCTCTGATTGAATCATTGACCGAAGTATTGAAGGCAAACAAGAGCTCTGGGCCTATCAGGTCACAGATTTCCAATGTGATCAGCTCAATTACCGCGCGCAACAGCGGTTCCAGTTCAACTGAGACAAATGTGATGAGCGCAATCAAAGAGATGATGAACATATTGACATCTGAATCTAAAAGTGCAGGCTCACTGGTTACAACGCATTCGCTGACAGACGTTAGCGAAGTGTTGGCAACCTACAAGAATGAAGAAGACAAGGTCGTCATCTCGCAAGCACTCATCGTGGCAAGGAATTACCTACAGTCAAAGAAGAGCACGCCGACAGAAACGTCAAAGAGCACAGCGCCGGCAAAGTCATTAGAAAATTTGCGGGCTATCATGTTGCTCAATATCGTGTTAAAACAATTCAGTCGACCCGGCTCCGTAGAGCAAAAGCCGACCAGCTCTTTCGATGCCATCTCTGACATCAGCAATTCGGTGGTGACGTCGATCATGAACCACTACCAAAACTCAAGACATGATTCATTGATGTCTGGGCAAAGACGCAAGCTCACTGAGTTGGACGATGCGAAGGAGCTAGTGCGCATAGAGAACAGAGCGCGCAAAAAGAAGTGGAGAGAGGAGAACGCGGAGAGAAACAAAGACAACGATCTTCGGTCGCGCGTGTGGAAGAAAGCAACGGCGTTGTTTGGCGAAGAGGACTCGCCAAAGAGAAGAGAGTGGGTGGAATTGGAGTTCAACAAGCGCAGGGAAAAGAGACTTGCGCGAATGGGGAAGCAATCCGGACTTCTGGGCTCCGAAGACTCGAAGGACGAGGGTATCCCAGACGACGTATTGTTCAAGAGGCCCATTTCAGACCTTTTCAATATGATATCTGGGTTCGCTCACAGCGAAGAACCAAGCGTTGTGTTGGCAGCCACCGCTGCGGCTACTGCTTCGTCTGCTGTCCTCTATGCTGAGAGTAAGCTGGTGAAGGATATGGATATGATCACAACCGCAATGAAGACAGTCTTATCGTCTGTGATGGATGTTATACAGCACTCGGGAAACCTGAAGAAGTTGGCAACTCTTTGTAAGGAAGCAACTTCCCAGCTCGGGACACACCCGGCAAGCAACACCAGTACGTTTGTTTTCCATGAGAGCAAATTTGGTGTTAGTCCAAATAACGGACCTGCGAGCTCGGTTCAATATCCGCAAAATAAAGTTGAAACTGCGACCGTTAACCCTACAAATGGGTTTGTGGGTGAAAAAAGGGCCCACCCTGACGAAACACCCATTGACAATAAACGACCGAAAATGGAAGCTGGTGCGGATAAGGACACTTTTTCCAAGATTGCAACTAACTTGGACGAGATAAGAAAGTCGTTGACCACTACAACGCCAAGCACTAATTCTACATTGCGCATGCCACAATACAGAAAGCCATCTATCAGTGGACCACAAGGGTATCTCTCGAGCCCAGGAAGAGTAGAAAACCCAACACTTACGTTGCCAACGACCTCACCGTTCATCTCAAACAAGATTAGCTTAGCGAACAATGGTATGTCGGGGTTGCAGAAGCCCACGTCGAAGCCGGGAACTTTGAGAAAGCCTGGAAGCTTCCAAAGACCCGCCTCAAGGATAGAAAAAGCAAAGTCAATGGAGCTTCCCCATTTATTAAGGTAAGTGACGGCACAATAGAAATGATACTAATAGAATTTGGGAAGATACCATTAGCTTTGATTAATACACAAGATATTCATCGACAGACCTCACAATATAAATATGTATGCGGCTCAAAGAATCGGACTTGTCAGCTTGAGCAACCACTTGTGGGCCCTAGTTTCACCCAAGCTCAATAACTTCTCAGCAAAAAGCTGTTTAATGTTCTGGTGATAGTTATTGATCCAACGCAACTCGTAATATGAAAGGTGTCTCTTGTCAATGAGATCGTTAGAAAAGGGCACCTGAGTCAAGTAGGCAAAACCTAAATAGTTGTGACCGTTTCTAGTCTGACCAAAGTTTGAGTCGAGCTCTTTGATTTCGAGCTCACTTTCAATCCTGAAACCATACTTTCCATCCTCATAGAAGCCAGGCTCATCACTCACAATCCCCCCCTTCTGAAACAAGTTTTCTGCCACCGGACCTCCAGTCGTAGACAGAATACCCAAAGGTCCTTCGTGGACATTTCCAAATGAACCGACTCCATGGCCCACGCCGTGATTGAAGTCCAAGCCTTCGTTCCACAAAGGCTGGCGAGCAATCGCATCCAAGACCGCACCAGTGGCTCGCGCGTTGGGCGGAAATTTGGCGTTGGCGACACCGATGTGACCCTTCAACACCAACGTGTAGCGCTTCTTGAGCTCCGACGTAATACCAGATTTGTCAAAGAGGAAGCTTCTCGTAATGTCCGTCGTACCTTCTAAATATTGTGAGCCAACGTCAGCCAAGAACACAGTTTTGGGGTCAATATTAGAGTGGGCCTCCTTGGTAGGAAAGTAGTGCGGCGAAGAGGAATTGGGGCCAGATGCAGCAATAGATTCAAATGACAAGCCTTTGAAGTTGGGAAACTTGGAGCGCACTTTGTAAAGCTTATTTGCAAACTCCCATTCGGAGACCTTGCGCTTCTTATACAAAAGTTCATACTCCAACCAAGCCACTGCGATGATGATTGCCAACGAGTCCTTGTTCTGTGCGATTCTAGCATTTTTGAGCTCGGTATCGTTCTTGTACGTTTTCAAGATGCCCACCACGGACCTATACTTGACGTCAACCTTAGCGGTAGAAGGAGGAATAGAGTTCAACAAAGCATAGTTTGTGCTTGACCTTGAGGGAAGTACAATAGACAACTCAGAAGAGTCAACCGAGGCTCTCAACGTCGTAAGGTCGGAGTAGAAGTCGTCATAGCTCTTTATTGATAAGCCGTTCACGTCACCCAAAAATTCCTTAGAAGCTCTGTCGATCTTCTTCTCACTGATGTATAACGTCACTGCGTCAATCGTCACGATCGCGTAAGAGAAAAAGGACGTGTTGAATGGGATGTCGGAAGTCGATCTCAAGTTGAACAACCACGCGACCTCATCCAAGTCACTAATCACCAAGTGGTTCGAATTCAACTGCTCCAATTCGTCCCTCACACGGACCAACTTGTCGCTGGTGCTCTCTCCAGAATATTCAATAGGGTGTGAAAACACAGGATCCGTAGACCTGCTTGGTTTCTCACTTCCCCACACCTTGTCAATCAAGTTAACCTCAATTAAAGGTTGAAAGTCGTACTTATAGCCATAGTTGGCCCTATTCTTCTCAAAGTACTCACCTGTTGCAATGGATACCAATCGCGGGTCAACTGAAATTACCCTGCTGAATGGGTTGTTTATAGCAGAGTCAATAGCAAATTGTGTCCAGGAAGGATAGCCCGAAATGCCTGCTTTCAAAAGCTTCCAGTAGTTAGAGTCCAATTGCTTCTCCGCTTGTAAGAAGTATCTACCGTCAGTTGACAATGCTGCCTTTCCGGTGAGTTCGTCACCATCGTCCAAAGTCACCACTGCAATACCTGCACTGCCAGTGAAACCAGTCAAAAACTCCCTACGCTTATCTGCAAGCGCAGTGTATTCAGACTGGTGTTCATCTTCAGATGGAACAATGTAGACTCCAATATTGTGCTCTTTCATCAATGCTCTCAAACTCTTCAACCTTTCCCCTCCAGAGAGGCGCGAAGGCCCTACTCTATGTGAGCGATATGGGTCAAAGTCGTCGTCGTCAGCCTCATCGTTCTCAGAGTCGTCATCACTCTCTGTAAATTCGTACCCTAGTTCTGCAGCCCCCGTTACCAACCTCTGCAATTGGGTCGCGGCTCCAGTAACCGAGGAGGCGAGGATAGTAGCAAAAGTGCTGCAATTCAGTACTTCATTCTCGTCATCCAGAAGTGCGATCGGCCCAGTAGAACAGCCATTGACAATCAATACTTTCTCTGGTTCCATTGTGGCGGTGTAAAAAAGTATCGTAATTTCGCACCTTCTCCCCATACGGCCCTCCACATTGCCTCACGTGCCAGAAACTCACATGACACTTAATTCCCAGCTCATACACGCGTCTGAATAAATCTTTATCTAAACAATAATGGGGAGATTAATTGGCTTGGAGCTACACAACTTCAAATCGTACCGAGGGACTTCGGTCGTAGGGTTTGGGACTTCGTTTTTCACCTCCATCATAGGGCCAAATGGGGCTGGAAAATCGAACATGATGGACGCGATTTCATTCGTGCTCGGAGTGAGTTCCACGCATTTAAGGTCCCAGAACATGAAAGACTTGATCTACAGGGGCCGGAGAGGCGAGAACGCCACAAGTGAGGCCGATCCAACTAGGGCATATGTGATGGCAACATTCCAGAAGGAGGATGGGGAGCATCTTCTTTTGAAAAGAAGCATCAATTCTAGCGGTGTTAGTGAGTATCGCATCAACGACCAATCAGTGACCGCGTATAACTACTCCATGGTTCTCAAGGCAGAGAATATCTTAATAAAAGCCAGAAACTTTCTCGTTTTCCAAGGTGATGTGGAGCAAATCGCGTCGCAGTCGCCAAAAGACTTGACTACTACACTTGAAGTGATTTCGGGCTCTGGAGAATACGCGCAAGAATATGAAAAGTTAAAGGACGAGTTGGAGAAAGCACACGAGTTCTCGAATTCTGTATTTTCTAGGAAAAGAACATTAAACTCTGAGTCCAAGCAGTACAAGGACCAGTTGGCGGAGCAAAAAGAGTATGAGCAGAAGTTGTTCGATAAAGTCGAGGCCATAAAAAAGCACAATCTTTACCGGTTATTCCACAACGAGAAGAAGCATTTCGAGTATATTGACGAACTTGATGCGAGGAAGGACGAGATGGGTAGACTCGAGACCGCTTTGGCAACTGAACAACGAGCTTTGAAAAAGGCTATCGCAGAACATGCAAAACTAGTAATGTCCCAGAAGAAGTATCTGTCCTCCGCAGAGGAGCTAGCCAACAAGATTGAATTGTCCAAGCGTGACTTGATACCCATTGAGACCAGACGGAGAGCTATCACCAGCAAAATATCGCTGTTAAAAAACAAGTTGAATGACTTGACAATCGACTACTCGCGACAAAAGAGGAATGCTGAAAATATCGAGAAGGAACTTGAAAGCGCACGCCGACTTTATCAAGAGTTCCAAGACAAAGTATTGGCTACAGTATCGTCTACTGTCACACTGGAGGGCCAAAAGGAGTACGAAGACTTGAGATCAAAATACTTGGCCAATAACGGGTCGCAACTCGAGGAGGACTTGGCTCTCATCAATAGCAACAAGGATGCAATACTGGTCAACATTCAAAACCTCAAAACGCAGCTTGGTAACGCGAGTAGTAGGTCGTTCGAGTTGATGAGTATTGTTAACTCCGACTTGAACTCAAAATTGGTAGACAAAGCGAACGAAATCAAAGATCTCCTCAGTTTGAAGCAGGAAAAGACCGACGCAAGATCGGCTCTTATCAAGTCTAAAGACGACTTCAATTCCAAGGAGTTGCAATTGAATGTAAAGTTGAAGGATGTGCTTTTGAGGTTAGACGAGCTCTCATCTCAACAGCGTGAATCCAAAAAACAAAGGCAGTTGCGCGAGAATGTGTCCATGCTCAAGAAGTTTTTCCCCAAGGGTGCGATCAAGGGATTGGTGTATGATTTGGTACGCCCATCGCTGCAGAAGTACGAAACAGCACTTCTGACTGCCCTCGGAAAAAACTTTGATTCCATCGTCGTTGGAACCACCCAAATAGCGTTCAAGTGCATTGAGATCTTGAAAGAGAGGAGGTGTGGTATCGCCACCTTCATTCCGTTGGACTCTGTGGTGAACGATCCAATCAACTTGAACTTTTTGAGATCACTAGACAACACTGTGCAACCCGCGTACGATATTTTGGAATTTGATGACAAGTTCTTGGAGCAAGCCATTCAGTATGTGGTCGGAGACACCTTAGTCGTTGACCGCATTGAAAAGGCGAGGGAGTTGAAGTGGAACTCAAGCTTTAAACTCAATTGCAAGATGATTACATTGGATGGATCCATAATTCACAAATCTGGTTTGATGACGGGTGGCCAGCAAACCCAAAACTATAGAACGGCCACGAACTGGGACAGAAGCGAGTGGAATGCATTGAATGAAAACAAGGAGGAGATCTTAGGCAATCTCGCAAAGTTGCAGGAGCAGAAGCCAAAGGAATTGGAAATCAGTGTCCTATCTGAGGATATAAGTGCTTTGGATGACAAGCTTCCTGTGTTAAGAAATCAAAAGGTGAGCATTGAAAGGGTTATCACTGATAGAAAGAGGGAAATCGAACATCAGAACGAACTCAGCGCCAAATTCCAGAGCTTAATTACGGATAAGGAGAAGGAATTGGAAGCCTTGGATGAAGAAGTCAATCACATAATGACCTCTGTGAGGACGCTACAGGAGTCTATTTACTCGGAATTTTGTGTCAGGTACGGGTTCACCAACGGAATCGAGGACTACGAAGATTTGCACGGTGTAACCATGAGAGTTCGTGCAAAGGAGAGAACACAATTTTCAAAGGCGATATCTGTTCTTTCCAGTAAATTTGCGTTTGAAAGGGAAAGAATCAAGGAAACGGAGGCGCGCCGTCTGACGTTGCAACTGGAGACGGTGAAATTAGAGGAAGAATTGGAATCGGTGATTGCGACAAAAAAAAAGCTCGAGGATGAAATAGATAACAACGAGGCCGAAGAAGAAATCAGGAAGGCCGAGAATGAGCAATTGCTCAAGGGCGTCGACGACCAGTTGCGTGCTGCGAAATTAGTTGAAAACAAAGCTGGTGAAATTGAGACTGAGATTGCGAAGTTGGCCTCTGATTGCACTTCGTACGAAGAAAACGTCTTGAAGGTTGACACAGAGAGAGTGAACATTTTGAAGAACTGCAAGATTGGCAACGTCAATGTTCCCTTGGCAGACGGACTTTTAGACCTGATTCCAATCGGTGAGAACTCCAGCGATTTCGATACATACCACATTGAAATCGATTACAGCACTTTGGAGCAAAAGTTCAAGGACGTATACAGCTTGCAAGTTGAGGCCGAGTTGGAGAATGAAATTGACAGGATTATTTCACAATTGGAGATGTTGACCCCTAATGCGAAGGCTGTGGAGAGATTGAGAGTAGTTGAGACAAAGCTCAATGAGTTCGACAGAGAGCACACCCTTGCGAGACAGAAAGAGAGGAAAATTGCAAACAAATTCAACAGCATCAAAGCCGCACGCTACGAGAAGTTCATACAGGCTTTCGAGCACATTTCCAGCAAAATTGACTACATTTACAAAGAGTTGACAAAGTCCAACGCGTCTCCGTTGGGAGGATCGGCCTATTTGACACTAGAGGACGAAGATAGTCCATTCACTTCGGGAATCAAATATCATGCGATGCCACCAATGAAGCGGTTCAGGGATATGGAGCTTTTGTCTGGAGGTGAAAAGACGGTGGCAGCACTTGCTTTGTTGTTTGCCATTCACTCCTTCCATCCCTCACCGTTCTTTGTTCTAGACGAGGTCGATGCGGCGTTGGATAACGCAAACGTGATGCGCATAGCTAATTACATCAGAAATCACGCGGGACCCAGTTTCCAGTTCATTGTGATATCTCTCAAGAATACCTTGTTCAAGAAGTCAGACGCTTTGGTTGGTATCTACAGAGAGCAGAGAGAAAACACTTCGAAAACAGTAACCATAGACTTGAGAGAATATCTGCAAGAGGAGATGCCCGTGGTTGTATAATTATTAGGAATAGAAATATAAGGATTGGTTCGAAACTGTACGTCCTGCATATGTCCCCAATGCGACTGATTGCAAAATGCAGCCAAATCGAAAAAAAGCTACTATGATCCAATTTGGCAGATGGCGAACGCACTTGACTCCTCTACGGAGGTTTTCAGTATCATGCACCAACAAGATAGTGGTGGTGAATAAGAGAGCTCATGTCCGGGATGTTGATCTTCAAAATAGAACAAAAGACGGCCAAGTGTACAAGAACTTGAAAAAATACATCAAGAAGACCAAACGAGATACAACTGATAACACCAGCAAGGCCAACATCTTGTTTCTCGAGATACAGTGTGCTTTGAAAGCGTACAACAAAGAAAAGAAGGCTAATTTGCAGTTGAACGACATCCTCAACCCCCCACAACTTATAGACAAGTTCTTGTTCTCCAAGACAAGAGCAGAGGTGACTATTTCCAGCGTTGAAATTGTCTACCACACAAACGAGGGCGATGGAGTTGGGTTCGTACCCAAAGGCATGTATGCTGGTCAGTTCGTACAAGACGAGGACTTCATGTTTAACAAATTCACTGCCGTGGTAGTACCAAAGACGCTAGTTGGAGACAAAGCGCAGATTAAATTGGGCTTACACGACAGGGCACACGCTGAGGGCTTACTTTTGAAGGTGGTGAAACCATCAAAGAAGCGTCGGGACAGCCTAGTCTTGTGCGAAAAGTTTGATAGCTGTAACGGGTGCCAGTACCAGATGCTTCGTTATGAAGACCAGCTCGTGTTGAAGAAAAATAGTATGGAAAAGGCCTACGAGTTCTTCTGTCCCGAGCTTAGACAAAACTATCCTGGGTGGAACGGGGAATTTTCAGCTGTGAACCCGTCACCTTTGCAATTTGCCTATCGCTCAAAGTTTACTCCACACTACACAATACCAAAAAGCCGAGACATTTCGAGCTTGAAAGTCGGCTACAACAATGTAAATAAGAGCCGTGAAGTAGTGGATGTTGACAGATGCGACCTCATGGCAGAGAATCTCAATGAAAGTTACTTCAAAGCGAAGCAGAAGCTTTCTGAGTTGGTTCCCTCGGCCCCATATGAGAAATTGGGTAAACAGTCAACAATGTTCTTCAGGGAGAGCGTTCACGTCGACACGGAAACCGGAAGAACTGACCGTTTTTGCATCTCTGATCACAAAAAGATATTTACTGAGCAGGTCGGGGACAAGCTATTTAGATTTGAATCTCAAAGTTTCTTCCAGACCAACAACAACATCTTACCATCGGTGTTGGACTATTTGAGGCACCACATCAAGGTTGTTGGTGGATACAAGAATTTGGTGGACACTTACTGTGGTTCTGGCTTCTTTGGAATTTCACTCGCAGATACTGTTGGCCCTGATGGCAAGGTGTTTGGCATAGAGATCGACGCCCATTCAATAGAGTACGCGAGGGGTAACGCAAAGCTCAACGGACTCGATGAAGACAGGGTGAAGTTCATTCAGGGATCGTCTGAGACCATGTTCAAATCAACAGAGTTCCGGTCTTCAGAGATCGAGGGAGATGAAAGCATAGTGATCATGGATCCGTCAAGGAAAGGGTCCAACAAGTCTTTCCTCACGCAGCTCTACGAATTTCGGCCAAAATTAATTGCATACGTGAGCTGTAATGTCAATACTCAAGCAAGAGACCTTCAAGACTTCTTTGAAATACAAAAGGGTGGCAGTGCAAAATATAGAGTCAGGGACATCAGCGGATTTGACTTCTTCCCACAGACCAAGCAGGTCGAGACCATTGTAATTTTAGAGTTGGTCTAATAGATGGACTTCTATCATTGCTCATTGCATATATAATCTATTAGTATCATGCACAGTTTTTACATGTAATCATTTGTTCCCCTTAATCATCCTGCTTGTTTCTCAAAAACTCATCGATGATGTCAGTCGCGGCATTCACTCCCCACTGAACTCTGGCCCTTTGTTTCTTGCCATCAATGATGGAACTGTTTGCAACCTTTTCTTGCAAAAACATCTGCACACCTCTCAACAAAACAGTTTGATCCTGTGCCTTCAAGAGACGCTCAATGAGAAGCTTGTCGTCGAACTTTTGTTCGTGCATGCTGCCAGACTTCTTGGACAATCCAGCACCCACCGAGTTGAGCTGAGACTTTTTAGCAACCTGGTCCATGAATTTCACGAATAACACTTCCATGAATAACACAGTGTCGTTTGAAGCTGTCAAGAAGTTGACAGTTCTCAAAATGTGTAACGGTAACGCTCCCTCAGCTAAGAGGTAACCAAAAAACCTACCCAAGTTCAAAATTCTCTTCAATCTTGCTTCGTCAGATTCGTTGCCATCAAAGCCACTGAAGTACTCTTCTCCGTCCAGGTTGTCACCATCTCCACCTTCGAATTCCTTGACCAAGTCCCAAATCATAAACTGGAGAGACTTTCTGTACTTGTGGTCAGCACACAACTTGGAAGCCAAGACACCGTAGTACGGATTCCACGATGGCTCAACACCTGTGCAGTGCACCAAAACGCGGGGAATTTCCTTTTCTTGTGTTCTCTTCAACGACAACTTGTCGAGTTTGGTCATTGCATCCACATAGTCAGTAGCAGACATGATCGAGATGAAGATGGCCCTTCTGATGTCAGTGTTCATTCTCTGAGAACGAGCAAGTTCCATCCAGTTAGGCTCCGCACTATCCAAGGCGTCGTTGATTTCAATCTTGTTGTCCTTCTCCTCAACATCTTCCTCATGTCCCTTCCATGCAGAACCAACCAACCACCACTTCCCTCTCGTCGCAATATTCTGTATATCACTGAGACCCACTTGAATAGGGTCACTGATCTTGTTGTTGTTTATTGATCCCAAAAACTTCTTCAAGCGGATAGATAACTGGTGATTGGCTTCGTTGTTGATTTTCATCTTGTTGTTCTTCAAAGAAACGATAGTTTCCACCAAAAAGTGGGTCCTGGTGCTGATTTGGTCTTTTGGCAACTTCGCAAATACTTCGTTGGTCAAAAGGACGATGTCTCTCAAGGCTGACGGGTCATCTGATCTCATTTGGTTGCCCGAGTTTCTGATCAACCTCAACAACAAGTCTGCATTGGCTTCGTCCAAGTTGGCGATAAGGGCCTTGATGACGTCGTACAAAAGACGAGAGGAAACAAGGTTGAATAAGTAGACCGACGAAAGAAGCGAGCCCAAGTTAGAGGCAATCTTGATATTTTCCTCCTGCTGGCTCGCAAACTTCTCGATCAAAGTTTGTATGAAGTGTGCACCGAATTCAACACCTTGGAGTCTGTAAATTGCCGTCACGACGGTCGCATGCAAATACACGAACGTATCCAAGAGTCTACCCTGTTGAATAATGCTGTCTAAAATGATATCAGTCAACTCGCTGTTGACCAAACTGCGCGGATTGGTGAGATACAACCCGTTGATGTCATTGACAATGGACGAGATGTTTGATTCAGAGAGCTTGTTCAAGGGTCCCTTGAGCGACCTTCTCAATGCAAGTGTCTCCTCTGTAACCCCACTTTCTAATGCAAGCTTCCTCCTCAAAGCTGGAGGAACGTACTTCTGCTGAGCCTCAGCTTCGTCGCCTTCGTCTGCAGAATCATCTACTGTCGGTGCAACATACGGATTTTCCTTCTTCTTCGAAGATCTAGTACCTGAGTCATCAGAATTCTCATTGTCACTGAAGTCCTCCGACATCAGCTCATCCTGCAAGTCGCTATCGGCCGGGAAATCACTTAACTCTTCATTCTCAGCTTCAGACCCAGAAGCACCAAAATCAAAATCGAGTCCATCCAATAACCCTCCAATGTCATCGTCGTCATCGAGTTTGGAAAGCTTACTATTTTTTCCATTTTTGAGTCCTAACTTCTTAGCGTAAAACTCCATGTCTTCTTCATCTTTTTGGGCTGCGGCATCAAAAGGTACCGCGTAAGTCGTCTCTTTCTTCTTTTGCTCTTTCTCCTTCTTCTTTTGCTCTTTCTCCTTCTTCTTCAATTCTTTCTCCTTTTTCTTTTGTTCCTTCTCTTGCTTCTTCAATTCCTTCGCCTTCTTCTTCTCCTCCTTCCTCTCCTCCTTGCTCTTTGGCTCCACCTCCGGAGTAGTACCAGCCTTCTTTGCCTCTTTCAATGCCTTGAGTTTTGCGAGCGGGTCGTCCTCTTCTTCGAATTGTTCCTCTTCAGAGTCGAAATCACCTTCGTCCATTTCGTCCACAGAATAATCAGATCCATCGCTTTCGAAATCTTCGAAATTCATGTCCTCATCTTGGTCTTGGAATTCCTCTATCAGTTTGCCCTCCTTCTGCGCTTGCTTCAAAGCTTTAAGGCGTGCGAGTGGATCATCGCTTTTGGGCTGGCTGACTTCTTTCCTGTTCTCACTGCTCTTCTTTGCTGCCTTGAGAGCTCTGAGCTTTTCCAAAGGATCTTCGTCATCACTGGCATCGTCCTCATCATCAAATCCACCGAATTCGTCTTCATCCGAGTCTCCCCCATCCTCATCTCCGAGGTCGTTTACTTCATTAAAGTCATCACCCATATCGCTGTCAAAATCAGAGCCCGAATATTCATCGTCCAAGTCGCCCTCCTTCACAATTCGTATGCCATCAGCTTCCTCCATCTTTGATGAGGGTTTCGCATGCTTCGATGACTTGTTTTTTAACTTCTTCAATACACTTAATGGGTCGTCGCTTCTCTTCAATGTAGTAACTGTTGGCTGTTTCTTGACAGCCATGTGCTTTTTATTAGGCTTCTGCTTCTTGGTTTTCTTTTCCTCCCTTTCCTGCTTTCTTCTCTCCTTTCTGGGAAGCTTCTTACCTTCGTCTCTCGTCCTCTTGTTTGTTCCGACGGTGAAACGTGCGTCGTCTTCATCGTAGTCACCCTTATCGGCCTTGGTCTGGATTTGATCTAGGAGTTTCGCTGGGAGCTGTATCCCCTCGTTTTCGTCTTGTCTTGACATAGTTGGTGTGGTTTGCAACCTCATCAGATTTTTTCAAAAAATGGCTTCCCCATTTTGGAGCTCAAAATTACAAACTGTATTTTTTATCTCCTTGACGGGTACCAATATGAACAAGTTCAAGTTTGATTTATCGAAACTCAACTTCAAGTTGATTGGAGACTTGGTCGTCTTGGCTGGCGCGGGGCTCTCTGTATACTATCTACTCAACACAATCATGAACGAGCACTACTCCAGTGGCGGTGGAAAGGAACAGCACCAAAAGGGCAACACAATCCTTAAGAAGCTCCAGAAGGTGAACCCAGAATTGAAGAAAGTCACCTTCAATCACTACGAGAAGGCTCTATTGAGCTCTTTGGTTGTCCCCGATGATATCAACGTGGGATTCAGCGACGTCGGAGGTTTGGAAGAAATCATCGATTCGTTGAAGGAAACCGTTATTTTACCGTTGGTGGAACCAGAGTTGTTTGCAACACACCTGAATTTGATAAAGTCGCCGAAGGGAGTGTTATTCTACGGTCCGCCTGGATGTGGTAAGACGATGTTGGCAAAGGCTATTGCCAAGGAAAGTGGTGCTTTCTTTCTACTGATCCGCATGTCGACCATAATGGACAAATGGTATGGAGAGTCCAACAAAATAGTCGATGCCATATTCTCCCTCGCCAACAAGTTGCAGCCATGTATTATATTTATTGATGAGATCGACTCGTTCTTGAGAGACAGATCCTCGAACGACCACGAAGTCAGTGCGGTTATCAAGGCCGAGTTCATGACGTTGTGGGATGGCTTAAAGTCCAACGGTAGAATCATTGTGATGGGAGCAACCAACAGAAAAAATGATATAGATGCGGCATTCTTGAGAAGATTGCCCAAGGCGTTTGCCATTTCTAAGCCGAACCAACTGCAAAGACAATCCATCTTGTCTAAAATCTTAAAGGACGCAAAGCTCGACGAAGATGACTTCAACTTGGATGCTCTCGTTTCGTTAACCCAGGGCTACAGTGGTTCGGACCTCATGGAGATGTGCAGGGAAGCGGCAATATTACCAGTGCGGGAGTACATCAAGGAAAACTACAAAGGAGGAAAATTGAATAAAGACGAGAACGATGACATGCCGGTGAGAGCCTTGAAAACCTCGGATTTTGTTAGTATAGCAATCCCCAGCTCTTCGATAGACTAGTGATGCTGTGCGTGTATATTCAAGGTGCTCAACAGAGGATGCTGGCCGTTGAAGAGCCCTCTTGAATTTTATTGTGTAGTTTTGTTACCCGGATAGAGCTTAAAGATATTATAAGTAGAAGATTTTTGCCAGCTGGAAAAAAGTACACCAACCACTCTTAGTCAACCAATACACGTTTTTCGTTGAACTACTCAGCTTGTAGTATGGCCTCTTCGAAGATTTTTACACCTTTACTCCGTGGTGTAAAGATTCAAAGCGAAGCCAAGAATAAATGTTGCATTTTCACGATCAATTTGGCTTTTACTTTCACAGCATCAAAGATGCAAGGGAGTTTAACTGATGAATCTTCATTGGCGATAATTGATTTGATACATTCATTCCACCTCTAGTTGTTTTCTGTTTGTAACCGCACCTCTGTTGCTATAAATGCACTTCGTTTTGGGGTTTTGGCTCGTTAGCAATCGTAACGGAAATAGGGATTTCAATTTTTTTGCCACTACTATGATCGGAAGGAGCCTCGCATATAGGTCTAAGATCCCTATACGTTCAATCGTAAGTTGCAGGCGTGTGAGTCCGATCCTTCTGCAGCACAGATGGTATTCAGCGGACATCAAGGACATCAAGAAGGAGTCCGACTCCAAAGAGAGTGATACTTCCGCCTCCACAACTGGTGTGATTGACCAATGCAATAGCGATATTTTGATCTACTACGATCAATTGTACCCGGGGGGTGCAAACTACAGTTCCTTGGGGACTACAGTCAGAAGCGTATTCAAACCCCTCTTCGAGACATCTTCAGACCAGCAGGTGGAGAAGATACGCCAGAACTTGTCTCCGTTACCTGAAGGCGTAAAAATCACCGAACTCATACCGTTGAAAAGAGACAGTGGAGCGTTCGTGAAATTCTCCATTCCGCCGACTGTCAATGCTAAGGAGTTCATCACTGAGATCAACTTGAACATCAGAAACCGCAATGAAACCAACAACAAGAACCCCATCAGTTACCTTTTGAACAAAATTTACGACACACAACCAAAGATCTTTACCGTGAAAGGAACCCCGTGGATCGAAGATTTGAAGAGATACCCAAGTAACAAGTTGAAAGTGAATTTCGAGGGACACCCCTTGACCGAAGAAGAATTGTATCTTCTTCTCAGGAGATACGGTACTATCAATGACATCATCCCTGAAGGGAATTCAGCCAAAATTATATTCAGACACCTGAGATCAGCAATCCGGGCAAAGCACTGTCTCACGGGCCTCTCTTTAGGTAAAGGTAGTACTACCTTGCACATGCAATACATCCCAGTCAAGCGCTTCAAAATCTTTTTCGATGTGATCCTCAATCACCAGAAAGTCGCAATTCCCGTGCTTATTGCGTTACTAGCTGGTTTCGCGGTTCTTATCTTTGACCCCATCAGAGAGTGGTCCATCGAGTCAAAGATCACGAGGAAGTATGCTTTAACTACGTACTTGGACAACCACTACGTCCAGATCTTGTTGATGCCTTACTATACCGTGGTCAACTGGCTCACTGATGGGTATGATTTTATCGACGAACAGATTACGAACAAGTTTAAGGATGCGACCCCTGGAAGCGAGGAAGAAAACTTGGAGAACTTGGATGTTAACATGTTGTGGTCAGAGAGGTACGAGAAGTCAAAGCAGTTGCAATTGTGGATTCACGAAAATGCTAATACTTTCATCGTCGTGAAGGGACCCCAGGGTTCAGGCAAGGAGGAGTTTGTCATTGACCACTCGTTGACGGAAGATCCCAAGTTGGTGAACAAGATCCTCAACATTGACTGTGACAAATTGGTCAAAGCAAGAACAGACAACCTTTTGATCTCCAACACAGCCTTGCAGTTGGGTTACTTTCCAGTGTTTACGTGGACGAACTCTATTTCACAATTTATCGACTTGGCAGTTCAAGGTATCACAGGTCTGAAGTCCGGTTTGAGTGAGAGCAAAGAAGCTCAGATAAAGAACATGTTCTCATTGACGAACACTGTAATCAGGAAGATTTCGCTCAATAATTATAAGAGATATGTTGCCTCTGTGAAGAAAAAGAACGCCAGGAGTCAAAAGTCTGGAGAAGAGCTTGTTGATGTTCTCGGGGAGGAAGATTTTGTTGCGCAGCACCCCGAATGCAAACCGATCATCGTGGTTAGCAAGTACGCGAGAAAGCCTCTCGAATCAAAGGGCAACGACTTCATCTACCTGTTAGTTTCTGACTGGGCTGCAGGATTAGTGCAGAACAACTTGGCGCATGTGGTATTCATCACATCTGATGTTGGTAGTATCCAGCAGTTGGCTGAGTCCTTGCCGAACCAGGTATTCAAAACCATTTCTTTATCGGATGCCTCATTCAACGGTGCAAAGCAGTTCTTGATGAACCAGTTGAGATTAAAAGATAGTGATGTTATTGAAGAATGTTTGGTCCCTCTTGGTGGAAGGATGTTGGACTTGCAAGCAATCGTGAGGAGAATCAAATCCGGCGAGGAGCCGCTCGATGCGTTGGATGAGATGATTACACAGGCCGCTGAACAGATCACGACGTTCTTCTTGAACAACATTGAGGCTAGTGAGAACAACTGGAACACTGCCCAAGTATGGTCGTTAATGAAGGCTTTGAGTGCTAACGATCATATCGATTATGAAGAGTTGGTGAAGATTCCTGTTTTTGGAGACTCATTCGAAACAAATAACACTTTGTCTACCTTGGAAAAGTACGAAATGTTGACTTTGAAGAGAGTCAATGGAGTTTTGGACCAGATTCTGACAGGGCGTCCGATTTACAGAGCAGCGTTCCAAAAGCTCATAAATGACGATAAGATTTTCAAGTTGTACGAGGTGAACTACCTCACGAAGCTTGCAAAGATGGAGGGTGCGAAGATCAAAGTTTTGGAGGAGGAGCTCGTTTCGATCCACAAGTTGGGCGACAAGTTAGGCAACAGGATTGCATACATCTCCCAGAAGATTGAGAGCTCTAACGCCAAGATAGTCGCCTATGAAACAAAAATCAGCGAGATTGGATCGCCATCCAAGAAATCATCTGGGATTCTTTCGAAGGTGGGATTAGCTTGAAGGGACATCTGAAAGCAACATTTATTCAAGAGACGAGAGCAATGTATATATGTATATAATTAATAGCAATATCTACGATGTCAATTAGTCGAGAATTTTGGTAGTCATGATCTCATACACCATTCTTCGACGGATGGCCTTCATGTCATTTTGAGAGAAATTTATAGCTTTCCTCTGTGCCTTGTAGCGGGCATTGGTGCATGCAAATACTCCACAGTCAGAACCGTTGTTCTGCTGAGGAGACTTGACATTTCCATGCAACTCGTACTGAGGAGACTGGACATTCAACCTCTTCGCCTCCTCAGACATGTAAGATGCTAACGTCTTGACTGCCGAGATATTCCCGGTTGTGGTCAAGGAGTCTATGTATTGAATGGTATTTTCGACGTTATTGATACAAGCAAGTGCCCAGTGAGTGTTTTGGATATTAATGGGAACAAGTACAACATCGCGCTCGAAAAGGTTCAATTTCTTTCTCTTTGCCCAACGAGCAACTCCCTGGTAGCCCTTTGATTGCAATGTAGTGAAAAAGTGTGTCGTCCACACGTACACCTTTGGATCCGAGTCTGTGATCAAGTTGAGGTAGAAATCAATGATGTTGTCGTTGAGCCACCTGCCATCTTGAAGGGTCTTCAAGTCGCTCACTGATATGTCAATTTGGAATTTAGAGACTACCAGGCCATTGCCTCGGGATAGCCATATTTGGTTTACTTTGGCCAACTGTTCGGCATCCAATGTAGTAACCTTTGATTGCGCTGCGAGCTTTTCCTTCTCTAACCTGTCGAATAGTTCCTTGTCGCGGCGCGCATACTTCGAAGATAGCTCATCTTCGATGTGGTAATTCTCCACGAGAGCATCCAACTCAGTGGAGTCGACTTGTGGCGGTTGAGCGTAAAACTTCTTTACAGACTCTCTGTAATCGTCATTTTGATCTCCCTTTGATTCGAAACTGAATGAGCTACGGCCCTGTGGGCGGTAGTCTTGCTGGTAATTGGATTCTTTCAAAAAACCCACGAGGTTCGTGATGCTTGTCCCGTATTGCGAGTTTGCGGGCACAACCTCTCCACTTCTTTGAAGCCTCGACTGCAAAAACAGGGAGAGAGCGTTTTTGGATGGCGGACTTTGCTCGACAACGCTGCTGTCGCTTTCGTCTATGAGAATACTGTTCTCATTCTTCAAGACCAAATGGTAGTCGTTTGAAATGATCAAACTGTCTAGGACCAGTGTGTTTTGCGGACTCTTCTCCAATAGTTTAACAACGGTTCCAGTAGTGGGCTCTTCTGAGCTCTCCTGTGGCAGCTGGTTTTGTCGTACTAGCGTCGCAATGAACTTGCTGAACTGCAAGAGAGGATACGTGAACACATTATAGCGCACATCTGTCTCTATCGGTTTTCGCTCTGGTATTCGTTCGCTACTGAGCGTTCTGTCTTGAGGTAGCAATCTGTTCTGGTTGTGTAAAGGGTTGTTCATAATGCTCTGGTGAGTGCCACCTTCTTGTGCTGTCAAAAGTGATTTATAATTGCTGACTTAAGATAGCCAGCTCACGAGGCGAACTACATATAAAGTTACGTAATACATTATCGAAGCGTGCGACAGAATAGAGGGTCAACTTTACGCTTTTTGTACCCCGAATTCAAGAATACGGGAATTTATTAGCATCCCCACGTGTGAAATGCAATCAAGCCTGGTGGGATTCTTCGGGTCGAGCACGGGGGCGATGGAGAGGTGTAGAGGGTCATACGATAGCTGGCTTCTCGGCCAGCTCGTTTACTGTAGGCATGTCGGTAAATAGAGCCCAATGTTGCTTTTCCAAATTTCCGAAGAGCGCCAATTTCTTGATAAAGCCTACAATGCACAGACTCTTTCAGAGCGTAAATTAATTATTATTTGTACCACCACAAGTGTCCAGATTACAATACGAAGTGAAAATCAGGGGCGCGAAGACTTCTTTTATAGACCCACATTTCTGCACCTCAAAAATACCTTAGGACATGACTGACAATCAGGGCGATTCTAACACCAGTGCCAGGGACCAGAAGATGCTTTTTGCTAATAAGTTGGACCATGAAATCTACCCACCGTGGAAGGATTACTATTTGAACTACAACCACCTTAAGAAGTTGTTGAAGGAGGGTGTGATTTTGCAGAACAACTGGACTGAAACGGATGAGCAGAACTTCGTCACCGCGTTGGACTCCGACCTTGAAAAGGTGTACACTTTTCAGCACACCAAGTTTGATGAGTTGAACCAGGAGTTGAACCGCTTGCAGTTGTTGACGGAGTTGCCTCTGCAGAAGTTTGAGGTGGACCAGTTCTCCACAAAGTTGGACGAGCTCTTGACTGTCGCACAGGAGTTGGAGCACTTCCAGAGAATCAACTACACCGGATTCACCAAGATTGTCAAGAAGCATGACAGAATCCACTCTAGCTACTCTGTCAAGCCGTTGTTGAACGTCAGATTGAAGTCCTTGCCATTCCACTCTGAGGACTACTCGCCTTTGTTGTACAAGATTGGTACTCTTTTCCAGTTCCTCAGAGACAACTACAACATTGACCAGTCTCTCTCCAAGTTGTCGTCGTTCAATGACCTGTCGAACCTGAACAACGAGTTCCAGTCCTTCAAGTTCTGGATCCACCCCGACAACTTGATGGAGGTCAAGACCACCATCTTGAGACACCTTCCTGTGTTAATTTACAACAGAAACCTGCGCAGCGATGAAAACGATGATGATGACGACGACGAGGACGATGAGGATGAGAGCGGCTCTAGGGACAACGACCAGACCATCAACTGTCTCTACTTTGACAACAACCACTTTGACTTGTACAACAATAAGTTGACAAAGATCAACAACTCCTCGACGTTGAGGATCAAGTGGATTGGCAAGTTGTTGGACAAGCCCAAGATCACTCTTGAGAAGAAACAGTTCGACCTGAACTCCAACTTCCACGTTGACGAGAAGATCACCTTGAAGCAGAAGTACATCTCGCAGTATGTCATCCAGCACGAGATTCCAAAGAAGTTGAAGAAGGCCAACCTGGAGGAGTCCTTGAACAACATCTTGGAATTCATCAAGGAGTACGACTTGCAGCCTCTTTTGAGAACTACCTACAAGAGAACTGCCTTCCAGATCCCAGGAGACGACAAGGTTAGAATCGTCATCGACTCCGACTTGATCTTCATCAGGGAAGATACTTTCGACCTGCAATTGCCAATCAGAGACCCAGAGAGCTGGCACAGAACTGACATTGACTCGAAGAGCAACAAGCCGCTCCAGTACTTGAGAAAGGGAGAGTCTTCGAAGTTTCCATATTCGACGATGGAGATCAAGATCAAGAAGTCTTCCGTGAAGAACTTCAAGAACTTGAACTGGATCAACGAGTTGATTAACCTGTCGCACTTGATCAAGGAGATTCCAAACTTCTCGAAGTTCATTCACGGTGTCTCCTCGTTGTTCTTGGAGGACGACAAGTTGGACAACGTTCCATTATGGTTCAACGAGTTGGAGAGCGACTTGTCTTTCAATCCTGAGTTGTATTTGTCAAACAACAGACACGAACAGGCCAAGAGAGATTCCGAGCTGATTGAGAGTGGTATCACCGATGAGGACAACTTGTCGAGATTCAAGACCATGATCTTGAACAACAAGTCGTCATCTTTCCAGCCAAGATCTGCATCGTTCTCTGGTTCTCTCATCTTCACCAAGGATGGCGAGACCGAGGCTTTCCAGCCAGCAAAGGTGGGAACTATCGAGGAGGTTGACGAGGCCGGCACCAACACACAGGGTTTGACTGACGACCAGTCTTCGGACTTTGATGACGATGAGAACGACGACGAGGATGCCGACCGCTACAAGAATCCAATCAAGAAGCTCTTGAACATCCCGACTCAGTTCAGCAAGTTGATCGATGTTGACTCCGAGGATGAGGAGATCGACTTGCCAACTGGTGTTATCAAGCCAGACTCCTGGATAAAGAACGCGGGGCCACTCAAGATCGAGCCTAAGGTTTGGTTGGCTAACGAGAGAACATTCAACCGTTGGTTGCATGTGACCACGTTGTTGTCCACTTTGACCTTCGTGATCTACTCCTCCTCCAAGAAGTCCAACTTCTCATCTCTCTCGGATTACTTGGCTTACGGCTACTTTGCCTTGACTTTGTTCTCCGGTGTCTGGGGCTACTACATTTTCTTGGCCAGAAGAGACATTATCATGGAGAGATCTGGAAAGCATTTGGACAACATTGTTGGACCATTGATCGTGGCCACTGGTTTGTTTGTCGCATTGATTGTCAACTTTGTTTACGGGTGGAAGAATTTGAACTTGGACTTCAGTGACGACTTCTACACCAATAACACGCTTCACAAGAGCATTCACGAGTACGTGATTGAGAAGGTCATGTGAAGAAGCATAATTAATAACTATTGTACACCCTAAAAGTGAATTTATTCAGGCAATTTGTAGTCTCAGTCAGAGGAAATTTCTAGAGAGATAAGCATATAGTCTGAAGTCTGGAGAATTGTTCATCTTCCAGTTGGTCCATCTGAGTGATTTTTTGGTGTAAGCCTGCATACAGGACCATACACGGTGTTCTGAAAAAAGAAGTCCAACATTCATATCTTGAAGACAGTCTCCAATGTCGTTGAATATATCATTGTACACTGTGTCTGCCGTCTTAATACTAGACAAGGAGGGTAGTCGATTATTTGCTAAGTACTACAAGCACCCAACAGAAGCGACTGCAAAGGAATCTAAGGCTGTCTTCGATGGCACCTTTCACACATTAGCACAACAACAAAAGTTTGAGAAGGCGGTATTCTCCAAGGTGAATAAGGTCCACCAGGATATCCTCTTATACGACAACCATTTGGTCACCTACAAGCAAGCTAATGATGTGATTTTCATCATGGTTGCCAAGATAGGCGAAAACGAATCTTTGATCTACTCTGCCGTGGCCAACTTGTACGAGAGCGTGCGGATCTTATTAGACTACTCCGTCGACAGCACTACGATCTTGGAAAACTTTGACTTGGTTGCTTTGGCTATCGACGAAACGATAGAGGAAGGTGTGTTGATCGAAATTGACCCTGCTGTGATTGTGAGCAGAGTCACCAAGGTGCCTGCTCTGGAAATGGCTACCCACGGTATCGAGTTGAACGAAAACACCATTTCCAGCGCGTTCTCCTTTGCAAAGAGATTCGGTGAAAGATTGCAGCAGAGTTTGTAAGTACGTCGAGTTTCGATAACTCTTCAGACCCGAACGTCTCAAATGTTGAAGATAGTAATCCTCAAATAAACAGAGGTCATAAGGTACAGTGTAGATATTGTCTTGTTAGAGGTGAAGCTTGAATCATGTAGATTGTTCATGAGAATCTTGAATTATGTAGAATGTTCTTCTCTTGAGGATCGAAAATGTATCGAAAAAAAACAAGCGACATCAATCTTCAAATTACAACACTCTATGGACGACACATTCCATTTCGCTTTGTTAAGGGTGTCTATCGCACAAACCCTCAAGGCCAATGGTTTTGACAAGTGCAAGCCGTCGGTTCTCAACGTGCTAACTGATATATATATCCATTACTTGAAGAAACTAGTGCAGGAAGCGCTCAGGTGCTCTCAGCTAAGGACTAGGTCCAACAACATAGGGGTACAAGATGTCGTCGAATCGATGATCTTGGTGGGGTTTGTAAAGCCAGAAAACTACTTACGTTTGGACGACAGTCAAGACAACGAACTCTACAACGCTTATTCGATGTCGAAAGTATCCAAATCAGCATATAACACCAAATCACTCGATTCATTCGTTAACTGGATAAAGTATAGTGATTCCTTCAAAGTGTCCAGAAGGCTCAACGACCTTCCCCCTGCATTGATCAAAAATTTGATTGAAAAGAGGAAGTTGGACTTGGACGACGGCGAAACCGACCAAGAGAAAAAGAAGCGGAAGTATAAGGAGAGACAAGACTACTATAACCTGCTTAAATTAAACGACTTAGCGGCAAGCACTATGTTGACGGAGCTAGAGGAAGATGACGAGATGAACGATGGGATAAACGAGAAAGACAACTTGAAGTGGCTTAACTTCTTGATAGAAAAAGACTTGAAGTTGGGGCACGACATGAAGTTTGTGAATACATCGCTCTTTGATGAATTCATTAAGTTCCAATCCAATCCAAAATTCCACCCAACGAGTGGTACCAGCAAAAACACCTTGTATGAAAAATACGAGCAGTTCAGACACCACATGCGCAATGCGAGCAAATACGACCATGTGGTGCTCAGCATAGAGGAGCCAAAGAAGGACGGAACGAAGGAAAAAGCACCTGGTGGGCAACATAACCATGAGGATGGCGAAGAGACCATAGTGAGGCCGACAGAAGAACTAGAGAAATTGCTCCCGTACAACATCAGCTACGACAGCAAACTTGAGGACGACTCTCCAGATCAGTACATTGAGTACGCAGCGAAGCACCATCCAGAAATATTGGAGGAAAACATCACAACGACCGTCCAGGATGTGGACCCTGTGCAATTCGACATAATACAGGAAGACACTCAGCAGAGCGACAACGAAGGTTTTGAGGAACCGAATGATGAGGGTATAGGTGGAGACAACAACTTAATGTTTCTTTAAGTATTCATAGATAGTCATTTTACGAAGGAACGAGTACGACGTGTAGACAGTCTTTGTCAACTGGGTCCTTTATTCACCTTCAAGATCTCCAACTTCATTCACTTTGCTCACAATAACAATTTCAAGTGAACTCTCCTCAAGTTCGCGTTTTACTTCACATTCACAATTCCAGTGAATTCTCCTCAGGCTCGCTTCGTTCGCATTCGGAATAGTTTCCATCAAAGCGCAAATGGTTTAGTGGTAAAATCCAACGTTGCCATCGTTGGGCCCCCGGTTCGATTCCGGGTTTGCGCACTTTTTTGAGAAGCTTCTCATCCAATTTGAAGCAAACGCAAGGTACAGATGTGTAAATGCACAAATCCAAAGAGGCGCTTTCGCATTTTTATCGTGCATCAGGAGGGAAACTATAAATCTGGAACAAGTTCGGATTTCAAGAACACAACCATTCCAAGGGGGTTCGAAATAAGCGAGTGGTCCTGGCTTACAACTCGCTGGATCTTCGGTAGAGCGAAAGCAATCTGGGAAGCCTGCGCAGAAACCTATCCTAAAAGGGGAAAATTGTGAAAAGCGATTGGAAAGCTTCCCAAGATGGATTAATTACGGTTATGATATTTTGTCTTGCATTTGCAAGAAGAGTCCACAGTACGAGTTTTGGTGGTGTGTGGTTCATCCTCCGGAGCAGTTGTGACAATTGTTGTTAGATGAAATCCGACGCGTAAGCAAGGCTAATTTCATTTGCCTTGTTGTCGCTTCGCTATGACTAGAATATCCGCAAAGAGGGGATGACGCCAGTGTAAGCAACGAATTAGTCGACACGTACATCCTACGTCTCATTCACGTACTCACACACTACAAAATACTCTGTCAGTGCTACGCCAAGGAACTGTAGGCCACTTTGGAGCTCCTTTTTCAGCGTATGACACAAAACACGTACAACAACCCTTACAGTAATTGTCTGTATTGGGCTATTGGCAGGCACCTTTGCAAGTAAGACGTCTCGCCTGGGGCGGACCCGGTGGTTCTGTTGCGTATTATTCACTGCTCACCACCTACACGGTCACCTCGCTTCCCTGGCGGCGGACACCCCAGCTCCATGGCAAATCTGTTGCACGGGTTAGTATTTGCACGCGACGCACCTCATTTAGTGGACAAGGAAAAAAAATATAAAGAACAAATTCCCCAATTCTAAGCACAATCCACCAACGCCATAATGCTCAATAAGAAAGTGAACTTGTCGCTCAAGTTCAACAAGTCGTTGAATAACTTGAATACTTCGGAACAGGGACCGTACACACCTGTTGAGCAGACCCTAAAAACCCCCTTGGAACAACCCTGGGGCCATGGTGGGCACCCCGGCAATTTTCCGGGGCACAATGGGCACGGAGTCAGCACTCCCACTACAGAAGAACCACCTAACGGCTTCGCACTCCCAGCACCTCACCGCCCGGGTGCAGTGTACGGGAACCCACAGTACAACGAGTCGGACGACTTTTTATCGATGGCCAACGCGTCGGACACTAAGACCACGCGTAATTTCACGCTCAACTTTGCTCCCGATTTCGACAACTTGGTGTGGTCGGTGTATTTGCAGTTTCTCTCCTTGCCCACCACGACGCCCTTTCTGGGGAACATACCCCCGAGCGGGTTGGTGAGCAAGATCGCCAACGAGACTATGGCGAGCTTGCTCTACACAACCGTAAACAACACATCGCCCCCACACTACGACCACCAACGGATCATAACTTCAGAGTCGTTATCCAACCACGGCTACCAGCCCATTTTCTTGCAGTTGATCAGGAAGCGCTTCTTGGACTTGTGCAGCTTCCACATCGAGAGCAACCACAAGACGCAACAGTCGCCCGTGGAAAAGTTGCCTGGGTCCACGACTGTGTCTATAACGTCTAGCTCGAACGGCAGCGTGTCCATCAATAGTTATTCCGGCAGTAACTTGCGCCAGTCGTCGATTTCGAACTTGTCGTTGACAGAACTCAACATTTCCAATTACAACTCCAACAACGGTGGCACTTCGGGGCAGGTGAGCGCGAATCGCTCGCGAAATTCGTCGATGAGCTTGCGCAAGCAGTCGCTCACGAGAAACAACTCGTACCTGAGCAACAATTGGATCCACGTCGGCAACATCAACAGTATCCGTCCCCTGACACACATGAATGAGAACTTCAACACGAGCACGGACTCGTTGCAGTCCATGCAAGACTACGTACCACAATCGTATATTAACCGCTCTGCAGCTGGCGTTCAGACGGGGGCCAACAGCTTCAGTGCCATGTTGACCGACTACCAAACGCCGCCGCTGTCCAACAAGAGCTCGTTTTCGAGCAACGGATTGCAGCCACCAATTGCTTTTGGAGGTGCGGCTCCCCAGAACGTCACTCCTCCCAACAGCACCAACGCCCAGATGCTACACAGCTACTTGGGCCAAGGCTACGAAGAGTTCCCATATGACGGCAGCGACAGGTCACGCTCGTCCTCGATCAAAAGCAACTCTTTCCCGCGCCCGTTGACGATAAACACAGACAAGGCTAACACACAGGCTTTGAATGCGTTGCATGGGATTTCGAGCACTCCGAACGGCGTGCGGCCGGGCTACGATGATATGAGCCTCGACTCGCCGTTCTTGTCTGCGACCACCCCGAACGACGACTACGGATACTTGTGTAATGGATTTGCAGCCTTGAATGGCGGAATCAGTGCGACAAGCTCGACTGGTGCGAGCCCTGTCAACTCGCACAACGGAACCAACGATACCTTGACAATGGATTCCAGAGTGAACTTGCCCACGGCGGTGAGCTTGAGTGAAAAGAAGAGAGACTCGTTAAAAATGAAGAGGGGTATACACTAGGCTTATTTCGAAAAGGCTAATCGAGTAATAGAATAGACGTTTCTGGTATGGGGAGTAGAAAGAGAAAGTAGATTATGCTAATGGTAAAGTTTAATAGTTACAGAAGAAACGTTAGTGGAAAGAAATGCTTCCGGTGCGAGGAAGTAGAATATGGATTCTTTCTGGCTGAATAGAACATGCTGCTGGTGGCATGATTAAATAAAGCTTGGTCGTAAAACCTGCTTGCCTCTCGCATGCAACACGTGAAGCACGACATATAACTATCATTTTTTGCGAAATCACAATGATATGACGAAAACCACAGCGCGTTTGCTTTCATCGGTACGGGGACACCACGATGAAAAGCAGAAGGTATCTGCCTTGCTCAAGCAGTTTCTCTCGCCCACTGAGTACAAAGTCGACGATAATTTGAATCCCAAGCTACGCGCTTTGAAAGACGCGTGGAACATTCGCGAGGGTGATTTGCCTTTAACCAGCCCCTTCAGCGCATCCCCATTCAAATACCACTCCAAATACAACAGCGAGTATAGCTACGTGCTGTCGCCGCGCCTCTCTGTGACGAAATTGTTGACGTCGTCGTGGTGTGAGTTGAGGGACTACTATGAGATTTACGCGGGGAGCTTGAGATCAAAGAAGCTGCGAGCGGTTATTCTCGGAAGCGAGTACCACGGCAAATTAGAGTTGCAGCTGCATGAGAAGATCGATACAGGCTACTTGTTACATGAGATGCAAAGCGCTCTAGCTGATAATAAATGGGAAGACCCTGAGCAGATGAGAGCTTTGATGTTTGGATCGCCAAATGAGAGCAAGTTAGCAACTGAATGGTCAGGCACTATTATCGGTCGTTTATTTCAACTAATCATGACGTCTGAAGCTAGGGAGGTCCTCGTGCATTGCTTTATCGATTTGCAACAAGGACTGGTTTTGAGCAAGAAATCTGAGCTTGCGAACAGCGACAAAGTTCTCGTTAGTGGCGTAATAGACCTTCTACTGCTCCGAAATAGGGCGGGACTGAGCGATGAGGCACTTTTCAAAGACTTGAGAGACGCTTTGGAATGGGATTCCGATACCTATTTAAACGGCGTACAGCTTTACGATCTCACAAAGGCACTTGCAACGATGAATCCTATAATCGTGGAACATCACAGTGATTACGAGTTGACAATTACGGATGTGAAAACTAGATCGCGCAAGATGGTACCATCACAAGAGTCTGTGGTCAACGCAGCTAAGATTCAAACCTACTACTACAGGATGATGTTCGCGGTTCTTTCTGAAGACGAATTCGCCTATCACAGCTTGATAGAAAACGCGAAGGCTCGTGGTCTTGATGTGGACGCTCCTATTGGATTGAGTACTTTGGTCTCTATTTTGAGAGGAGGCTACCAGTTGTTCTACCTAGATTTCGTCAAGCTTGCGAAAGGAGAACCAATTGGGTTTGCGCCATTCGATGAGTATAATAAATCCCACAGGTTCCCGGAATATGATCTCACGGCGCTCAAAAGCATCGAGCATGAGAGTGCGGAGAGCGACGAGATCGGTGATTTGGGCTTTGAAGATTTGATGACCAACGAGCTCATCGCTCATTGGAAAACTCCCCCAACATTGAGGTATTTTGCAGCCAGAGCTGGACAGTTTTTTCAGTTGATAGGCCCCCTTTTAGGTTTGTCTACTACGGTTGAATACCACACGTCATTCGACGGCGCCCTATTTCATGAGAACGTTTACAACTATGACTCACTGCTTCTACAGAAGCAACTAAAGAGTGCTGCGTCATTTTGGAATGGTGAGCGATATCCCCTGTACACACATGACACGTTGAGGTGCAACTACTGTGACTTCAAGGAGAATTGTATGATTCCAAAAGGAAAATTACCGCCAAACACGCCTAATAACAGAGCTGTTGGACACAGGTTGAATGCGTTTTTGCACAATGAGGAGTGATGTGGGAGGTTTACCACTGGCTATATAATAGGAGCTGAAGTGATAAATCCTCTCCGGCAAAAACGTGAATGACCAATCGCTCTGGACAGATAAACGAGGTTAGGTTAAAGCATGAACTACTACTATATAAAATATCCGCTATTCAATTCAAAATGTAAAACATCATCAAAAGAGTGTAATACATAGCCTTGTATCGACTCTTCTGCAGATGTTTTGATTGCTTTTTGGGAGTCGTTTACCGAATACACCTATAGTATGGCATGTAGTCAGTGATAATTCCCAGTATTCCTACAATGTGTGTGTGAAGGTCGTGTATTTGAATCTAGTTGGTGTAGAAGTTTTCTTCGCATTTTTCATGCTTTTATAGGTCTTCTTTTTTTACCCGGACACAATTAATATGAGGCTACTTTCTTGTCATATTCTGAAGCGAGGTGCTCTTTCAACTTTGTGAATTTGAACTGGAAGGATGTTTTGCAGTACGGACAACGCAAAGGAGTCTTATTTATAATATCTTGTAAGCGATCTTCATTCCTCTCGAGCACTACGAAGTCACTTTCCTCGTCATCTGAGCTTGCTGAGTGGGAATCGGAGTCAAAGTCGTCATCAACTTGCCTTTTGTACAATTGGCGATATCTCTTGCTTGAGAGCGGATTGAGCGTTTTGAACTCAACAAAGAATGGGGTATTGAACGAGTTGAAGTGCTTCTTATTCTTCATTCGCGAAGAATAGAAGTCTTGACTGATGACGTGGATATGCAAGTTTTTCAAGCTGGGTATGGAGTGTACTCCAGATTTCACGAAACCTGATTCGAGCTCAGCTATTTGTAAGGGATCCTTTGTTTTGAACACGGTCTGGGACAATTCCTCAATCATGATGGCCTTCGCCTTGTTGACGTAGTTGCCCATCATTTCGTACAACTCTAGGGCCCCGATTTCCTTGTAGTCTCTGTGAAACGCGTTTAATGGATGGACTGTGGTTACATCCTTCATCCTTGGGATCACCAAGTAGTGTGCCAGTGCTTTCGGATATAAGTCCTTGATGATGATCACATTATCGTCGTGATATAGTACAGCGTTTCCGTGCTCCTCGGGGTGTTCGATATACGTCTTCAACGCATACTGGAAACTCATATTTCAAGAATATAAAAATGTGTGCCTACATCGATGAACCATTATTAGCGATTATGAAGCTATATCTGAACTCTATATTATGAATCTTTCATGCTTTGCGCGAGGTCAAAGGCTTGGGGGATTTCACAGATGTCGTGCTGGCAGTAGGTTCAACCTTGGCCGCCTGCTTCAACTCTTCCTTTGACTCCTCGGTTGACTTCTCCTCCGACTCCTCGGTCTCTTCCAACTCATTGTTGGACTTCAACTTGACCGCGTTCAATTCCAGTATAAACCACACGACAGACGCATAGAGTAAGCATGCAATTACCAACAAGTTGAAAAAGTGGATCGACTTACTCAAGAAAATCAACGAGATCAAGGAGATAATCAACAAGATGAAAGAGGCGTGTGTTGCCTTGATCAAAGCAGGGGTGGTGCCTGGAGTGAAAACCGATTCCCACAACTCAGTTATGAATGCCATTTATAGTTAGTTTGTATATACCAATTTTTCGCCTTTCATAACGCTATTACATAAGTGCTGACTCGGTGGGCAAAAGTGAGGTCGACACGACGTGTTTAAACAATTTTTTTAAAGGATCACTCAGCAAAGCACGTAGAAGAGCACTACGACGATTCGAGATACAACGAAAGGTTTACACAATTAGAGCATATACAAAATGATCCCAAGCGACGACTCATTCATTAGCGAGGACGAGGAGGAATTCTGGTACGTATACCTGTTGCACATGCCTGGCACTCAGGTTCTAAGCGCCCACCGATACTAACTAATACAGCCCATTGTGTGTGGAAGAGATGGACATATCCGACAAGAACTTCAAGCCATGTCCTTGCGGGTACCAGATCTGTCAATTCTGTTACAACAACATCAGGCAGAATCCAGAGTTGAACGGAAGGTGTCCAGGGTGTCGAAGACTATACGACGACGAGAGCGTCGAGTACAAGACCATAAGCACCGAGGAGTACAAACTGCAGCAATTGAAGAAGGAGAAGCGCGATCGCGAGAAGAAACAGCGTGAAAAGGAGAAGAAGGAGACGGAAATGGCAAACAAAAAGCATTTGGCAGGGTTGAGAGTTGTGCAGAAGAACTTGGTGTATGTCACTGGCTTAAACCCGCCGTGCAATCCGGACGAATTGCACTCGGTTTTGCGTTCGGACAAATACTTTGGCCAGTACGGTAAGATTCTGAAGATTGTCATCAATAAAAAGGCGCCCACTCCACAGACCACGCATCACCACCACCTGAATCCGGGCTTGGTCGTTTACGTGACTTTCTCAAGGAAGGAGGACGCCTTGAAGTGCATCAACGAGTTGGATGGAACCTCGTGCGATGGCCGCATATTGAGAGCTGCCCACGGTACCACCAAGTACTGTTCGTCATACTTGCGTGGCCACCCATGTCCAAACCCGAACTGTATGTTCTTGCATGAGCCAGGTGAGGAGGCTGACTCGTACACGAGGAAAGATTTGTCCACTCAACAGGGTATCAAGATGGGAATGAGTGGCATCAACTCTGGTTCAAGGGTGGACAGCAGTTCCAATATCAATGGCTCCCAGTACAATGGCTACAGCGGTGGCGAAGACGAAGGCTACTACGAAGAGTTGGACCCTGCTGGAACAAGCACGAGTCACACGGGGGTTGCTCCAACTCCTTTGGCTGCCCCCACCAGCATCGCTATCGCCAAGAGCTCCGTTCCATCCAGCAACGCTCCAATTTTACCAGCAACTGCTCACTGGGCCACAGGGACTGCAGCGCCGGCTTCGTCGACCAGCTCTCCTCAAATCAGCAACCAGACTCCGTTGGCCAATGCTGCGGCGTTCCCTACCTTGGGTGAGATTTTCAACTCTCAGAAGCAGCAACAGAAGAAGGACACCAAACAGAGGATGAAGTCGTCAAAGACCAGCAAGGACTCTGTGTTGGCTGCAGACGACATCAGCATCGAAGACGACTTTGCTTCCGCTTTTGTCGAGCATACAACGGAGACTTTGAGGGCCATGGCTGCCAACAAGGAGCCATTGAAGGTCAAATTCTCAGTTTCTGCTACAACCAGCAACTTGCCATTCTTCTCTTTTGATCCAAAGGGCACATATTTCTCTGATACCACCTTGGAGGAGGAGAGTATACTCTCTCGCCAGGTGATTGAGAAGTTTATTTTCAGACCATTGAAGAACTACCACTTGGCATACCAGAACCACCCTACCAGTCAGCAGCAAAGTTTGATTCAGGCACAGTTGCAACAACAGCAACAGGCACAGCAAGCGGCAGCGGCAGTGGCAGCTCAGCAAGCACAGGCACAGCAGCATTCACAGCTTAACCCTAGCTCGCAAGCACAGCAGTTGCCACTCGATCAACAAAAGAAGTTAATAGAATCTCAACAGGCTCAGCAACCAGGTGACTCTTCGTTGGCACAGCAACACCAAGTGCGCCAGCAATTGCTTCTCGCGCAATTGCAACAGCAGCAGCAAGGTCAGCAGCAGACACACGCCGGCCAGCCTCACTTCAACATGTTGAGACTCAACGAGCGTGCCACTGCTTCGACCCCACCTCCAGGGTTGTTTACAGCTGGTGGTGTCCCGAAGTCTGCACCGTCAGGTCTGGGAAACCCTGGCTTTCACTACAATGGCGATGCCATGTACAACAGCGGCGTTGGGGCAACCAACGCAAGTGCACCTACAAACACCGTTTCTTCAAGCTCGCAGTTGTTGACCCAATTGATGAGTGGAAAGAAATAAGCATTTAGCTAGCCATGTATAGTAATGTATTATAATATGCTTTGCAGAAAGAGGGTTAGTAAGCAATTAGGTCAATAGAAGATAACGATGTGGAATATCTTCTGCAGAAAGTGTGAGAAGTAAAGTACAAGTATATACATATCGAATTCCGTAGTTTGTGTTCTATTAACTGGTCTACTTTAGTTTGTTCTATTTACAGATCTAAATGACAGACACCACCGAGTCACATTTGGAGCAAAGCTCGTCTTCAACAAGGGCAATGTACTTCCAGCATCTAGGGCACTTATGCTGAGGTGAGGTAGACATCGTTATTGTAACAGGGGTGCCATTAACTTCAGTTGTACACTGCAGTAAAGGCGCTTCTGCTGTTTCACCTACTCTTACTTGTGAAACCAAAAAGTAGTCGTCTAAGAAGTCCTTGTGCTTGATCAAAAGCTCGCGGATTTCGGTCTCACCAATCTCCAATCCCACTGAGAGCTCCAACTGATTCTTATATTTATCGGAACCTCTCAACACCTCTAACTCTTTATTCACCGCTGCTCTCAATGTCCACACCTGGGCGAACTCTGCTTCAATCTCAGGGCTATAATAGTGATCTGGAATTTCAAAACACTTGCTCCATGTACCCATCATGAAAGGAGATTCAGGAAGATCGTGGTGATTGAGCTTCCTGAGCTTGGACCACACCTCTTGAGTCAAAAGTGGCTGAATGGGAGCCAATATCCCAATATATGTGAAAAGCAAGCGTTCCAAAACCGTCTGGATGGATCTTCTCCTTTTCGAGTTCGCGGAGTCAGTGTAAAGGCAGTCCTTGGAGATGTCAAAGTACAAAGAGGATAACTGCGAGTTCATGTGGTGGTTCACTTCGCTAACAACTCTGGAAAAGTTGTGGTCATCGTAGTACTTGACGCATGCCTTCTCTAAATTGTGCAAGGTTGACAAGGTGTATTTGTCCAATGGGTTCAAATCCTCGTACGGAACAGGACTGGAAAAATCTTTCAAGTTACCCAATAAGAACTTGAACGTCACTCTGAGCTTTTTGACATTTTCAAACACCCTATTCAACACCTCATTCGTGACGTTGATGTCATAATTGTAGTTGGAAGATGCTACCCACAACCTTAACCCATCGGTTCCAAGTGCCGGCAAGAATGGCTTCTGGCTTCCGTCGATGACATCGACAGGAGCAATTGTGTTCCCCTTTGATTTGGACATCTTGTCATTGTTCTTGTCCAAGGTGAACCCGTGGGTGATGATCGCTTTGTATGGGGCTATGGGCTTGAAATCCACGCCGTTGTTGGTAGAGGAGATGATTTTGTTCAACAACGACGATTGAAACCAGCCCCTGTGCTGGTCACTACCTTCCAAGTAGATGTCAGCTGGTGGTTGTTCGCTCTCCATAAGCGTTGTCAAGTCCTCACTCAAAGTTGTCCACGAACAACCAGAGTCGAACCAAACATCCATAGTGTCTCTGCCTTTGACGTAAGACATTCCGTTGAGCTCTTCTGGGAGCCAACGCGAAATGTCAACCTCTTCGGTAAACCAGGAGTCGGTTCCAAACTCATCGATCTTTGTGACAATGTGGTTGATGACTTCCATGTCGAACAAGGGCTCTCCAGTAGAACGATCGTATACGATCGGGAGAGGAACACCCCAGTATCTCTGTCTCGAGATACACCACTCATTTCTGTTTTTGATGAACAGCAGCAATCTGTTCTTTCCTGTCTCAGGGTAGAACGCAACGTTTTCTAAGGACTCCAAAGCAGCTGCCTTGATCTTTTCAACATTTATGAACCATTGCGGAGTTGCGCGTTGAATGACAGGTTCCTTGGACCTCCAGTCGTATGGGTACGAGTGCACAAGTTTCGAAATCTTGAAAACCATACCGTGATCACCAAGAAGCTTGCACACAGTTTTGATGCACTTCGGATCAGTGACTTTCATCCCATCTAGCCCATGGAACCCACTTGAAATGCATTTGGCAAGAAGTCTGCCCTCTTCGTCCACGCTGGATTGCACTTCAATACCCGCTGCTTTGCCAACCAAGTAGTCTTCACCACCATGAGCTGGCGCTGTGTGAACCAAACCAGTACCAGCTGTAGCGGTGACGTGGCTGCCATGCAATACAGGGTACTTTGTAGGCTCCCCTGATGCCGGGTTAGTGTAAGAGGAGGATATCAAGACCTCCCCAGATACGCTGAAATCGAGAATACTAGATCCCTCCTTCATCTTCGCGACCGTCTCGGCCAAAGTGCTTTCCACAACCAAAAGTTCGTTCTCTGCAGACTTGACAATGGTATACGTCAAGTTTTTATTAATACAGATTGCTTTATTTGCGGGAATCGTCCACGGTGTAGAAGTCCAAATTAAGAAATCGACTTTGCTGGCGTTGATACCTGCAACCTCCAAGGCTTTTCCAAAGCATTCAGAAGTATGTGCAACAGGAAACTTCAAAAACAACGAAGTGGCCCTGTGCTTCGGGTTGTACTCTAACTCTGCCTCTGCGAGGGCAGTTTTTGTTTCACATCCCCACCACACTGGCTTCATTTGCCTTGAAAGAAGCCCGTTCTTCATCAACCTCTCAAAAACTCTCAACTGGCTGATCTCATACTTGTGGTCCATGGTGACATAGGGCTCTTTGAAGTCTGTCATGATTGCAAATGCTTTGAATTGTTCTCGTTGCTTGTCGATCATTGTTCTGGCTACATTTCTGCACTCAGCACGAATGTCCTCTGCCTTCCCACCTCCCTTCGTAGCCACCGCTTTCATTTCAATGGGCAATCCGTGGCAGTCCCAACCGGGTCTGTACTCGATGAGTGCGTTCTTGTTCAAAAGCTGCCACCTGTTGATGATGTCCTTTAGTATCTTGTTTAAGGCATGTCCCAAGTGGACATCTCCGTTCGCATATGGCGGGCCATCGTGTAAAACAAACTTTGTTCTATCGCCCTTTTCAGATCTCTGCCAATCGTACAACGCTTGTGAGGACTGCTCAACGAGCTTCGACCGCTCCTCGCCTTTCGGGATTTTAGGGCCGAAAGACGTACTCGGTAGATGTAGAGTTTTGGAGTAGCTTGGCTTGGTGGACTGGTGCCTCAAGGACATCCACGGTATCCTTGTGCTCATGGAGTGATAATTTTTGGTGGAATTTTGCCAAACACGAATTTTCAGATCAACACTCCAATTACTCAATTGTTAACAGAATCAAATCTACAGGTTCAACAATAACTCGATATCAACCTACAAACATCAAAGACACATTGCTTTTATCCACTATCTACATAGAACTTAAAACGAATAAATAAATAATTTGAAAACATCATCACAGTACATAGACTAATTAAGCCTTCTTGAGGTTCTTGACCAACTCGATGTACTTCTCGGTGGAGAAGGACTTTGGTCTCTCAATAGACATACCCAAACCTCTGTCCAAGATCAACTGTGGCAAGACACCGAAGGCTCTCGAGACACCGAACAACACGGTGTAGAAAGACTCCTCAGTCAAGCCGTAGTACTGCAAAAGGACACCAGAGTGGGAGTCCACATTTGGCCAAGGGTTCTTGGTCTTACCGTGCTTGGTCAACACACCTGGGGCGACTTCGTAGATGTTGGAAACCAACTTGAATAACTCGTCGTTTGGCATGTGCTTCAAGGCAAACTCTCTCTGAGCAGTGTATCTTGGGTCGGTCTTTCTCAAGACGGCGTGGCCGTAACCTGGAACGACTCTACCAGCGTTCAAGGTCTCCCACAAGTACTTCTCGATGGCCTCCTTGGAGATGTCACCGTTCAACTCCTCTCTCAACTTGAACAACCACTCCAACACCTCCTGGTTGGCACGGCCGTGCAATGGACCAGCCAAACCGTTCAAGCCCGCAGCGAGGGACAAGAATGGGGAGGACAAAGCGGAACCAACCAAGTGGGTGGTGTGGGCAGAGACGTTACCACCCTCGTGGTCGGAGTGGATGGTCAAGTACAATCTCATCAACTCGACAAACTCCTTGTTCTCGCCGAAACCCAACAAAGAGGCCAAGTTAGCACCGTAGTCCAACTTAGGGTCGATCTGGGCTGGGACCTTGCCGTCGTGGAAGACGTTTCTGTAGATCTTGGCAGCGATGTTTGGCAACTTGGCCAACAAGTCAATGGAGTCCTCGTAGGTGTACTTCCAGTACTCGGTCTTGTTAACACCCTTGGCGTAGGCCTTGGCGAACTGAGACTCGGACTCCAAAGCAGTCACGGCAATGGAGAATTGGGCCATTGGGTGCAAGTGCGATGGGGACGAGTCGATCAAGTCCTCAACGTGCTTTGGCAAGGCAGATCTAGCAGCCAACTCCTCAGAGAAAGCCTTGGTCTGAGCGACAGATGGGACCTCACCGGTCAACAACAACCAGAACAAAGCCTCTGGCAATGGCTCCTCTCCACCTGGGGCCTTTGGCAACTCCTTCTGGATATCTGGGATGGTTCTGCCTCTGAATCTAATTCCCTCAATTGGGTCCAACACAGAACCCTCCCACACCAATCCCTTGATGCCTCTCATACCACCGTATGCCTGCTCGAGGAGAACCTCGCCGATAACCTGGAATCTAGTTAGTACAAAATTGAAAATCACATGACCGTTTCCTCGGAAATAATCTTCCGGTCGAGCGATTGGTGGGGGTCAGATATAGCACGCGATCAAATTGCACCCGTTGGTGTAACTCGGGAACAACGCAAGTTTCATCAACAGAGGCCATTATATCAGTCTCTGCCCGTTTAAATTTGATTCCGCTCATTATATCTGCCTCTGTTCAAATCGGTCATTTTTGTAAATATGATACTTACAGTCTTACCGTGCTCCTTCTTCAATTGCTTGACCTCCTCGGCCTTGGCTGGGAGGATCTCAGCCAAACGAGCCTTCAAAGTCTAGAATGCGTTAGTTATGTCCTGGGGGAGGAAACTGGCGAAAAGCGTGATTTGCACTTAACACCGTTGGATCCAGCGAATGGAAAGGTGTACATACTGGCTCAGCAGTAGCAAAAGCTCTGGTGTTTAATGCAGCTCTCTTTGCGAAAGCAGTGGAGCGGGAAATGGATCTGAAGGCAGACATGATTTAATGGATGTACCGTAAAAAGAGCAGAACAAAAAGGTGGGAAAAATCAATTGATATATATAATAATTGGAAGTGCCTGCTATTCCCAAAGGTCTCCAGTAATTAAATTCCAAGTCACGAGAAAATCACTTTCAAAAAAGTTGATCTTCCGGGGAGCATCGCAATTGGCCAATCACGCCGCGATAAACTGCTCGCTATGGTACAATATGACGTCGGATACTTACGGCCAAAAAATACGTTTTGAAGAAATTTCATAGGTCGTGTAGGCGACACAAAATGTGGGTGAAAAGAAATAAGCAGATTATCCTCGGAGCAAATTCCCACAGAAATGGTATCTCCTCAAGGGCCGTCTGTGTGCTTAGAAGACTGTACTTGACGCAGCAGGGGCCAAATTTTCGGGGGTCCACTTTGAATTGCACTTCGGCGCCACGCAACCATCCCGCATCTCAAGCAATCCTCTAATGGGTCTGGCGAATCAGCGGAATCTAATTCGGGGCCAAGAATTCCCCAGATTTCGGAGTAGAAATTGCACACGTCAGGAGTTAAAAACGTACAGGTGGGGGACCCCACAATATAAGTGGCCCCTACAAAACTCTATCCAATAGCGTCAGTTCTCTACAAATATATTCAGTTCGTGAGACCCGTTCTTAGTATAAGGTCCGGTTACTAGAATGCGTCTCGTAGCCTTCTTTATGCTTAAAGGAGTACAAAGCGGATGACGTTTGTAGCTAAAGCACGAATCTCACCTATAACTTCACCCCGTTCAAGCCTGGAAGCATGCAATGTGTGTCTCCGAGTGACGGGAGAAACTGTGTAAATTCCGGCACAGTTCACATCACGAGTTTTCTGGGGTACATCCGGTAGCCGGGTTATGTTTGCTTCCGTGCGAGAAAATATACGTTGCGGTTTTATGGACCCTCCTTCCCTGGTTATTATACGAACCATGCAGCCCGTATCCACTCGGATCATCGTAGATCAGATGCGAGTGATCCGCAGTGAGGGAGATCAAAACACCAGCACTTCAAGCTATTTTGAGGGTTGACCTAAATTTACAATCGGAGTGATGTGGTCAGGCGACAATAGACTCCCTGCGTCTCGTACGACTACCCCTACACACTACTGGGACAACAGTGCAATATTTGCGATAGGTGTCAGTTCTTTTGTGAACTCCACAGATTGGTTCTAAAAAAATGCTTTTTTCCAAGTCATCGCGAGATTGTTAGCCATGTCAGTATATCGCATTCTTGGAGGACTTCACCTCTCCTCTTTGGAGCCGCTCCTCGCAGAGCAGGACCTCCACAAAGAGCACAACATAACGCACATCATTTCCGTCATAGCTGGTCCTGATCCAGTCCCTACCATGTACACTCAACCCCCATACACCCATTTACAGATACCTATCGATGACACGCCCCAGACCAACATTATAGAGCAATTTGGGTTGTGCAACTCCTTTATCGAGTCGGCAAAGCCTGGAAACGTCTTGGTTCACTGTGCCCAGGGCGTTTCGCGGTCCGTCACCATCGTCGTTGCGTATCTCATGCAAAAACACAGTCTCAAAGTCGCACAGGCGATGCACGCAGTGCGCAGAAAGAAAGAGAATGTTGAGCCAAACCACAGTTTCATCAGGCAGTTGAAGGCTTACGAGGCAATGTCATACAGAGTGGATGTGAACAGAGGCATCTATATCGAATTGCTCAATGACTTGAACGAAAGAGTCGATGCTGACTCATTGAGAGACAAGTTCATGCTGAAAAAAAGCTCAAACGAGGAGAGTCTCACCGACTACGAGCGTCCCTTCAAGCTCAGATGCAAGAAGTGTCGCCAGCACATCTCCAAGTCCGCAGAGATAGCATTTCATGTTCCCCCTACTACCGACTCTCGCCAGGCACAGTTCATCAGGACGGCTCCAAACTCAAGACGTATCGTAAAGGCAGAGGGAGCCGCGCAAACCTGCCTGCACTACTTCTACACGGAGCCACTCGAGTGGATGTCGTCTGAATTACAAAAGGGTGAGATAGAAGGTAAATTCTCGTGTTCTAAGTGCACATCCAAAATCGGCGGTTATTCGTGGAAAGGCTCAAGGTGCTCGTGTGGCAAATGGATGATTCCTGCCATACACGTACAGTCCGCAAAGGTTGACAGATTCTACGATAACGCAGAGCTTGAAAATGTAACGAATGTCATTACGGAGTGATGAACAAGGACGTTTTAGAAAGAATTCAAACTTTATGGAAGAGTTCAACAACGTATATTTAGTTAAGGGGGCGATAGATTGGGCAGTTCATAGAATACCATTTTAGCATGGAGATATATATTATGGCCTGTAACTGAGCTACTCCTCTATCACCATATCTAAATTTTCGTGCTCATCCTCCTGTATTGAACTGGTCATCGCGGTTTCCACGGTCCTACCGCTATTCAATAAGGAAGTCGTAGTCGATGAGCTCGAAACTCCACTATTCATCAACATTTGGTGTAGCCCCGGATCCACACTAGAGTGGTCCACTTGATACTCGACGTCATCAGCCATGAATCCCTCATTGACTAAATTATTTGCATGTGCCTGTACTAAGGGAGATGCCTCCATTGTGTGCATGCCTGGTAGACTCATGCGAGTGTTTCGCAACTCCTGAAGTCTCAGCAAGTCACCATCCAATTCTCCGTCCACAAAAGACTCGTCGGGGCTACCTATAGAATTCTGTAGAACGACCCCGTGTCTATGTTCGGCCCCGTCGTCACCAAAGTCCTCGTCTAGCGAATGGTCCTGATCGGCATTGACGACATTTGCGTCGAGGTCAATCTCTGCGCCTGAAACGTCTGTTGGGACGTTTTCCGCAGTGTGGTTATATGAAGCGTCGTCATACAGCGCTTCTTGTGTTTCGCACTTCTTCGCCTCGTCGTGGTTTATCTCGTCCATAGTGCGCTCAATGCCGATCGGACGGATCGTGGAATATCCAGTATTCCTTATGAGCTCCAATTGGTCGATCTTCAGTTGCGCAGAGGGACTGTTGAGTTGCGTGCGTGCGAACTTGCGCGGACCCTGGGAATGGGGCCCTTTAATACCTGGTATCGATGTGGTCATTTCAATAGTGTATTCGAAATGTGACAAGTTGGCCCCTGGATACTCTGGACAGTACGCCAGTAGAGGCGGGGCAAACAACAGTCGTATATATTTCCTATGCTCATCTGCTCCTTCAGTGTTGGCGTGGGGTTGTGTGTGCGAGCGCTGTAACGAACTCAGTGTAGGATGGCCTATTGTCGAGCGCACATTATCCCAGCTGGATACTTGTTCATCATCTCCATTCCATAAGCCGTATAAATCGTTGGAGAATAGATTTGGAGAATACATTACGTTTTGCGAGATTTTACACAATTGTGTAGAATATTACCATAAAATAACAATCACGATATGAGTTGGATTCACTGTATATGACAAATGTCCTCTGCGACAGCAAATATACAATCTCACAATACCTTTACACTACCCAGGCCGACTATTAAAATCTCTGGTAACCTCTCTATACTCTATAAACCCTTATCCCATATCTATTATTGCTCTCCCTCATCGTCTGTCAAAACAAACTCATCCAAAACATTCCTTTTGTACGCCTCGTCGCTGTGCAATCTCATCTTCTGGACATCTTCGTGAAGCGGCCACACAAAGCCCTCCTCCTGCACGCCTCTCAAAGTGACTATACATCCATAGCATATGTGAACATGGTCACCACATGCCTCTTGGCCATGAGAACCCACATAGTTCGCAAGGTTGTGAAAGTCCTCCTCGGAATCCACTGGGGCGGCTTCGTTCACGGTGATTGTGTTGAGCCAGTCACGCGGGTCGTGGAAGATGTCCACACCACACACTTGGCAAGTCGCCAACACGGAGGCATTTGGAGCTCCAAGTTTCTCCCCCGTCTTGACTACCGTGGACGCTGTAGAAGCGTACCCAGTTGCGTCCAACATGGAGAAGTAGTTGGTGGTCAAATCCCTAATGGTAAGGTTCCTGGAGATCTTGGACTTTGGGACGGTAGAGCTCACTATGTACTGGTCCAAATTCGCCATTTTAGCATACGCAACCATCTCTGCAAACAACACATCTCGCAATGGAAACAAGAGTTGCATTGTCTTTCCACGATACTCCACAGAATGGTCCGCTACTGTACGGTGCACTGTAGAACCTCTGCCCTTCACTGTAAGCGCTATGATTTCGTTGGCTATGCGCGTCATGCTGTGTCCGTAAATGATAGTAGCGCAGCTCTCATCGTGAGCAGTTCTGCGGATCAACTCATCGTATATGATGGTGGTCAAATCCTCTGCAGACGATTTGCTTGCGCTAAGGGCAAGAATGTCGCTTATGCTGTATGTGTGATCGCTTTTCAACGGGCATGTGAGCCCACTGAAGTCGTTGCTGATAAAGATCCTGCTTAGAGACGCCTGATCTAGAATGTACGCATCTGCAGATAACAGCCTGAACTTCACGTCCACCGACGGATATTTCATGAGGAGCTCCGGTATTACATCCGTGACAGGCTTGTCCAACGAGTCAACAGAAGACTCATCGATGTTGAGAATTATCACCTCAAAGCCCTGCTTTCCTTTGTGGGCTACCTGTTGTTCTTGCAACAAGGAGCAGATGACGTCGACCAACACAAGCGACGATACACCACCCGAGAAAGCGAGTAAGACTCTCGTGGTCCCTAGTCTCTCTAGAACTGCTCCGTATTTCACCTTGTACTGGTCATCTTGCATCTGCTTCCGCTGCTTTCCCCTAACAAAACGTATGAAGCACTCAGAGCAGAACTTCTCCTTCCGCGAGACCAACACTGCAGTTTCAGTCTTGCATCTCAAACAAATACCCTCATCCTCGATGAGGTATTTTACGGGTTGGCTCTCCATGATTTGAGAAGATGAGAACTGGGCCAAAAAAAAAGCCAAGAACAAGCCCGCACCAGCATGGGGAGCACCGACGAAGAAATTGTCGACTCAGTCGAGCTAGTCGCTCGCCTTGAAGACATAAAGAAGATCCAGAACAAATTGGAAACTGACACCGTGGAAACGGACAAGAACAAGGTGGACTTCACTGGTGAGAAACTCAAATTCTACCCCGATAACCCAGAGAATCACAGACACAAGTACAGATGGTCCATGAAGGAAGCATCCAAGTACTACGACCCGTGTGAGGAAAGCAGACAGGCAAGCATGGACTGTGTGTTGAGGAATCAGGAGGATAGAACGGTTTGTCAGGACTTCTTTGATGCTTACAAGGAATGCAAACAGGACTTCTTCAACAAGAGGAAGCAAGACAGAAGGGAGGGCAGAAAGGGCTGGGGATTTTGGTGACCACACAGGCTCGATAAAAAAACTGCTTTAAGCTGGACAACAAGGACTGGTTTTCGTGAATGACTCGATTCTTGGGTTTTCGCCTTGATGGTTTTATTAGCCCACAAGATTTGAGCGTTCATGGAAACACATGAACAGCACCACACCCTTCGCCAGATTTGGCGATATCTTCATTTGTACATACCATTATGCTCCGAAGGAAAACATTCAACGCCTTTACGTAGTTCATTGCATGAAATCTCCATTCCTATAATCCTATACAAACCCGTAGCTTTGAATTCCTCCTCCCTCACCCCTAGGGCTAGAAAAAACCCGCGGAAGCCCTATTAACTGACTGACAAATGGCGGGTGCCAGCTAGGGTTCTGGCCCAAGTGTCCAGCCTCATCTGGAGGTGCGTTCATGTGCTCCAGCCATTCTCTGAAAAACTCCTTGTGTTGCGAGGGCACATGTGGAACACGATAGTGGATATGATCAAACTTACCAAAGAATGACCCGAAATGACGGAAGTATGCTGCGGAGTTTTGTATCTCTAAATGGCCCGTCTTCCGATTTAACGAACACACAAGGGTGTATGTACTATCTTCGCTTTCAGTGTTTGGTGCCTGACCATCCTGCTGCCTTATGATGTTGAAGAGTTCGGCATAGTGGTCGTACCCCCTGCCCTGGTTGTCAACCATGTCAACCTTCCGTATCAAACCTAGGATGAATGTGATGAACCTGTCTAACATGCTGAGAGCATCTACCTTCAAGGTGAAAAGAACGTAATTGAGCTGGATATTCACCAACGTCGTCGGACACTCCTCCACTAGCTTGTCACTCAAAGAGTTGGTAAAATGGCGGTCCCAGTCCTCCAAGTAGCGCGCCTGCGTGTGATCCTGCGGGGGCCCCGGCCTATTGGTGACATCGACCGCTTTTTCGTTCTCCCGGTTGGCCTTGAAACAGGGAAGCCCGTTCATCAATCTCATGTAGTAATCGCGAAATTCCACGCCTGAAGTCGTCACATGCTTTTGGACCTTTTTTGACGCAGTCGAGTCGTCAAACTTCTTGACCATCTCTTGCATGTATAAAAAAATGTAGTCCTCCTTGAGCTGCACGAACGGGTTGATTTTGAGCCATGAAAGAAGCTGCGAGTGAATCAAATTCGACTTGTACTTTGGAAAGCGCGTGCTCATCGGATCCCAGCATCTATCGTCGTCGTGCACAAAGCGAAGGTCATTTTTCTTAAAGTCCACGATTTCCCCGGAGGCAGTAAAGTCAAACATCTCGTTTTCAAAGACATCACTGTCAACTCCGCTCAAAAAGTCGACAAAGTCAGTTCGGAAGATCCACGTGAGCTGCACTCTCTTTGAGAGCTTGGAATTCATTGGGAGATCAAGAGCAGTGAATGGGAAGTAGGACGAGAAGAAAAAGTAGTCAAACCACTTCTTGCGAACGTCAGCGCCAGCTGTGCTGTCCGTGCAGAATTGCGCTTCAACAGTCTTCTTGTTGTGATTAACATGCGTGAAGCACACGTCAGCTTCGAAGGAAAGCGAATCCGTCAAACTTGCTACCCTGAAAGTCGACCCAACTGACAAAAAGGAACAAATAGGTGAGCTGAGAATCGAATCCACATCTTCTCGTGAAACGTATGATCCAGAGTTGACTGGCGTATAGCCATGCTCTCGCTGTACTCTTTTTCTCTGTCCCTCTTTATGGCACAACTTGCGCTTGTTTTTGAGTCCTTGGACTTGAGGCTCGGGGTCTTCCACCAAGGAGACCACTCCCTTGTTTCTTCGAGCCAAAAACTCGTTCATGGCGCTCTTGTAATCCGGTGCGAGCCAGTCGCATGCCCGGAATTTGTTGCGCTTGGCGAGCACCATTGTCTTTACCTCTGAGCGCTTCTCCTCTAGTCTGAATAGCGGAGAGAATTCCAGCGTTTTCTTGAGTGCACAGAGTGAAGCATGGAGCTTTCTGATGTCCTCACCTACCTTAACGAAATTGACGGAAATCGCCTTGGACTGCGACGGCTTTAACTTTCGAAGCTGTTCTGGCAGGAGTGTGGATTTGCCAATCATTGACTTAGATCCTCTTGCAGCGCCGTTCCTGTACCTAATGGCATTCAGCCGAGACAATGGTATCCCCGAAGACGATGTCGGTCTTCTTGGAGGGGCAAGGTGCACATGTGGGCGCTGCCTTGACGGTACTCGGGTATCCACCAAATTGGTATTCTGCTGCGCAGACCTTAGCAACAAGCCCTGTATGAGTCTCTGGGCATTAGATTCTTCGCTCTGACTCTGCTCTATGTAATCAATAACCGCAAATGGGCTGCCAAATAAGGAACGCGGAGGGTCATCCTCGAGAATATATTCGTCACGCACTACCTCGTCTCCCGTATCGTGGCGTTCGGTGCTACCTCCTGACATGTCTAGGTTGTCACGCGTGACGTCTTCTTCCGTATTTATGACCGTGTCTTCGTCGTCTCCCAGTGAGGAGGCCGTATCTGCTTCATAGTCGCCCAAGTCTTGGTGGGGTGCGAAGCCGTCGGGCCCAATGTTCCTCAACTGCGATGGTATGTTGTTGACAGAAAGGTGGGGGGTAAGTGAATTTTGCTGGTTGCGATACGTTTCAGCTCTGTAGTTTCTGAAGAGGTAGTCAGACATGATATTGAGGGAGTTGAGGCTCGACCGGAGTCCCCTCACTGATCCGCGGTACTGGCCGTGGTTGATTGGGGGAAGTTCATCGCTGGGGAAGTCGAGCGGGTCTAATAGAGTGTCGGGATCGTCTCCGGATCGCCATAAACTGGCTCTGCGTCGGTCGTTGGGTGAAGACGGAGGGGGCATAGTGATCTAAATAAAACTATCCTCCTATGTTGGATCACGTGAATGCCCTAACATAACCTGTAAAACATAACCTGTGGAGCAACAACCAAAATAGTGCGGCTTGTATTTTCACACTCAGGTCCAGCCCCGTGACAGCTCGGTGGTTGACGATGCAAACACTGGACTCTGATGGCTCCTCAACATCACGTGCACTCTATCGTTTAAATCACGTGACCGAGGCGGGCGATCGAAATCACAGGGGTCCTACCCTCAGGAAGCTAAGCACCCAGCCCGCGTCTGTTTGTATTTTTGCATTTCGCACTATGTTTCAGGTTAGCTTGTAGTCACACTATTTGAACAAATACAGAAAAAAACACAAGATGCACAGGGAGATTAGTAACATGCGAGAATGCCAACACACCCGTCAACAGCGCGTCAACAGCCGATAAAAGCGCACAAAACAGTAATGTAGAGTATGTTGCTTGTGTTACTGCCTAGCAAGAGAAATATTCCGGTTGCCTATTCATTCCACACCGTGGAAATTAAACCACTGTGTTGTTTAATCTCATCTTTTTTTTTCGTTTGTTTTCAGACACTCCACTCAAACGATAACACCTACTACAATGTCAACCGGCACTGTGTACATTTGTATCAAGCAGTTTAATGCTCGTTTGGGGGATGAGCTATCTCTCAAAGTGGGCGATAAGTTGGAGCTTCTCGCAGATGACAGCGAGTACAATGACGGGTGGTATATGGGCAAGAATGTCTTAAGCGGTAAAGTGGGTCTTTATCCAAAGCTGTTTACACAAATCGTCCAAGAGCAGGCATCTCCGTCACTACTTCGCTCGCGTTCGAGAAAGGTCGGCGCAAGTATAAAGAACAAGGACTCGCTTCCCCCCACCCCCTCAGAAAAGTCTCTCAGTGAAGCCAGTAAGGTAGGGAAGACCATGAGCGATATCGACAAAGCGCTCCAAGAACTCCAAATCGACCAATACATGGATACCCCCAACCAAAGCTACGACGACGACTCCAGCTTGCCTTTGAACACCAGTAAGCTCTCGCTGTCTACACCGTTCACCAGTCTGCTCTCTGTAAGCAAACTGCTGCACCCAGAGCACCTGCATCTGCGGAGTACCTCAGTGCAATCATTAACGGAGGATCTCAACCCACTCAAAGCGCACGAGTGGACCCCACAGCAGGTGTCTTCGTACTTTGCGATTGTGCTTGGGTTCGATATGGAGATTGCTGGCAAATTCGCCAGGCACAAGATCACCGGAGCGATTTTGTTCCAGCTCGACTTGGCTCACTTGAAGGAGTTGGAGATCGACTCGTTCGGAACCAGATTCGAGGTACACAAGGAGATTGAGAAGTTGCGCGCCATATCATCGAGAAACGCCAAACACAAGTCTTTGAGCAGGTCAAACAGCAAGGCAAAGCCCGCAAAGGAGAACGGTGCGCGTGATTTCTCTGAGAGCACCATCAGTGAGGTCCCAGAGAAGACTGCATCTGTCAAGCGTACCGACAAAGAACGCACCGACAAAGAACGCTCAGACAAGGAACGCTACGACAGAGAACGCTCAGACAAAGAGCGGCCTTACGAAAGCAGACGCACAGAAAAGGATCGCCTAACCAAAAGCTCCAATAAACGTCACTCTATGCTTATTGTGGGCGACGACACTAAACTCATGCCATCGGCATCGATCTTGAATACCCCACAAAAGACCCACCACAGAAAGAGATCGCAGTCGTTGGACGACGTCAGTGAGAAGCGAAGTTCGGTTTTTCTCAGTCCTTCAGACTTACTGTTTGCGTCCCCACGCAGGGCCCCAGAACCTCCTGCAGGCAGTCCTGTGAACAAGAACTTCAAGTTTGGAGGCAGTCCCGACCCACATCAATCGCCTAGAATGGCTAGCAGGCCAGCCTCATCGGTATATGAATCGTCCATGATTAGCCACAATAGAGGGATATCTAATGTTTCCGGCCACTACCACCCACAACACCACAGACGGGATTCGTCTGTGATATCTGGCTACACGAGCACACAGGCGAGCATGAATGGGACGAACTTGAATACTCCAGCACCGATGGCGACTGCGAACCCGCTGAGTGCCTTATCAAACTCTACCGCCACCCCCACAACTGCATCAGGTGTTTCCAATAGACACTCTGGATTCTTCCTGTTCTTATCGGGGAACACCGACAAGAGGAAGGACACAGAGCTTATTGACGACAGCGATGACGATGTGGATAACAGTGAAGACGACATAGGCGGTGCACCGTACGGCAAGTTGATCTCGCCTGTGAAGGTGAAGCGTGAGAATTCTCTTTTCACCCCCAAGCAGCGCAAGTCTGCATTGGTTGATAACAGTGACTCCATAGACATCGATGCGGCGTATGCGTCGCCTAAGAAGCTGAAGTCAGTGTCGTACAAATCGGAGCGCTTGGTCAAGGACGAAAAGCGGGCGACCTCGGACTCTGCGGGTGCGGCGGGTACAGGAAACACAGGGACAGTTTCTCGTTTAAAGACGTTGAGAACAACCTCGACGCAGAACTTCCGTAACTTGACGCAGTCCAAGAAACTGAAAACCTCAGCTTTCCAAGAGGGAATCCGAGAGCTTCTTCCCGACGAGGCCACAAAGACCGCCAATCACAGTGGGTGGATGTCGAAGCGTTCAGGCAACACGTTGAGCTGGCGGTCTCGGTACTTTACGCTACATGGTACCCGCTTGTCCTACTACACATCTATGAAGGACAAGAAGGAGAAGGGATTGATAGATATCACAGCACACAAAGTGGTTCCAATAAACCCAGATGCCGAGAGTGGTGGTGCCAATGATAAGTATGTGGCGTTGTACGCACTGTCCACAGGTTACGGTAGGTACTGTTTCAAGCTTTTGCCCCCTGCTCCAGGATTCAAGAAGGGCTTGACGTTCACGCAGCCCAAGACGCACTTCTTCGCAGTGGACTCTGCGGAGGAAATGCGTGGGTGGTTGAAGGCCTTAATGGTTGCAACTATCGATATAGATGACACCGTGCCAGTTGTGAGCAGTTGCTCCACACCGACTGTGAGTTTGTCCAAGGCACAGGAATTGTTGGCCAAGGCGAGAGAAGAAACGAGGTTAAAGGACGAAGAGTTGCGCGCCAAGGGATTCTTGAGAGACGGTGCAAATGGACTTGAACTTGAGAGTGATTACGGGCAGTATCTACACGACTTGAACACAGATATCCAGACATCATTGGACCTGAACACGTCACCAAACATCGACTCCGTCGACGAAACGACTGTAAATTCGATCCCAGCTAAGGGTCCAGGTGTCAGTGGTCCGCCAAAGTTGACTGTTGACACTGCCGTGGACAGTGGAAGGTCCAAAGCACCGACAACGCCACTGATTACGCAATCGCCCCACCAAACAGGATTTGCGTCGCCATATTTGTTGGCATCAGGGTTGTTGTCTCCCAAGTCTGGCCAGAGCACTAGTTCCCCAGGAACCCCAAACCTGCGTGGCGCAGGGACTGCGACGCCAACTCCAACCGACTACTTCCAGGATGGCGTTGGAGAGGAAACCCCAAAGTCTGTTTTTCTGAACAGCAACGGTAGAATCATCAGCGGGAGCAGGAAAAAGAGCACCCCAGACAAGATGTTGGCGTACACCAACGATGGACTGGGAAATCACACTTTTGTGATCAGATCAAAGAAGTAACTCAATTTGACATTGAGAGGTTAGGGTATTAATGAGCGTGTAATGAATATAGAACTGTTGAGAGGCAAGTGTAGAAGAAAACTGGGTATGCGGTGCCTGTATAGTGGAAAGAACTGGCAAATTGGTAAGCCTGCCTGTATAGTAATCATTCGTATTTACAATCGATTTGGAACTTCAGCTTTTTTTTGTTTACAAAGAAAGAATCAAAATCATGGAGACCACTGCAGATGGAGTCTACGTGCAACAGCACTTGAGGTCCATCATATTGCACTCCATAGATACATTCAACTACACAAACGCAGAATTCGTGAGCGAGCGGCTAATCGCCCTTGATCCCGACAACCTTGATCTGGTGCATTTGTACTGTTTGTCTCTTTTACATCAGGGCAAGTACAAATCTGTTTACAGCAAGTTAGTTGAGCTCCTCCTGCACGACCACTTGGGGTGTTCGTTCCTTTTCTCGAGGGCCTGTTTGCACTTGGGAAGGTACAAGGAGGGTGTGTTTCAACTTCTCAAGTTGAACTACATGTACAACGAGAGTGCGTTGGAACAGATCAACGGCAGCGACCAAGGCCCGTTTCACTTTGTATCTTCTCAACAAAAGTACCAGTATGAAGCAAAGCGCAGTGTGATGGCAGACCCCTCAGCGATGTACCATTTGCTCGGCGATTTGTACCGGGGCATGAACGACACGAAGAATAGTGCGCTCAACTACTCGCAGGCACTCAAGTACAACCAGTTTGACTTCGAGGCTTTACAAGAGCTTTGCAAGCTTGGAGTGAATGTTAAAGTGGCGTCGCTTTATAGGCAGACTCAAATGGGCGATCTGCGAGAAGATGTATTGACAAACATAACGCCGTACGAGTTTGGGGACAAAATGGCCAACCCCTTCACAAACAACGCGGAGGCGCCAATAATACTCCCCGACGACAGCTTTACACAAACGATATCAACCCCACGAGTAAAGCCCTTGCCACTGCCAGACGCTCCTCTTCGAAAGACAAACTTGAACACGAACAACCACTTTGAGTTCACAAAACCAAGCTTTCCAGTGAGCGAGACAGACAAGAAGCACAAGAGCACGTACTCGAGGATCACGTCGAGGCTAATTTCACAGCCTCTGTCGCAAAAGGAGGATACTGGCGCGAAGAAAACGGGGCTTCGAAGCGCTCTAAAGAGAACGAGTTCGCACAACGACTCAATAACCACCACATCATCGTCGTCTTCGAGCGCGGGCGCCTCGGGCACAATACAAAGGGAAGTCGCTAGAAGTCACACTTATTTGCTCAAGGTATTCAGTCTCTTTGCGAAGGCATTCAAGTGTTTCAGTCGCTACGACTGTTTCAAGGCAATACGATTGCTTGAGTCGCTTCCAGAATACGAGAAGGAAACAAGCGCGTGGGTGCTCAGTAAGTTGGGCAGACTCCACTACGAAATCGTAAACTACAAGCAGTCGGAGCACTTTTTCGTCAAGTTGCGCATTTTGGACAGAACGAGGTTGGAGGACATGGAGTATTACTCGACTTTGTTGTGGCATCTTCACAAGAAGGTCGAGTTGACGTATTTGTGTACTGAATTGCACAACTTGGATACGAGATCCCCAATAACATGGTGTGCTATCGGTAACTTATTCTCGTTGGCAAGGGAGCCAGATGAAGCCATCAAGTGCTTCAATCGTGCAACGAAGCTAGACGAGAACTTCACATATGCGTACACCTTGAAGGGCCACGAGTACTTTGGCAATGACAACTACGAGATGGCATTGGAAAACTTCCGCATCAGTTTGCTAATTGATCCAAGGCATTACAATGCGGCATACGGGATCGGTATGGTATGCATCAATTTAGGCGACTACCACAAAGCAGATTATCACTTCAGAATGGCCGTTCTGATCAACCCCATCAATATCATCTTGATATGCTGCGTTGGGATGGTTTTGGAGCGCTTGGGAAAGAAAAGTCTTGCTTTGAAGCAGTACGAGCTTGCAAACAAGTTGCAGCCACTCAACCCGTTACCGATTTTCAAGAAAGCGCAGCTTCTCTTTGGGATGCAGCAATTTCGTGAGGCACTCGAATCCTTCGAGGTATTGAAGGAGTTGGCCCCAGACGAGGCTTCCGTTCACTTTTTATTGGGCCAGTTGTACAATATACAGGGGGACAAGTTCCTTGCGATCAAGGAGTTCACTATTGCCTTGAACTTGGATCCAAAGGGTAACTACTTGATACGAGAGGCCATGGAGGCAATGAAGGAGTAATTGTATATAGACCTTGTACTAGGCTGATCCTGTATGGAGTAATTCGCAGAGACGTATAGCCCCCCTCTCACTAAAAAAACCATTAATAGAGCTTATTTTATACACTTATCTTGGCCCCGACACAAAGAAAATAATGAGGATAACCACGACTCAGCGAGCTCAGATTACACCCCACAAATGCATTTGATTAAGTGGACTCCCAAGATGTCATATCCGCGCATATAGATAAAGACATAGTGGGAATCACTTTCATTCAGGAAATGAGACTTGCAAAAACGCATGTATTGCGCGTCGATCATAAACAAAACACAAAATACGTAATTTCATTAACGCGACCAGGGATTTACCACTGGCAGGTTCTAAGTGTGCCGAGTATCGCGTGTAATAGCTCGTCAACGGACCGTGGCCAGCTTTATTCCCCAAGGAAAACTTTACACATTAAGGTTTGAGATATAGTGGTGGCTTGATTTTGACGTTTGAAAAAACTTACATAATCACAGATACAATGTGATGATCTCACACACGTAAAAAACCAAGCTCAAAAATAGCTGAGAATAACACCCATGCGAATAGTGAACCTCCTTGTGTATGCGCTGTCGGTGCTTGCGCTTGATTTCTCGTTCAAGCCCAACTACTACGAGCACGGTGACAAGGTCGACCTCCTTGTGAACAAGGTCGAGTCGGATCACACCCAGTTACCATACAGCTACTACAGTTTACCGTTCGTGTGCCCGCGTACCTCGGAGACCAACCCGATAGCCATGTCGCTTGGGGCGATTATCCGCGGTGACAGGATATGGGAAAGCATGTACCAATTGCGGTTTGGTGTCGACATGCCGTGTATGAGACTCTGCGATCTCATTGCAAACGAAAACGGGCTCAACCGTGCGAGTCAGTTGGTCAGAGACGGCTATGTGATGCAGTGGACTGTGGATGGTATCCCAGCTGCGACGACGTTCCTTTCGCAGCACAACAACAAGTACTACGCTTCAGGTTTCTCGTTAGGGTTTGTTGAAGACGACATTGCTTACTTGTACAACCACGTAATGATTGTGATTCGTTGGCACAAGGAGAAAAAGTCTCAAAAGAAGACCATTGTGGGCTTTGAAGTCTACCCGAAGAGTGTGATTGACGAGACGTGCCCTGGTGCTTCGAAGAACTACAAGAACTTGCCGGTTTCCACTTACAAAAAGCAGATCGAGGCTGCCAAAGCAAAGGGTGAAGTTTTCAAAAAGAGAATTCCATGGACATATTCGGTGTACTGGCGTGAGGATAACTCGGTGGACTACTCGCTGCGTTGGGACATGTACTACGAGAACGAGTCCAACACCACTAATCACAAAATCCATTGGTTGTCTATTGTGAACTCGCTCGTTCTCGTGGGATTTCTTTCGCTTATAGTGGCAGTTGTATTAATTAAGATTTTGGCGAAGGACATCCATAACCAGCAGCAATTGCCGGAAGAAGAAGATAAAGGCTCCTGGCGCTCACTTGTCAACGATATGAGCAGACCCCCGAGATGGGGCTTATTATTGTCACTCTGCGTTGCAAACGGAACGCAAATGTTGGTAGCGTGCCTTGGAGTGATCGGTATCACAGTCTTCAACACGAAGCTTGGTTCAGTGCACCACGGTTCCATTTACCTGGTGTCGATCTTCTTTTTCGTGACATCTGGTGCAGTGTCTTCGTACATCGGAGTCATTCTTCACAAGTTGTTCCACAACGGCCAAATCAACACGGAGTACAAAACTCGCTCTGCAGTCTCCCTCGCCATCATCTTCAGTGGAACTGTCCCTGCTGCGATTGGGGGAATCGTGCTCTTTTTGAATTTTTTCGTGTGGGCAAAGCAGTCGTCCTATGCATTGCCTTTGGGAACAATCGTGGTGCTCATATCTCTCTTCTTGGCCATCGAGGTGCCTTTGGGAATCATGGGCGGTATCCTCGGAAACAAGTGCAAGGTTAGCACCTCAGTCTTGAGTGCTTGGAGCGGTACCATCGAGAAGAAGCCGTTCTCGATCAAGCAGAAAACCACTGATTATTTTAGGATTTTGACCAGCTCCTCGTGGATCCACAACCCCATCATAAGCACGGCGGTCTTTGGGCTCATACCGTTCGCAATTGTGTACGTTGAGTTGACCTTTGTCTTCAACAGTATCTGGTTCGAGAAGACCACTTTTTACTACATGTACGGATTTTTGTTTGTTACCGTCTTGTTACTAATCGTCATCATTATAGAGTCGACCATCATTGCGGTCTATATCTCGTTGGCAGTCTACAACAATCCAAGCTGGCAATGGCTCAGTTTCAGAGTGGGCTCCAGTGTTGGGTTTTACATCTACTTATACTCAATCTTCTACTTTATTGTTTACTTGGATGTGAGCGATATTTTGAGTGGAATATTATACTTCACCTACATGGGGATTGCATGTTCCTTGTTAGGAATAGCTTTCGGTGCAGCGGCCGTCATTACGGGTTTGGTGTTCATAAGAAACATTTATAGTGCTGTGAAGATCGACTAACCAAGAAGTATCATTATGCTGGCTTGTCTCCAGAGAGATAACATGCCTTATAGATTGCCGGCGAACAATGCCAAGTATATGTATTAGAAATCAATTATACCCGTATTCGATTATATCTGCTGGGGTTTCATCACTCGATTATATCTGCTGGGGTTTCATCACTCGATTATATCTGCTGGGGTTTCATCACTCGATTATATCTGCTGGGGTTTCATCACTCGATTATATCTGCTAGTTTTCAATCACGCAATTTGGTTGCCATTTCGATAACTTCAACCCCTTCAACCCTCAGGTTTGCATAACGGGCTTGGAAATTACACATTTACGTTCATATGAATAATCTTAATATTTTAATGTAAACTCTTTAGTCCAAAGAAGAAGCACCAGTAATGATGTCCACCAACTCGTTGGTGATAACGGCCTGTCTGGTTCTGTTGTACAAGATAGAGTAGGAGTTGATCATGTCACCGGCGTTCTTGGATGCATTGTCCATAGCGTTTCTTCTGGCGGAAATTTCAGAAGCGTAACCCTCAGCCATGGCGGTCAAGATAGAGTTGGCCAAGGAGAACTCGGAGAAAGTCTCTGGGATTTCCTCACCCTCCAACTCGTACTTGGAGATACCTGGAGCCTTCTCAATGGCCTCAGCAGCGAAGACAGAGAACTTAGATGGCTCGAACGAAACACCAGACACGAACTTGTTGTACATGACCTCGACATCCTGGTATTTACCCAACTTCAAGATCTCGTCGGCGATCAAAGCCACCTCGTTGAAGTTTGGAGCTGCCTTACCAACACCGTTGAAAGACAACTTCAACAAGTCACTGTGGGTTCTCAACAATTGAGCCTTGACCTTGTCACCGACAGTCACAAGTTCAACATTACCGTTCAAGGCCTCGATTCTCCTTCTGGCAGCCTTGGAGATCTGTGTGTGGATAGAACCACACAACCCCTTGTCGGAAGAAACAACAATCAACAAGGTCTTGTCCTCCTTTGGAGCTTCTGGCTCAGTGTTCTTGTAGAACTCGGCGTCGGACTCGTTGAAAACTCTCGAGGCCTCCATAGCTCTCTGAGCCTTGTTTAATCTGGTAGAGGCAACGATCTTCATGGTCTTCGTAATCTTCTCAATGTTCTTAATGGACTTAAGACGCATCTCGATTTCACGCAAAGTGGCGTAGTTTCTGTAATGTTAGTACTCATATTGCTGTGGATGTCGTTGAAGCTTGAGCTGGTCAATTGTGCTCATTTGTTGATTTTCTCAACCACGATGCTGTCTTCCAATTGGATATTTGATGGTGGTGTGTGGGCGGTCAAATTAGGATAGTCGGGAGCAATTCATCCGCGTATTCAATATCAACACATGTAAGTTGAACGTACCTAGCACCGGCATTGCGGGCAACTTGAGTGACACCTAAACGGAACATGTTGTGTGGATAGTTTACGTTGAGTTTTCCAGGTAATTTTTTTGGCTCATTTTTTTTGGAGAACCGAGAATTCCTACGGTGATTTTCGATTATGATTGGCTGTTGAATTTCGCCAAAACACACGACCTTCAAAGGACTTGAAAGGGGTCTAAGTGTCTCTGTGCCTCTGTCCAGACCCTGGCTGTTCCTGAGTACACGTGTATTTCAGCCTAAATGTTGTCTACAATTTCAAACTTCTAGTATACAATGTGTATGTACGTTAAACAGGTAATGCAGGTTCACGTTGGTGAATTTGGGGTGATTCCATCTATGGTGTTTACTTGGTGGATTTGTGGTGGTTCCCTCTGAAGTGTTTATTTCGATGGGTCGTTCTTCTGGTAGCCCAAGTAGCCCTGGAGTGGGTAGGTCTCAAGCATTTTCATGTATTTCAAGACCAAAGGCTTGCAGTTCTTTTGAGCGTCATCTCTGTGGTGGGTCTTGCACTTTCTGATGGCATCGTGCGTGATCCTTAACTCATGCGATCTTATCCACTGCTCTCTCATCATGGAGCTTCTAGCGTCCTGGACCTCAGGGAATTTCTCGTAGTCGATATCATCGAACGAGACCAATGCAGGTCTCTTGTGGTCAGCGTAAGAGTCCAATCCTGTATGTTAGTTATGTGATCAATATGAAGTGCGCGTCATATCCTGTGCGCGTGTTGTATCGGCCCCGCAGTCTCGTACATACCCATTTTGCTTGATGCTCAATTAGATTTTCGTGAAATTTAACTGGATGATTGAAACAAAGCGTTTTTCGTTCACCCAGTCGTGTGACGCACGACACGTGATGACAATGAAATAGTCGAGTCTTTTTTAGGCATTCTGGGGAAATCAAGCTTCGAGCCAAACGGTAAATGAGAGAGGCCAACGAGAAGAAGCCAAAGAAGGCGTCGGCAGCTGATCCTGCTATTATATTGTCATTCAACGCAAGTGCTATTGCATATGCACACACTGCTCTCGCATATTCGGCTTTCATTGCAGCACTTGTCGTGGGATGTTTCTTACACTACCATAAAATCGTCCAGAATGCATCATACGGCTACCCAGACGAATGGTTCCCGAGTGTCTCGGCCACAATCGGTGACAGATATCCCGAGAGATCTCTTTTTCAGGTCTTAATCGCGCTCACGGCAGGTCCTAGGTTTTTGTTATTGCTCTTTAACTTCCTTTTGTCGTCAAAGAGCGGCTCAATTTTGCCGATCATCGGACTTGTTCTGGGACTTGTCAGAACATTCACCTGCGGTGGATGGGTTTACATAACGTCCACTGATGACCACGATTGGCATGACATCTTCATGATTAGCTACATCTTGTTGACTATTCCGTGGACGGTGCTCACAACAATTACCTCACCAAAAGGATCTACGGTAAGAAAAGGAAGATTTTACACAGGGTCCTCGTTTTTTGCCACAATCGTGCCGTTAATCTACTGGTTCATTCAGCACAAAGTTCACGATAGACCTGGGGCGTACTCCATCTATGCTTATTTCGAGTGGGCTTTGATCTTGTTAGATGTTGGATTTGATGCATGGTCTATCATAGACTTTTCGCAGATTGAGATCAGATTCTACGGTTCGGGAATCCAATTCGCCCCAGTCTCTTTTACCACAACCGAGAAGGTAATTAAGAACGATGCCAAAAAAAAAGGTGCTGCAGCTGACGAATTTAGCTGCGCTGATTTCGCTGCAAACTTGGTAAACTCATTGATTTTTTGGACGGTGTTGACCTCATTATATTTGTGCGTGTGGTACTTCCCATTGTGGTACATGGGGATCTCAGGCTACGAGACCGTGATCTTGGGCCTTCCCATCTTCCCTATTGTGCTTGCCATTCCATCTTTGAGGAATGTATTGGCAGCACACCCAGCTGTTATTAGAGTTTTGATTACTTTGCTAGGTATTGCATCGTACAAGTTCCCAGAACCTGAGGTCAGACTTGTGACTGTCGCTACCGCTTCCAGCCTTGGGGTGATTTCGATTGCTGTTGAGCAGTGGTCCTTGTGGCAATCCCCTCAAAAATACAGCTCTTACTTGACAACTTTGATTCTCGGTTTCGTGCTTTCAGTAGCACTCAAATTCGGCTGGTACTCCAACAACCCATTCTGGGTCGTGATGCACAAGCCGAATGGTGGTCAAAACGAGATAGGAGTGCTCATTGGGTTGTTGGGAGCTTTGTTCACTCCAAAATTCAAGATTACCGCACAAAAGGCATCTCCAGAAATTAAAGGTGGCTCTTTCATTCTTGCTGCCGCAGGTTTGGGTTCCTTCTTCTTTGCGTGGCAGTTGTATTTGAGTGACTCCGCGTCTTTGGCCCTTTGGACTTGGGAGGGATTTCCAGTTCGTGGGCCCACCCCAATCACTGCGGCACCGTTTTATTTTGGAGCGTTCACCTTGGCGACTTTAGCTACATTGATAGTTGCTGATCACAACGTATTTGCATCTTGGGGATTCACCGCATTTGGCACAGCTAGTGTTATACTTTTCCACAACGGAAGTCACTGGGTGTCTTTTGCTGGTGCGACTGCATATATCTTCTACTTGGTTGCGCTCACGCCCGTTATTTTCAAGTCCATTGTTGGCTACAACCCTGCATACCTTTTCACGACTGCCTTTGTATTTAACATCATCTTATCCTTGGTTAGCATTTGGATCGTTGCATATGCGTTTGTTCCAGGAGGACCGTTGTTGAGAGAGAGAACTGACATCTTGTTAATTTTGTCTCACAGTACACTTTTCGCTGGTGTTCTCAACTTCAAGTTGAGATCCGGAGTTATCAGCGTGAACAGCATCACCACCAAGACCTTCAGACAAGCCCTTACGGTTGTGACAGTGTTGGTGGCCTTCACAGCTGCGGTTTTCATCGAGAGATTCCCCAACCTCCCTCACATGCCCTTCAACGAAGAGTCCAAGTCCTTCACAGCTGGAATTTGGTGTGTTCACTTTGGATTGGACAACGATATGTGGGCCTCGGAAACGAGAATGGCCAACTTGCTTAGGGAAGCAGAAGTTGACATTATCGGTCTTTTGGAATCCGATACTCAGCGTCTCATTGGTGGTACCCGTGATTTCACGCAAACGATTGCTGAAGAGTTGGGCATGTACGTCGATTACGGACCTGGACCTAACAAACACACCTGGGGTTCGGCTTTGTTGTCCAAATTCCCCATCATCAAGTCTCTGCACCACCTCTTACCCTCTCCGGTTGGCGAGTTGGCACCAGCGATTTTGGCCACTTTAAATATTTACGGTGAACATGTGGACGTTGTCGTCTTCCACTCTGGCCAAGAAGAGGATCCCGAAGACCGCAGATTACAATCGTTATACTTGCAGAACCTCATGGGAGAGTCACCCAACCCGTTGGTCTTGTTGAGTTACCTCGTTACAGAGCCACTCCAAGGTAACTACAACACGTATGTGAGCGAGAAGTCTGGAGTGTACGACATCGACTCGACAGACTGGGACAGATGGTGCGAGTACATTCTCTTCCGTGACTTGAAGAAGGTCGCCTACGCCAGAATCTCGAGATCGACGATCACAGACACGGAGTTACAAATTGCTAAGTTCAAGCTTTTGACCGACGAGCAAAAGGGAGAGAATAACCTCGACTTTTTATATGGAAACCATTTCGTTGGTGAAGAAGAAGTTCCAGAGAATTTGAGAATGCCTCAGTTGTTCAGGGGAGATGGTGTAAGGGGCCATAGATACCATGTCTTCGATGAACCTAGATATTTCGCTCAATAAGGAGGTTCATACTTGAGAGAAGGTTAAATTCAGAGTGAAAAATTGTATCCTATTCCTTACCCTAAATTGCGTATACACCTATGATTCTATTTTTTTGAAGTAATGCTTGTAGTTGAGTTAGAACTCAACGAAATGTAGAAGCACTCAGAAGTGGTGGTTTACTGGAAAGCCGTCAGAGAGTCTTCCTGTTGTCTTCTCATTTCATACAACTTGACCTTCTTTCTTATCCTCTTCAACTGCCACTTGACAGGAATAAGTGGCAAGACACCCTCACGTTCTTCGTAGAGCTTGGCTTCCAACCATCCCATGACAAATACCCAGTACCCGATGTAGGCTAGGACACTTCCGTATGTGGCCGAATTCGTCCAGCCGAAAATAGCGTTGAACACCATCCACCACCCATCCTTCAAGCCGTCACAGCAGTTCACGTGCCACACACTCTTCGAGATGTCATATGAGCCTGGACCACTTCCTGTCTCACCGACGTCGAGGCCACCACAGCGTCTGACGTATTGCTCGAGCTCCATAAACCAAACTCCTCTTGACATCAAGCCTGCACTCACAATGTATAGGAAACACGTAGAGCAAATGAGGAAGTACTGAAGGGATAACTTATTTCCTCCCTTGTAGAGGAGATATCCCATGGTGGAACCGAAAGCAACACCTCCGATGATCAGGAATGGTATGGTTGTGAGTGGCTGGGACATGCCGACTCCACCGATGAAGACAACTGCCTCCAAACCTTCTCTAAGTGTTGTGACCATCGGCAAGACAGCGAGGAAGTACCTCTTGGAGAAAGGCTTTTTGCGAGGCTCTGCGGCGGCTACCGCTGCGCTTCTTGAGGTCAAAGGTTCATTGGAGTCAATACTCTCTCTTTCGGTGAGTGGTTGGAGTTCCTGCTCTCTTTCGGGTTCCTGGTCAGTAGGCTTTGTGTGCTGCTGGTTTTCATATGCGTCTCCCAACTTGATCCACCATTTGATCTTCATCACCTTGTTGATTCTCAAAAGGCCGATCCCCATGATGGTGATGATGCATGAAGATAACAAAGAGAAGAGACCCTCCCAGATTCGTTCAGCGTACGTCCAGTAGTCCTTGCCCACAAAGTAGAACGTCAACACAAAGGCCAACCCTATGACGAAGCAGATTGCCAATCCAAGAATTGCCCCAAACCATACCTGAAGCTTGAGTTTGCGCTGCTCGACGGAGTGTGATTCTGACTGCGGTGTTCGTTGGTTTATAAATGATAGGAGAACGGATATGATAATGGCCGTCTCCAACGTTTCCCTGAGGATGATGAAGAAGATCTGAATGGAAAAGTAGTCTTCAATCATCGTGGTTCGTATTTTTAAAATTTTCGTTGCAGACGACAAAAACTATCCTCATAGGGGCACTTATTTTAAGGCTCTGAAGTCAAACTGATTCTGCAGTTCGTCAGCCACAATGAGGATCACTACATGTTTCATTAGAACTTAGCTGTATAAACGCGAAATCTAAATGTGTATAGAAGAGTCCTGATGCACAATATAGACTCTATCTAATGCCCAAGGACCTGCCGAGATGTTTTTGATTATTGAACATGGTTTATAAACTGAAATTTTTGGCGTCGTCCAGAGCGCGGACTGTTTGGCACCTCCGCAAGTAGTTGACGACTGTTTCAGTATCTCGAACTATCAATTGGCAGCTGGGAAATCCACTGTCGCAGTTAAGCAGGTGATGAAGATGTCGTCCTTAGTGTAAGCCCTGGCATTGACAATGTATCTTCCTGGTGGAACTTCGTTTGGAATCTCGACCTCCTTCTTAATGATTTGCTCACCCTTCAAAATTGGGCACTCAAGGTCAACCTTGGTAATCTCGTCACACAAGTCGAAGGTCTGGTGAATCAACTTGATGAAACCGTATCTCACGTCAACCTCAACGTAAGCACCTTCAACAACGTCTTGAGACAACATTCCCACGGCAATGAAGGTCAAGTTAGCACCTCTAACTGGAGGGTTAGGTGTGACGACAAGCTTCTGCAAGTTCAAAAGTTGGGGTTCGTTGGCATCACACTGCTGAACTGGAGAGTCACCTGGAACTGGCTTCACATCTGGTCCGCCAGGGAAAGTCATGTCGATAACCACCTGGTGGTCATTGTCAAATCCAAATGCACTTAATGCCTGCTTATACAGGGCGTCCACGGCCTGCTTGACTGCATAACCGTGCACAGATGCTGCTAAACCAAGAGTAACAAGCTTGGTGAGGGAAACCATTGTGAGTGATGAGATTCTTTTTCGGTTGGGGGGGGTCAATTTATACGTACGAATAAGGGGGGAGAACTTCCCGATACAGAAGCAATAATAAAATGTCGCACGCTGTTTACGATATACGACATTGTTGTGGGATGACCCTCGTGGGGAGGGATCCCAAGGAATGGTTGCCGCCAATCCAGTCGTCTACACATATCGGTACTGCGTGACATAGAGGGGCGCTTCCCCAGAATCTTGGAGCAACGATAGAGATCAACCGGGGTATTGGTCATTGCTCAAAATTCCGAATATGTGATCACTGTTATTTTGATGGGTAAATTGCGGCTCAACGAATCTCGAAGAATATTCCGATGTGTCTGCAACCCCCTATCAATCACCGTTACGCACAGATTTTGATTCGACCCCAATTGGGCAGGTAATCGACCGCTAAGGGACAGTACGTAAAAGAAGATGCGAGTCTTCCAATTGCGGATATTGCCAACGTGAGGCTGAGGGGGTCACGTGATAGTCTTATCTCCGTTGTTCGGAAGTCTACACAAACTACTATGTTGTCAGCTCTTCTACTATTATCTTAAAGTCTTCATATGGCAATTGAAAATTTCAAATTAACCAGCAATAACTAAGTTGGATGTCATGGTGTCTGATCTCTCCCTGATCAACTTGGTCTGAATTTTGAACAACTCATTGTAGATGTGTGGTCCGTTAGAAAGCTTCAACAATTCAGATATCAGCTTATCGGACAACTTCCACACCACTGAGTCAGTCACCGTGGTGTAGTTCACCTGTCTGAAGTTCGTACCCACTTCGTACAAGTCACCAAAGGCGGTGTTGGGTAAGATGCTCAGGTTCAACGTTCTATTGTCACTTTCGAACTCAAACACGGAGCGAATCAAACCAGATGCGACAATAAAAAACGCTGGCTGGTCCTTCGCAGTGTTGTAGAACTCGTATTCTGCAGGGATTTGTTCCTTGACGAAAAAGTCCGTGAGGCCTGACCAGAATTCCTCATCCTTGTCCAGCAACCCTTGGAAAGTTATCATTATCAAGGGCAATGGCTGCTTCTTGAATGAGGAATCCACCAGAGAGTAGTACTTGTTCAGTAATTTCTGTTCATCGTAGACTGTCTTGGTGGCTGCCTGGTACACGTGAGTGGTACGTGGGGTCGCACCATAGTCATAGTTGCTTCCCATGAGTGCTTTGTTGCTACCACCATTGCTTCCTGGTGCAAGCAATGAATGGCTTCCTGCAGAGTTAGCTCCCGAGCTGACTCTTCCAAATCCTGGAACGTTGATTTTCTTCTTGTGTAACTGGCTCTGTTGGATAGACTTGTAGGTCTGCAAGAAGTTGTTCTCGCACCACTCCAAAGCATAGTTCAAGGTGCTGAACAACTGGATACAGTGCCCGTCCTCGCATTGATCCCACAAACCCGCATCACGCAACGCCTTGATAATCTCATCCTCCTCCAAGACGCTGGAGAAAATCAACTGCGTGTTGAACTCCTTTGTCAAATTGAGGATCCTTCTGAAACCTTCGGCAGCAGAAAAGTCAATAGAGCTGACTCCGTTCATGTCAATGATCAAGTACTTGATTGGATCTTTCTTGAATATTTCGTCTTCAAACTTGTTTCTGATCACCTGCTCAACACCACCAATAGACCCGAAAAACAATGTACCCTGAAGCTTGACAATGCAAATTTGGTTCCCAACGTTTCTAAGGAACTCCTGCTGCTTGGGATGTCTCAAGACGGTAGATCTCGCAACACTTCCGGAATAAATGCCCTTGACAACAGGAGAACGAGCAGCCTCCACAACGAATGAGAGACAGGCAAGAAGAATTCCAACTAAGATACCAACGACAAAGTCAACAGCACCCATAGTGACCACAATGATAATGACGGTGGTGTATTCAATTCTTCTCAAACGCCCGTAGGTGTCATATAAGGCCTCCTTTAATAACTCGTAACCCAACAAATAGATGAGAGCACCGACAACACACACAGGGATAAAGCCAATGACGACAGGGCCTGCAACCATGACTGCAGCAGTGGCAACTGCCAAGAGGATGCCTGCTAAACGATCGTCAGCCCCCGCACGAACGAAAAGAACAGAGTTAGTGTACACCAAGTAGTTCTGGATGGATCCAAGAAGACCAGAAATCGCATTGGAGTATCCGTGAGCAACCAACTCTCTGTCAACATCAAACTGGTCCATCCCCACGCTGACAGCGAGAGCAGGCACGTTGATGGGAACGTGCAAAATGCCGAAAAACGTCAAGGCCATCATCGATGGGAACTGCCTGAGAATGGCGAACCAGTCCACCAAATGAAACTTGTATAACGAGTAGAAGCCGTACCAAGGCTCGTTGTCTTCAACAGCAGGGAAGACCCACCCGGAGGCACGAGCGCCGTCCAAGGACCATGCTGGCACGAGTGCAACCACAAGATGGAACAAGGCGAAAACGGAGATGAAGTAAAGTGGAACGAGCAAGTTATTGTGCACCTTGTGCTGAAGCACAATCAAAACTGTGGCAAGAGCCAAAGGTACTGTCCACTCCAATATCACGACGTGGCTGCCAAAAAGATATTCGAAGGTTGGGCCGTTATACTCCAATGAACCCTCGAGCCTACTGGAGACTTCGATTCCGGTTGCAATGAGGAAGTATCCCACACCACCAATACATCCGACAAGGATGTGGCGCGGGAAAAAACCCACTAAAACACCAAGACGGCATTTTCCGAGAACAAAGAAAACAATACCAGTGACGATAGACGATGCAGCAAATGTTGTGATGGTGGTGGCAATAATCGCATCCTGTGATTCCCCTTGCATTTGGGCAGCAATCGAAAGTGCCATGGTGTGGAAGAAGGGAGTAACCTCGATCATTTCAGAACCAATTCCAGACTTGAATGCAGATCCACCGAGAGAAAACACCAATTGGGACACAATTGTAGACATGTAGAACATGGACAATCCAGCAGGGGCCAAAGAGGAAAAGATCTGGTCACTCACAGGGAACATGATCATTCCGTAGGAAAGACCGTCAAGGATATTGAGGAGCGTACCCAAAAACACCGCAGGTGTGTACATGATGGGCTTGATGATAGCATTGTGGATCCACGAGGGCTGCGGGTGATTCGAGTCGCTGTTGCTTGGGAGATTTTCAAGATCAAGCTCGTCGCGTTTTATGAGCGGCGATGTCTCGGAAGCATGTGCGGGGGAAGTTGGCTGACTCACTGTCGGCGATTCAAAGCTTGAATGCAAGGGTGAATCTATGTCAGAGTCAAATAATTCTGCTTCCGCGTCGTTATTATTGGAATCAGTTTCGTCGTCGTCGGTGACACCAATAGTTGCTAAGTTTGCAGACTGCTCGTGGATTTCGATACCCGAGTTGATAACGGGGGACTGAGCAACGACACTAGGCCGGTGACCTCCCATGCTAATGTAGCTGCGCCCTGCGTATTCAAAGTTGTTAGGACTACTCATGGCGTTGGCATTCTGAAAGGAGTTGAACGCATCTGAAATAGAGATTTTCCGTCTTGCAGGCTGCGGGTGGACACTTTCCACGTCTTTTTTAGGGGGTGGCACCATCTGGCTTAGTTTGAGAGAGTCTTATCAATCTCGGTGCGCCCAAATAGTGTTTTCGTGCTATTCCGGAGAAGGGCTGAAAGAATTAAATTCTCCAATTTTTATACTATTCTAGACCCCTTGACGAACACACGGAGAAATTATGCCGAGCTTGGGCTAGCTCTTTGCGTAGGGGACGTAGGTACATAAGAACACACCTGTCCATTTCCACTTTAATAACTACTAGCATGTGGCTCTAGATTTCCACCGGGGTGGTGCCACTAACGAGTTGCACACTGCAAACCTAATTTGGGGATAAACTTTTTGGTGTAAGCGAATGGAAATTGAGATAGAGTGGGACTAATGTTTAATATTTAAACACCATGATACAGCTAGGGGGTGTAAGGGGTGTTAAGCCTAGGAAGTGCGGGTGTGTGAATGAATTCGTACCTTTGTGGCTTCCCACGCAGTCTACGTGAGAGAGGCAACGCAGCGAAGAATTGTGGTGTTCGTTGACTTTCGGGGGCATATCAGTTAATCGAAAATTGGGCCATCGAGATTTTTCAGCCGATAATGGAAAGATAGGGCCAACATTCACTCCGATAACGCTTTGTGTTCTCACGAAATCAGCATCTGAGAGAGAGCATGTAAACTGTAAAAAGTCCGCAGAGACGTTGGGAACCTGTAAATCAAGCTGCAAATACCTTGACGTATTCCAGTCAAGTCCGGGTAAGGCACGTGAGCTTGGAAAAAATTTTCAAAATTTTCTCCACTGATCTTACAACGCGGTTAATTCGCTCTTGCCATGAGTCATTACCCAATTAGGCGATTGAGAATTTCCCGCGTATAAATTGACCCTGCCCTGCTTTTTTTTGCCCAATTTCTCTTCATCAATATGTTGAAGTCTTTATTGGGAAAGCTACTGATCAGCCCGGTCAGAGTGGCCAAAGTGGCACCTCGTGGCCAGCTCAGAACCTTCGGCATCAGTGCTAGGTTGCAAAACCTGCCAGTGTACGCTGGTGGTGAGCTTATCAAGCAGTTCACGGATGAGAACGCTCAAAATCTCGTGGATGTTTCGAAGGTCCTCGTGATCGGCTCGGGTGGCTTGTCAATTGGACAGGCTGGCGAGTTTGATTACTCTGGTTCGCAGGCCATCAAGGCTTTGAAGGAGGCCAACAAAACGTCTATCTTGATCAACCCTAACATTGCCACGAACCAGACCTCGCATTCGTTAGCTGACGAGATCTACTACCTCCCAGTCACCGCGGAGTACATTACATACATTATCGAGAGAGAAAGACCCGACGGTATCCTTCTTACTTTCGGTGGCCAGACCGGTTTGAACGTTGGTGTCAAGTTGGACAAGATGGGTGTTTTCGAGCGCTATGGAGTCAAGGTCTTGGGTACCCCCATCAAGACCTTGGAGACCTCCGAGGACCGTGATCTCTTTGCTCAGGCATTGAACGAGATCAACATTCCAATTGCTGAGTCGATCGCTGTTGAGACCGTCGATGATGCGCTTGCTGCAGCGGAGTCTGTTGGCTACCCAATCATTGTCAGATCTGCGTACTCCCTTGGTGGCCTTGGATCTGGTTTCGCTAACGACAAGGAAGAATTGAAGAACTTGGCTTCGCAATCGCTTTCGCTCGCTCCACAGATCTTGGTCGAGAAGTCCTTGAAAGGATGGAAAGAGGTTGAGTACGAAGTTGTCAGAGACCGTGTCGGAAACTGCATTACCGTGTGTAATATGGAGAACTTTGATCCTTTGGGAATCCACACCGGTGACTCTATCGTTGTCGCTCCTTCACAGACCTTGTCTGACGAGGAGTACCACATGTTGAGAACGGCTGCTATCAAGATCATCAGGCACTTGGGTGTTGTTGGTGAATGTAACGTGCAGTACGCTTTGCAGCCTGATGGATTGGACTACAGAGTCATCGAGGTGAATGCCCGTTTGTCCAGATCGTCCGCTCTTGCTTCCAAGGCTACTGGCTATCCATTGGCTTACACTGCTGCCAAGATCGCCTTGGGACACACTCTTCCAGAGTTGCCAAACCCAGTCACCAAGACCACTTCCGCCAACTTCGAGCCATCCCTCGACTACATGGTGACCAAGATTCCAAGGTGGGACTTGGCCAAGTTCCAGCACGTCAAGAGAGACATCGGCTCCGCCATGAAGTCCGTCGGTGAAGTGATGGCCATTGGTCGTAACTTCGAGGAGTCCTTCCAGAAGGCCATCAGACAGGTTGATCCATCCTACATTGGATTGCAGGGTGACCACTTCGAGAACTTGGACGAGACCTTGGCTAACCCTACCGACAGAAGATGGCTTGCTGTTGGACAGGCCCTCCTCCACGAAAACTACTCCGTTGACAAGGTGCATGACTTGACCAAGATCGACAAGTGGTTCTTGTACAAGTTGATGAACATTGTCAACATGTACAGAGAATTGCAGGCCTCGAAGGAGCTTTCTGCTATCAACTCGGACTTGATGAGAAGAGCCAAGAAGTTGGGTTTCTCTGACAAGCAGATTGGACTTTGTGTCAACGCTAAGGAATTGGAGGTCAGAGCCGTCAGAAAGCTGTTTGGCATCGTTCCATTTGTTAAGAAGATCGACACCCTTGCTGCTGAGTTCCCTGCCAACACCAACTATCTTTACACCACTTACAATGCCACCTCTTCCGACGTTGAGTTCAACGAGAACGGTACTTTGGTCTTGGGGTCTGGTGTCTACCGTATCGGTTCCTCCGTCGAGTTCGACTGGTGTGCCGTTGCCACTGCCCGTGCTTTGAGAGCCAACGGCAACAAGACCATCATGATCAACTACAACCCTGAGACTGTGTCCACCGACTTCGACGAGGTTGACAGATTGTACTTCGAGGAGTTGTCGCTCGAGAGAGTTTTGGACATTTACGAGTTGGAGCACTCCGCTGGTGTCGTCGTCTCTGTTGGTGGTCAATTACCACAGAACATCGCCCTTGGTTTGCAGAACAACGGATGTAACGTCTTGGGTACCAACCCTGAAGACATCGACAAGGCCGAGGACCGTCACAAGTTCTCCCAGATCTTGGACTCTATCGGAGTTGATCAGCCTAAGTGGAAGGAGTTGACCTCCATCGCCGAGGCCGAGGTGTTTGCCAATGAGGTCGGATACCCTGTATTGGTTCGTCCATCGTATGTCTTGTCTGGTGCGGCTATGGCAGTCATCAGCAACCAGAGCGAGTTGGAGGCCAAGTTGTCCAATGCTTCAAAGGTTTCTCAAGACCACCCGGTTGTCATTTCCAAATTTATAGAAGGTGCGCAGGAGATTGACATCGACGGTGTTGCCAGCGATGGTCAGGTTCTTGTCCACGCTGTTTCCGAGCACATTGAGAACGCTGGTGTGCACTCCGGTGACGCTACTCTCGTGCTTCCACCTCAGAACTTGTCTCCAGTCATCATGGAGAGATTGAAGGAGATTGCTGACAAGGTTGCTGCTGCATGGAAGATCACCGGTCCATTCAACATGCAGATCATCAAGAACGACGTCGACGGCAACGATGCCAACAGCGAGTTGAAGGTCATCGAGTGTAATATCAGAGCTTCCAGATCGTTCCCATTCGTGTCCAAGGTTCTTGGTACCAACTTCATCGATGTTGCTACCAAGGCATTGACCAAGCAAGACGTTCCCGCCCCAGTCGACTTGATGAAGGCTGACTACGGCTACGTTGCTACCAAGGTACCTCAGTTCTCCTTCACCAGATTGGCAGGTGCCGACCCATTCTTGGGTGTTGAGATGTCTTCTACTGGTGAGGTTGCGTGCTTCGGTACCGACTTGGTTGAGGCCTACTGGACCTCCATCCAGTCGACCATGAACTTCAACGTTCCACAGCCAGGATCTGGTATCTTATTCGGTGGTGACTTGACCAATGACAAGTTAGGAAAGGTTGCATCCTACGTCTCCGGCTTGGGCTACAACTTCTACACAGCTTCTGAGCCGGTTGCGGAGTACTTGAAGGAGTACGTCTCTGAGCCTGTCGAAGTCATCAGCTTCCCAAAGACCGACAAGAGAGCTCTTCGCGAGATTTTCCAAGACAAAAAGGTTTCTGGCGTCTTCAACTTGGCAAAGGCGAGAGCGCAAGACTTGTTAGATGAGGACTACGTCATGAGAAGGAACGCCATCGACTTTGGCATTCCCTTGTTCAACGAGCCAAACACCTCTCTCTTGTTTGCGCAATGTTTGAATGCAAAGATAGACAAGAAGCCCACATTTGATGTCATCCCAGAGACGGTGGTTATTCCAGAGGAGGTGAAGAGATGGAGTCAGTTCATTGGCGGAAAGCCGGTCTAAAATTTCCACGGCAAATCATGAACAAAGCCTGTGGTGTGTACTATAAACGAAAGTAACTTGATTATTGTAGATAATGCTTTGTGAGAATGAGGCGACAGCTGCCAAGTAGACAATTATCCAGTGGTCGTATCAAAGTCGGGGCGTCCGTGTTGACGTATGGAGGACATCACATAGTTGAGTATGGAGGGCTATGTCCGGATCAAACAAAAATAGTCGTCTAGCTCAAACGCACATGCATTGAATATTAACACAAATACGGATAACTCCGTGTTGACGTTATATTAATCCATTGGCTTCACGTGAGAAATAGAGTTGTAGAACTGCACAGCTGTTAGGCGATCTTACAAATTACAGGCGAAACGGCTGACATGATGTCGACCTATGAAATGGCTATGCCTCGACTGAAAAGATCAGTCAATTTCACATTATTACAGACTGAATTCTAGACTCCGAGCTATTGGACATGGGTGCAACGTCTCATCGTATGTCCCATAATTAGCATTTATGCATGATGCTAATTATGCATAAAATTTTCAACCGCTGGAACCGCATGACGGAAATTCCGATGGAGAAGATACTCAACTATGAGTGCTAGAGGAGGATAGGAGCAAAGAGAAACCTTCAAGTACGCCGAGAAAAGCCATTTCGCCAATATGCATACTAAAGCATTGGCCTCACAACTGAAAGCCCTGAGGAATGGTATAAAATAAGTCCGGCCAAGCACATTTCCTCAATGGTAAAGCCTTGTTACGGCGCTGAACATTCATTTCGCGGAATTTCAATGCAGATTTTCAGTTCGTTGCGGCCCGCCTAAAAGGAATACCCCCGTAAAATATGCACTATAAAGATGTCTCAAATGAAACAATAGAGACCCCGCCTGTGAATTACCTTGTAGCGCAGCATGAGAGACGACGCACGTTAGCCCTTTGAGTAACATAATACGCTATCTTGGCAGATTTAATTACGTCAAGTCTCCGACTTCGGCGACTCGCACTTCGCAGCGTCCAATCCGAATCAGATATTTTTTCTTGAATATGGTTTTGTGACTGGGGAAGATGGTCAAGATAACAGGTGCTTCCTTCGAACCATTGACCACGACGCTTACCCATGGCATCCACAACACAAATTACTCAGCCCTAGGCAGACCTCTATTCACTCAGGCACTGTAGGCTTTGTAGGGCGGAGTTATTAGTAATGCACAATAGTTGTCGGGCCGATAGACGGGATGAGACGCCCTACTTTATGGGGAAAATTCACTTTGGACAGGGATAACTTGCTCATTCAACATGCTTCAACGATCTCTATGCACACAAAAGCGTTTCCTTTCTAAAAGAAATGTATAGCAGGGGCACGTAATCAGACCAGGGAAGATGGGGCCTATATATATGAGGCCATACTCCTCAACGGCCGATGAATAATCCAAAGCACTATGGAATCTCAATCGATAAGCTCTAACGAGTTGAGAAACGAGTTCAAGAACGCTAAGCGTGATGAAAAATACGACGACTCGTCGGACGTGCCTGCTGCCGCTACAGGTCCGCACGCACACGGTGATGACATGTTGGACGCTCCACCTCACATTATCCACACCACCAAGTCGATTGGTATCAGAAGAGTGGAGTTGTTGAACAGCCAGTACGACAGTTATGTGTTGAAGGTCATCTTCTTTGTGACCATCTTCTTTGTGGCCTACAGTTATGCCATTGACGGCACGGTCAGAGGAACTGCACAATACTATGCCACAAATTCGTACTCGCAGCACTCGCTTTTGTCGACCATCAATGTCATCAAGGCCGTGGTCGCTGCTGCTTCCCAGCCAGCCTATGCCAGACTTTCAGACAGATTCGGTAGATTGGAATTGACTCTTGTGTCCATCGTGTTCTACGCCATGGGTACTGTGGTTCAGTCGCAGGCATTCGACATTTACAGGTTCGCTGGTGGTTCCGTGCTCTACCAGGTCGGTTACTCCGGTATCATCATCATGTTGCAGATTATTGTGGCAGACTTCTCCACCATGAACTGGAGATTGGTGTGCTCGTTCGTCCCAGCATTGCCTTTCATTCTCAACACTTGGGTCGGTGGTGACATCGTTGCCTCGTTGCTCGCGAAACACTCATGGAGTTACAGTATCGGTATCTGGGCCTTCATCTTCCCACTTTCCTGTGTTCCATTCCTTGCGTGCCTCGTGCACATGCTCATTCGTGCCAGAAAGACCGAGGAGTGGAGGCAGTTGAGGGAGGAGGACCACCAGAAGTTCTTGGAGAAGCACTCATCGAGATTGTCGTTCAGGTACTGGTACCTCACTTTGAAGGGCCTTTTTTGGGAGTTGGATGTTGTTGGTATTCTCTTTATTGTCTGCATTTTGGGATTCATCTTGGTGCCATTGACCATTGCTGGTGGTACTACTGACGACTGGAGAAAGGCTTCAACTATTGTGCCTCTTGTCATTGGTTTTGTTCTTGTGCCACTCTTTGTCTACTGGGAGTACAAGTTTGCCAAATTTCCTATTGTCCCAATCCCACTTTTGTCTGACCGTGGTGTGTGGTCTGCTCTTTTCATTGGTGTCTTGATCAACTCCATCTGGTACATGCCTAACGATTATATGTACACCGTTCTCATTGTTGGAATGAGGGCAAGTGTCAAGGCTGCCACCAGAATCACTTCCTTGTACTCCTTCGTTAGTGTCATCGTCGGTCCACTTTTGGGCTTGGTGATTGTCAAATTCAGAAGACTTAAAGGTTTCATCATCTTTGGTGCCTCTTGTTGGGCCATCTCTCTTGGTTTGCTTATGCACTTCAGAGGTTCCAACGACGGTATTGAGAACCAGAAGTACTTGAACGGTGTCATTGGCTCCTTGTGTCTCATGGGTTTCGGTGCTGGTTTTTTCACCTACCCTACCCAGGTTTCCATTGCATCTTGTACCAACCACGAGTACATGGCTGTCATAATCTCCCTTTACCTTTCCTCGTACAACGTCGGTCTGGCTCTCGGTGCCTCCGTCAGTGGTGCCATCTGGACGAACAAGATGTACCCCGCAATTTTGTCCCAGTTCGAAAAAGCTGGTCTTGACCCCACTATTGCCACGGAAGCTTATGCTGCACCATTGACCTTTATTACGACTTACGTCTGGGGAACTCCAGAGAGAATTGCTGTTGTTTTGGCATATGCTGAAGTTCAGAGATACTTGTGTATTGCCGGTTTGGTGTTGTGCTTCCCATTGTTGACCTTCACCTTCTTCTTGAGAGACCACAAGTTGGAATCCGTCCAGTCTTTGGGCTTGGAGGCTGGTAGCACCGAGAGTGACGGTAAGATTGCCGTCAACAACTACGATGACGATGTCATCGTCAAGAAGATCAAGGGGTTGTTCGGAAAGAAGTAAGAATTCCTTGGAATGGATTAATTGTCAATAGTAATAAAATTTAATAGGTAAGCTTCGTAGCAGCATCTAGTTGAATGATAGGCAATAGATACATTCTGATATCTTTGATACCTTTCTAATGGAGGGTGCAAATTATTTTCCAAACAGAATGAATACCTGTCCTCTACGAATGACCTCATCTACCTATGACTCCTCAAAATTGTGAACGATATCGTCACACAACCTCCTCTCGAATGTGACGGTCATTGTCACACTCCTAATCATCAAGACGGGCAGACTCAGCATTGGCCACCTCATAATCATCAACATCCGACACTCCTTCGCTACGCTAGCCATGATGTTGAGCAATCTTTCTGAACTATAACTATAACAAGTCATCATCGTCCTTCTCGACAACGGAATTCTTAACCTTCAACAACAACTGCGTCTTTAACTTGTCCAACTTCGAAAACTGGTCGAATTGGAACACCTTCTCGGAGTAGTCCTCCACATCTCCCGAACGGATCGCCTCGAAGATATCATGAACAAGCTTATACTCTCTCGTCTGTTCCCAGCTGGGGTCCTCGCTCAAGAAAGCACCAGCCTTCTTTTCAGCCTCAATCTCGTCGTTGGTGCACAAAACACACAATATGTTCTTGAAATAGTAGTCCTTCAAGCTCCACTTACTCAAATTGTTGTTGGCCAGGTTCTTAATGATGATGTCGTACAACGAAATTGCCTTCTTGTAGTCACCAGTCAACGCAGATAAATCAGCACACTTCAAGTATGCCTTGTTTGCCAAGGCCTCAGCATGGTCGGTTGTAAAGTAGTCTCCGGCCTGTTCGTAGGCGTTGATAGCATTTTCATTGTCGCTAATCAGCTCGTATAACTCGGCCAAGTCACTGTTGAAATTGGCTGCTCTTCTAAACTGTCCGTTGTTGGTCAAGAAAATGTGTATCGCACGCTTCAAGGCATTGATCGCCTCCAACGGAGACAGCGACTTGAAGCATTTGTACGCCTCCACTAAGTGATTGGCAGCGTCGTTCTTGTTATCTGATTTCTCTTGCACTTCTGCAGCTTTGAGAAACTGGTTTCCAGCCTCTGTGAACTCCTTGTTCAAACGGTACAGGTTGGCCGCCTGGACATACAAGTCGGTAGCTTCTTCATACCTCATAGATTGGGATGAGCCAGAGAGGAACAGAAAGAATCCTGTTTGGGGCTTGACCAATTTGTCGGCCTCTGCAATAAGTGATTTGGGGTCGGACATGGAGGAGTAGAAATGATAGAAATGATTAATCGGTTTGCTCCAATATAATAAAATGTCTCTCGCACAACCGTCGTTCCAAAAGTATACAGGAAAAGCTCATAGAAGTGGATTCTAAGAATGTACTGACTAGCAGTTACAAGTTTTACATAATTTTGGAGAAGTATCCGGGGTTTATGGTATATGGGAGACATCAGTCTCGCCTCCCGTAATATTTCACGTGACCTTATGATAAGTACGCGGATCAAAGCTAAAAGTAAATAACAAACATGTCTAGTCCTCCCACAATAGATAAAATCCGCTATGAACGGCTTAAATTAGTATGCCGGAAGGCACTTGAGCAAGTCATAAAGAAGTCATTGTCGATAGAACTGTTAGAATCGTGCTACCCCAACCTAGCCAACACCTCGACCGGAATGAAATCACTTCAAACGGCACGACAACAAATCATCAAGTTTTGGCATACAAACTCCCTCAATGAGTTCGACTTGATATTTGCAGAACGCAATATAGAGACAAAGCTCAATGAGCTCGACGAAATAATACAACTAGCACAACATCGAAGAACTTTCAAAACAGAACCTCCAGTGCATTTGAGCAGTCTCACATCCGACGAAATTGTGGAGTCCACCCTATTGAGCTTTTCCAACGAGTCGATAGAGAGCTTGACAATGATACATAACCAGTTGTGCGTCGATAATTTAGAGTTGTATCGCAAATTAAAAGCCTTGTCAGATACTGGCGATGAGATTAAGACCGATATACAAGATCTGTTGAGAAGCTTGGAAAAGGAGGTCGAAACTCTTGACCTGGAAACCGAAAAACTCAACCTCAACAAGCTTATTGATGAGTTCATACTGGCTTGAGAGGGTGATTGGCATTAAAAAAGAGCCATTTCAATGGGTAAGGTGTAAAGTCAACTTGGATACAAAATTACAATATACCTGTAGATATTATTTTTCAGTACATGGCTATCATCCTACGGCTTAATTTTGTTGGAGTAATTCATTATATGTACAAGTCTGTCGAGATACTAGAACGTCTATTGCTCGTTCTGTAAAATGGCGTGATTTCTCTTGGCGAGTTCGTGGTAGTCTGCGACCCTCTTTTCCAACTCCTTCAACTTGTCTGCCTTCTTCTGCTCCTTCTCCGACAACTTTACCAACTTCTTGTCACCCCAGACCTTGTAGTCCTCCATGTATTGTCTACCCATGTTGAATTCCCTAACGACGGCGTCGTCGGTCAAGCCTAACTGAGCAATGGTGGAGTAGTAGAGCGATGGTTTGTCTCTCTTCAAATACTTCAAGATTCTTTGCCTCCTTTGCACCAAGTGTCTCACGACTTGTATCTGGTCAGAGTCCTTAGGGTTGGCTACGACATGCTGCATTCCAAAGTGAATCTTGACAGTTGCAATAGCGGCCTGCACTTCTGGTGATGCCGTGTCACCCTCGTGTCTTTGGAATTCGTGTCTTGCGAGCTCGATAGCCATGGACTTCTTGTCGTTGGCATTTGAGTTCTTGACATTGAGAATGGTCATTAATGCTCTTTTCTTCTTTTCTTCGACTTCTATAGTAGAGCTGCGCAAGCTAGGGCTGACCTTGTCCAACGCAACCTTTTCGGCACCGTACAACAACTTTTCGAATTCGATTCTGTTGTAACCGTAGGCCAACCGGGTTTCCTGGTCGTTGAGCTCGTTTATGATGTTCTTCACAAAATGGTTGTCTGGGTGGCCGAGCACGGGGTCGACATCATACTGCTGGGTTCTTGTTTCGTACTTCTTGAAACTATTCACGTCTCTGACGATCTGCTTCTTCAATCTGATCTCCTTTCTTCTCAAGGTTCTGGCCTTGGACTTGGTAGCATTTTCAGGGATGAACTGCTTGGCAGCAAGCTTGGGCTGTATCTTGAGCGGTTCACTAATCCGCGCGACGGTTGTAGTCGAGAACAAACGGCGTGCAAACATGGTTTGTGTCTTCCCTGTAGCTTAGCGTAGGGAAAAAAATGAGTTGAAAAATTTCCAAACAGTAATTTTGTGAATACACGACCAAACATGCAAGACGGACCTGAGAGGGTGAAGTCGTTGTCTCGCAAATGGTACCCTGTGCCTCCAAATGTGTTTGATACGAAAGCACACGTCAACCCTGTGCATCAAGCAGTCTTTCAGGGCGAAGGCGCCTTCGTTTTGGAATGTGTCGATTTGTTGGTGGCTACAAATTACTTGAGCTTCCTTTGGGACAACTTTACCCAGGATGCCAGTATTAGCCACATCGAGTTGATGTTGTTGCTATTAGAGGATGGGAGACAGCAGCTTGTTATGAATGGCCCAAAGTTCGACGACCTCTTTGTCAGAATATTGAGCTCCACAAACGTCAATGACAATGCCAGCTTCAGGACATTGACCTACATGATGACCTTTTTAGCAAACGCAATCAAAGACGAAAGCGTTCGGAAATACGTGCAGTGTGTTTTTAACCAGAACTCGGCGTCGAAGACAGAACGTGCGTCTACGCCCGAGATGGTTAGGGAGGGTCTCAAATTAAACTGGGCTCGCAAAAATATAGAGATGTTCTTCACTTGGGCATCCACAAGTCAGGCACTGCAAACAGCAGAAGCTTTTGCATATGTTGAGTCATTTTTTGCATTTTGGATCAGAGCTTCCATTGAAGTTCCGAGTTACAATACTGTCTTGAGAGAGTACAATTTGGCTGCTGCTGCCCGTTCGATTCCACTATTGAGCCAATTCTCCCCCCTTGCAAACATACTAGAACACATTATTCGGGAGAAGGTGTACGAGCTAGAAGATCTCCAGAAGCTTATCCTCCAGCACCATCCTAAGCTATCCGGAGAATTCATCAATGTTCCGTCGAAGTACTCATTTCCCTCTGCACAATTGAAGGCGTTGTTGGAAAGATTCTCTCAGGAACAATTGCAGGTGATTTTGACTGAGTTGAGAGGGTTGGACGCAAGCAAATTTGTTTGTCTCGCGGATCAGGATTTAAAGGATTTGATAATTGCAGCCGTCATTGATTCGGTATACGCCAACGATTTCATGGCTAGTGGTATGTTGGCTGAGAGCCAGATCTGGGAGAACTTCGTACTAAAGCCAAGTTTCCCCGTCTCTCGAGTGGAAAGTCCGAACGAATTTATCAAGAGAGTGCTGTCGAATGCCGTCCAAGACGCAATTGGAGATTTGAATGGACACGTGCTCAGTGTTATGGAACGAGTTGAAGTTGACTCGAATGGAATTGCTAAAGCTAAAAGCAAATATTTCTACGGTGCCAAGGTAGAGGAGATTTCTATGAACGAGTTTAAGGTTGATATTGCTACCCCACCTCAGAGGTACTCACATATGCTTCTCCTCGAGGTAGTCAAACCCAACAAGTATGCTCAGAGCAAAAGAATGCAGCAATATGGCGTCAACTTGATGAGGCTAGCTCTGGTTTTGAGATGGGAAGGCTCAGGAAAGAAAGTTGTCGCAAGCGTGTCCTGCGAGGGCAGCGAAGGTGTTGAAAAATTCGCTGAAAGAATAAACTACGTCATATGCGTCCCGCAGACTACTCTGTTGAGGGTATTGAAGGGTTTGGACTGGTATTTTTGCAACCGAAACAACCTAGGAGAATACCTAACACAAACAATTGTTGACCAAAGTAAGATACTGGCTCCTCAACAGAAGAAAGGAAGTGCTCAAGCGTCCCCCAGTACTGCGTTGGGTCAAAATATTTCGAACCAAAACTTGACTGTCATCGAAAAAGTCCCTGCAACACTCCTCGCGGAGCTATTGTCGGACCTTTCGGGACGAACATTAATCATTGCTTCTTCAAAAGCATATCTCCGAACTTTCAAGTGCAAGCCCACCTGGGCATCAATCCGATTTGTCAAATACGGTGATTCTTGCTTCTTGAGGGATATAAAGTCATTATTAGTTGCAGCCTCGCATCAAATTAGTCTGCTATTTGATCTGGAAGACCCCAAGTCGAGGTTCGATATCAAAAAATTGTATTATTATGAGACGCAAATACGCAATGCTTGGGAATTGTACTCGGGAAGCAACCCAGACGAGCTTTTGAAAACGTATCCTTTCGATAGGAAGGCGACGTTCCAAAATATAGATCACATTATCCTGCATTACGCTAAGATCTTAGAAGCTCTCAACTTCATCAAGAACCTCTCCCCGATATGGGAAAGCATTTACAAGATGGGTAGCTTGCCACTGGTGTGGAGATTCTTATTCCAACATTTCAACGTGATAATAACATACGACGACTACCTTGATTTGCACTGCGAACACCAATTCGACAACATCGTTCTCGTCAATGCTCAAGTCTCAACGCTTCCCGTTGTATGTGCGAAAAACCTCCTGTCAGTGAGGAAACTAGTCGTCATTGGAGGGGACCTTGTGGGTATCTTTCCAGATAGGAAGACCTTACTCATAGAAGATGACACCAAGACTCTGCAATTCAATCCTGGATTCAAGAACCATTCCCAATTCATCAAAGTTGAAGGCCAAATCGAAGAAGCTGAGTATTGTGTGCAGTTATTCGAATATATGGATTACATGGGTTATCCCACCGAAGACATTTGCATAGTGGTTGCAAATTTGCGCCGCAAGCTATTGATTGAGGAAATTTTGGCTAAGAAAGAGGTCAGTCCGGCCATTATCGTTTCTGGTGAAGCTGTACACGACTTGGACTCATTCAAATATTCCATCGTATCGTTATATGGATCTCAAGGGGCTCTCAGAACATATGGTTATGAAGGCAGCTACTTTGTGGGAGCGAAGTACACCGGAGCAGTTGCGGTTCCAAGGATAACACAGTTAGAGATTTACGAAGGTGAGAAGTATGGTACTACGCATAGGACTGGAAAAGAAAAAGTGGTGGGGAAAGCACATTTAGAAGCTTTGTGTCAACGAAAGTCCCCAAGGGCCAAACACAAACCAAATTAATAGACTGTATAATTAACATTGTGCCACAGAAGTGGAGTGTAAGTAGACTGTATAATAAACATTTCGCCACGGAAGTGGGTGTAAATGAGAACTCGAGTTTCAATTGAAGTTCCACGCTTTCAGTGGCGATCTGGTAGCTCCGTGTTCGAAACCAAGAGATTTTTCATTCTCTTTTGTTCGGAGGAGGAGGTGACCTAAAATTTTTTTCCGTTGAAAATTCTAGTTAACGGCAAACAACATGTACAGAGCCATTTACACCAGAACAGCTGCCACCCGTGCAGCTGCCATTCCTGTGAGATCATTTTCCACATTGCCGAGACTTGCTGTTCGCTTCAACTCCACCGACGCCAAGAAGGAGGAGATTAAGGACGAGTTGAAGAGTGAGATCAAGGACGAACTCAAAGAAGAGCTCAATGAAGATGCTCCAGCCAAGGAGCCTACCCAGGTTGAGGCTTTGCAGGGTCAGTTAGCTCAGAAGGACAAGGACTTGGCTGACTTGAAGAACCACTACGCCAGAGCCATTGCCGACTTCCGTAACCTTCAAGAAACCACCAAGAAGGAAGTTCAGAAGGCAAAGGATTTTGCATTGCAGAAGTTTGCCAAGGACTTGTTGGAGTCTGCCGACAACTTCACTCTAGCTTTAGGTGCCGTTAAGGAGGACACCTTGGCTAACAACACCGACGTCAAGAACTTGCACGAGGGTGTTTCCATGACTAAGACCGTGTTTGAGAAGACTTTGACAAGACACGGTATTGAGAAAATAGATCCATTGGGCGAAGCTTTCGACCCCAACTTACACGAGGCTACTTTCGAGATTCCACAGCCAGACAAAGAGCCAGGTACCGTGTTCCACGTCCAGCTGCCAGGTTACACCTTGAACTCTCGTGTCTTGAGACCTGCCAAGGTTGGTCTTGTCAAGGACACTGAGTAAACATAAACAGTGAACTTGGTGCACTGATTAACAAATTATGAAAGTATATGGTAGGGACTGTGCCGCTATAAAAATGGGGGCCGCATATTGCGTTTCACCCGAATGCATTCAAACTCGATGACACTACTGTGAGATTAGATATCGAGCACTGAGAGCGATGAACTTGTATATACGGAAGAGGTAGTGATTACAGATCAGTGTAGTGGATATTGATGAAGTTACAGATATCTGTAGCAAATATTGAGTTGGATTTTATGTGGAATTTTGCAGCCTAAAAGAACATAAGAATTCTAAGGCCAATTATGTGATTTTCAAGCATACTTTGTCAATTTCCTAATTAATTCGCACACTTGAGTTACATAATGAGAAGTGTTGCATTTGCTTGTAATAATCTGGTGGGCCATCTCGTGACAGCTATGAGTCTACGCTTACTACGCCAGCAGTGGGGTGAGGCTCTATACGTCTCATAACCCACCGTTCAATACGTTACGAAACCAACCTTTTTGACACAAAAATGCTATGACACACACCTGCGATGAACTTGTGATGTTCGCGATAGCGTGCACGTGACCCAGTGAGTCATGGGGGGGTTTGCGGCACTGATTTGCAGGCCCGAAAATCTAATCTCTGTGCATGCATATAAAGCACTGGAGAATCCCGTACTTTTCAGTTCCCCACTAATCAAAGATGCTTAGATCCTTACGCAACTTCTCTACTTCCCGTGCTGCACTCAAATCCCTCAAAATTGGGTTGATCCCAGGTGACGGTATTGGGCGCGAGGTTATTCCAGCCGGACGTGCTGTGTTGGAGAACTTGCCAGCCAAACACGATTTGCAGTTCGATTTCGTCCACTTGGACGCTGGTTTCGAGTTGTTCCAAAAGACTGGTACGGCATTGCCAGACAAGACCGTTGAGGTTTTGCAGAACGAGTGTGACGGTGCACTTTTCGGTGCCGTCTCGTCCCCAACAGTCAAGGTTGCGGGCTACTCCTCGCCTATCGTGGCTTTGAGAAAGAAGATGGGTTTGTACGCCAACGTACGCCCAGTCAAGTCCGTGGAGGGAATTGGTAGACCAGTTGACATGGTCATCGTTCGTGAGAACACCGAGGACTTGTACATCAAGGAAGAAAAGACATATAAGGCCGCTGACGGTACCTTGGTGGCCGAGGCGATCAAGAGAATCACGGAAACCGCAACCACCAGAATCGCCAAGATCGCCTACGACATCGCGTTGCAGAGGCAGGCAATCAGAGAATCGAGCTCGTTGAAGTCGTTGCACTCGGTTCCATCTGTTACCGTCACACACAAGTCCAATGTGTTGTCGCAATCGGACGGTTTGTTTCGTGAAACCTGTCGCAAGGTCTACGACGCCAATGCTGAGGCATTCCACTCCATCGAGTACAAGGAGCAGATTGTTGACTCGATGGTGTACCGCATGTTTAGAGAGCCAGAGATCTTTGATGTTGTGGTTGCTCCAAACTTGTACGGTGACATATTGAGTGACGGCGCCGCTGCCTTAGTTGGCTCTTTGGGTGTTGTGCCATCCGCAAACGTCGGTGACAACTTTGCCATCGGTGAGCCATGTCACGGTTCTGCCCCAGACATCGAGGGTAAGGGCATCTCGAATCCTATTGCTACCATCAGGTCGACTGCTTTGATGTTGGAGTTTATGGGCCACCCTGAAGCTGCTGCCAACATTTACGATGCCGTGGACGCCAACTTGGCCGAAGACAAGATCAAGACTCCAGACTTGGGCGGTGACTCTACCACCCAGCAAGTCATCGACGATGTTATCCGCAGATTGTAGAAGAAGTTTAATGTATATACGAGAGAGTAATAATAGCTCATTACGAATATTGTAGGTAGTTTGAATGTTATGGTCATTTCGGGGCAATAGTCTGATGCACAATGTTCTATATATGAGCATGTGAGGTCTTTACCTAATATGGTTTATACCTGACATCCTTCTTTTTGTCCTTCTTATCCTTCTTGTCCTTTTTGTCTCTCTTTTCCTTCTTCTCTTTCTTTTCCTTCTTCTCCTTCTTCTCCTTCTTCTCCTTCTTCTCCTTCTTCTCCTTCCTCTCCTTCTTGTCGTCAGTCTCCATTGTGTCCTCTTGCTTTACATGGAAAGCACTAGGAAGCTCCCAAAGCTTTACTGTGCCATCTTCACCGCACGACAACGCACGATTGGTTCCCGGAATCAACATCACATCTCTGACAACCTCGTCACCGTGAGCACCAGGAAACTCAACCCTCGATAGGATATTGAACTTTTCTGCCACAGGGTCAAATGACATCATTGCGAGTTTGCTGTTTGAGTTCGCTCCGTATGCTATCCAGGTCTGACCGAGATCGACAATATACTCGCAATCTGGCCAGGTTTCTCTGAGGTCACCTAAGTCTGTAGGATCAGGCTCCGAGTTAACTTCGTAGTTCTTGTCGTTCACTTCGTTGAAACTGAGGGTTTCCATGTGCGACAACACAGCAACTCTGTTCGGCTGCGTGAAGGAACATGAGTGAACAGACGTGTAGTTGATGACTTGGTGCAAGGCGTCCTCCTCCTCTTCTTGGCTCAAATCGTATATGTTGACATAACCATCCGTTGATCCTGACATGAAACAGCTGGTTTCCGTAGGGTGGAACTTGATGTCGGTGATATCATCATGGTGCGAGTCCACAAAACTTCTTGCGAGAGTTGCACCATTGTTCAAGTCCCACAAGTGAAGTTCAGCGTCTACGCCCACAAGTTCAGTGCCTCCTGCTAATATCCCACGGGAGAAGCCAAGGGAAAGAAAGGTCAGGTTCTTGGCGTTCTTCAACTGGTAGATAGGGGTGGAGGACTTCAAGTCCCAGACCTTCACTCCATCGGTAGAGCAAGAGGCCAAATATTCGCCTGTGCTGACAATTGAGTTGACACTGGATTCGTGTGCCTTGACTTTCCACAAAGGTTGGGTGGAAGGCTGGTTGTACAGGAAAGAGTACAAGCTGCCGGAACTCGTGGAGCATACAAATGCCCCGCTGCCTATGTCCTGCAATTTGAGAATCCAGGTATCTTTAGCTTCACTGGGGAGCTTCCATGTGTATAAGAGCGCTGCCATGGGAAATAGTTCTATCTCATCTCTTTGGTAGCGCGCGATGATAACAATCTACAACAGACTGAGGAAAAAAACATAACAAGGTATGAGTAGTGTGGTGAAGAAAACAACGCACTTTGTGCCGAAGCTAAAGAAGAAGAAGGTGATAAAGAGAGTCACCAGCGGTGCTAAAGACGCCTCAGGTGCTTCCACCGCTGGTACCTTGACACCTCCTGCCACACAGGCCACTCAAAATACGCAGAATGAACAAAGCGATTTTGTGGGGCAAGATGCCGCTATTGCACCAGAGGATGTTCCAGATGCGGGTAGTATTTCCCCTATCACTCCAGCAGCTACCCAGGCTCTCTCACAAGCCAACATTTTTGGCCCGCTGGTGATAGCTGAAGAAAGCGTGGATCCCAAGCAGGCCAAAGCGACTGGGGACTTCAACTTTACAGAACTCACGGATCCTGTTTTTAGAATCCCAACTGAGCGTAGGCGATCGTCTGTGGCTAGGCGATTGTCCGGAATAACTCCAAGGAGTAGATCAGGTTCTATCTCTGAATCCGAGCCAGTGAAAATCGGTATCCCTATGGCCAGGCAAAAAAGGAGAAGATCACTGGTATCGCGCCCCAGAAGGGGTTCGACTTTAAGAGACATCGAAGAGCCGTCAAAGCAGAAAGAACCTTCTCCTGTTGCTGAAGAAATCAGAGAGGAGTCTCTTGTGAATGAAATTGAAGAGATGAGAAAGACTGATGCTGAGTTTGTCGTTGGAATTGACCCAAGAACGAACAAATTGTCAAAGTTTAGACTCAGATCACTCCTGCCAGAACAAGCCAACGAAACTAAGAGCGTGAAGTTCGAAGATGGTTCGCAAATGGAAATTCTTCCTTTAGCCCCGGATGACTTAGTTACGAGCATTCTGTCTGTGAAGCAGCTTCCACGTAAAGTGAAGGATGATGACCTCGAACTCTATAGCAAGCTCCCCGTTGACATCAATAGGATGACGATGGCAGACCTTTGCATGCCCAACCTTCCGTTTGGTAAAGTGAGTAGTAACCACGAGTCCGTGAAGGCCGCTCAGAAAACCATTGCACAGAAGAGAAAGCAAAGAAGAAAGGAAAGGGAGATGGCCAGAGAACAAAGAATTTCAATGGAGGAAGTGGCTAAGTTGAGTGGAACAGCGGTGACCGAAGAGGAGGAGAGGCAGAGGAAAAGATTAGCCTTGGAGGCTGAGGAACGCGAACCTCAGAGTACAACGAGCTTGCAGTTGACTCTTGGTGCTGATGGTCTGATCAGTTACGACACTGATTCTGCAATCGTGAGTCGACACTCTAGAATGGACAACTCTGGCTTACTGCGAGAGGAATCGAATCCTTTTGAAAACCCTGTCACTTCTTTTACGTACTCAAAGCGCAGTCATACTGAGAGGTGGACAAGTGAAGAAATTGACCAATTCTACGATGCCTTGAGTCAGTTTGGAACCGACTTCTCGCTTATCTCACAGCTTTTCCCGTACAGAACGAGAAAGCAGATAAAGCTGAAGTTCAACTTGGAAGAGAAGAGGTACCCTGAAATCATAGCGTTGTGCCTCAAGAGAAAGCTTCCAGCAGACTTCAAGGAGTACTGCAACACCTCCAAGATGGAAATCAAGAGTATGGAGTATTACAACGAACAATTACGCAAAGTCAGAATACAACACGAAGAGCATATGGCAATGATTGAGAAGGAGAGGGACCGTGCTTTCAAGGAGGATGCTGAGGCCAGTAGAAGAAGAGAGATCGAGATTAGGACGGGCGCAAAGCCAATGACAAAGGCAGAGAGACAGAAGGAGATGAGGAAGAACGAGGTCGTTTTGGGCTCCATTGACGATAGAAAGGTTGAAGGTGATCACTGAGTCTTAAACTCATTCGACGCAACACCATGAAGGACGCTGAAAGCTGTAGAAACAGCCCAATGATTATGACGTTTATTATATACTGTGAGTGTTGTAAGTAGTGTAACAGGGGGGAAGTCCATTAGCACGATTATGGTTGCAAATTACAAAGTACTAATGAGGTCAGTCATTCAAAACGGACACATGGGTCGAGTAGATGTGCAGTTCCCATGTACCCTAGTATATTGAATCATATCACGTGCATGTGGAAAAAAGCTATCAAAAGCGCGTTATCTTCCACACAATATGGATAAATCGACTTTCGCACTCTAAGAAACAAAACAGATCTGTTCCACGAAAGCCAATGCATATATGTCATCAAGCAAGGATTACATCTTAGAGATAACACCGTCTGATGTGTCCGAGGCGAATCTAATCAAATTCACAGTGCGGCACAAACAAGATGAGTTGATGGTACGCTATCGATGGAGGTTCTCTGCATTCATACAATTAGTTTTACTACTGGCTATCTGGACTAATTGGCTGCAACTCATGAATCAGAATGTGCTCATACTATTGGTGGTCTTGGTAGCTGCTCAAGGTGGAGTGCTATTAAAGCAGTCTCCAACGGACACGATAATAGCCATTAAAAATGTGGGTATCCAGTTGATATCTAAGAAGGGATGGCGGTTTCTGAGTGACGAAGAGACGTTCATACCGGTGAGCGAGATCATTGATCTAGTTATACACGAGGGCTTTCACGGATATGGCCAGGTGATTTTCTACTTGTGCGCATTAACCAAGCTGAAAGGTGATGCATCTACAAGAAACGACAGTTCATCCAAAAATGATATCATTAAAATATTTTTCCCAAAGTTTCTTCCTAGAAAGGATGTGCTCCTCAAAGTCTGGAAATTGAGTAAGCAGATGCTATTCGCAGACACCAGGTCTTATTGGCGTCGCGTACCAGGCAAAGGATTACAAAAGATTTGATCACAGTAAATCATTAGACTTAGAATATGTCATCGCTGTAGATCTGATGCGTAGCAATATTAGAATCCCCTGAATAAACTTGTTTGTTGCATCCTCCTGTGGATAGCAAACGATCATTGCCCGTCAATGATTAATAGCCCAATTGTTTGAATATGTGTTCAACGTGATTTTCCTCCGCCATTCTGGCGACTCCGACGCTCACTAACGAGTAGAAACCAACGCTTGCAGCCAACATCTTGGCGTTGTACTTGAATCCCTGAGACACACCAGCGGCGTAGCGGCGAACACTGAGTCTGGATAGCTGAAGCAACATTGTATTGTGTATGTGAAGTGAGTTGTGAATGAAATGATTTAACTCAGCAGAGCATTCTGTGTCTTTTTATATCGGAAGTGAAAGCGCGAGATGGCTTGAATCATCCAACAATCATCGCGTGCTTCACCCGAATTAATCCGAACATCACCTTGGGTGCAAAAAACATCACCAGATGCACATCATGTGATTTTGCGCACGTTTGAGATGAAATCAGATACACCTGTAGATTACTAAGCTCTTACGAAATTATTGGAGCAATCATATGCGCAGCCCGGATTTCCCTCAGCAAGCAATCTGACGTGTGGGCACACAAATTGACTTCCAATGTGCTTCATCGACCTAGAATTTATGGAGTCATCTATTGGTCACGGCGACGAGCATTAGTAACGCTCGTGCGCGTCATTGAATACAGCATAGGGGCTATTTATATGGTACCCGTATTACGGCATGCGGTGACTGAATTTTGAGCCCTGTACTTACTTAAAATGGAGGTCCACGGAGCAACTAACGAATTTAGCAGCCATAGTGTGGACACGAGTCCCGACCCCGCTCCAGTATATATAATTGTGATCTCCTTCCTTTCACGTAAAGCAAAGAACTATTCAATATGTCAAATAACGTCGTTTTAGGTGCAGCAGCCGTAGCTGCCATTGCAAGCGGTGCATACATTTACGATCAGAACAAGCAGCAGAGACACCAGATCCAGCTTCGTGAGGCGGAGAAGCAATTCCCATCTGGCCGTGACATCCAGAACAAATTGAGCAACACTGTTGAGCAAACAAAGAAAGAATTGGAGAGCAGGGGTAAGTACTGGACTGAGAGAGCAAAGGACACAGAGTTGTACAAGACTGCCATTGACTCCAAGGACGCAATTCAGAACAAGTACGATGCTGTGAAAACCCCACTCCACGAGAAGAATGTTTTCGTTCAGTTGGTGGACAGATACATCGACTTGGTCAACGATCTCGGATCTGCCAAGACCACCACCACCCCATACTCCACCAGTGGCCCTGCTGAAGAGGTGAAGGAGAAGCACTTGTTTGGCGGATGGTTCAAGAGTGAGGACGAGAAGTTCAGAGACGACTTGAAGAAGAAGGCTGAGGCTGAACAGAAGTCGTGGTCTAACTGGAGCTCGAAGAAGGCTGACGAGGCTGAATCTACCTTGAACAAGACCATTGAGCAGGGAAAGGAAGAAGCTAATAAGTCCGCTAACTACTTGAAGGGTGCGTACGACGACACTAAGGATAAGGTTTCCTCTGCATTTTCCACCTCTGAGACCGAGAGATTGAAGAGAGAGGCTGAGGAGCAGAAGAAGTCCTGGTCTATCTGGGGCCAGAAGAAGGCCGACGAAGCTGAGTCCGCCTACAAGGATGGCAAGGCTACACTTCGTTCTAAGGGTGAGGAAGCTAAGAAGCAGGCCGAGAACGAGAAGGCTTCGTGGTTCAACTGGGGTAACAAGAAGGCCGATGAAGCCGAGAGCCAGTTGAACAAGACTTCCAGTGACTTGAGCAAGCAGCTCGAGCAAGGTAAGGCAACAGCCATTCAGAAGTACGAAGAGGCAAAGACAGAGTTAGACAACTTGACTAAGAGCTTCCTTCTGTCTAAGGAGCCAAGAAAGCAGGAGAAGTTGGACGCTGCGAAGAGAGACGTCGAGAGTGCATTCGCCAACTTGAAGCTGTATGGTGATGACGTTTACAAGGAGATCAACCAAAGATTTAAGGGCAACTAGATTGACCCAGCTATAGTATTTAGTCGATTTTGAAGTAATATCAATCTAAGTGACCGCAACGTAGTTCATCGCCATATCTTGGTGATAGATAGGATATGATTTTTTGTGATTATATTTCCATTCTGTTTTTTGTTACTTACGAATATCAATGCGTGGAGTACGCACTGTTCCACGACTCTACTGCAACCATGTGGACTCGTTGACGTTCAAAGGGATTTCAACAGCGGACCTTTTCTCGAAGGTTGGGTTCATGAACTCTCCAAAGGCGGGCCTTGTCAACTGGTTACCAATGGGCTTCGCCATGCAACGCAAAGTGAGCGATGTCATCAGAACAAGAATGGACAGCAACGGATTCGAGGAGGTTTCGTTGTCATTGCTACAGGACGAAATGCTTTGGCGCAAGACAGGACGATTTGAAAAGTCTGAAGAATTATTCAGAGTGGCCGATGAGAATTTAGTGTTGCTGCCAACCGCAGAAGAGGAGGTCACATCATTGGTGAAAAAGTCCATTAGCACATACAAAAACCTACCAGTCCGCTACTACCAGGTCAACCCCAAGTTCAGAAATGAGAAGAGACCGCGTGGTGGGTTATTGAGAGGCAAGGAATTCATCATGAAAGACGCATACTCATTTGACGTGGATGATGAAAGTGGCTGGGAGTCGTACACACTAGCAACACAAGCGTACGGAGAAATCTTTAACGATTTAAAGATCCCGTTTGTGAAGGCAGAGGCAGATTCTGGGGATATTGGTGGATCTTGCAGCCATGAATACCACTATGTGCACGATGCTGGGGAAGACACGGTTTTTGTGTGCAACGGCTGTGGAGAAGCCTCGAACATCGAGGTACCAAAAGAAACTGCCCCAAAAAAGGGAACAGCAGTTAGTGAGCTTTTCGAATCATCGGGAGGAGTAATTAAAGCGGTGTACCCAGAAGGAAGAAAGTTGGATATTCTGTTTTTGGAAAGAGCTTCCGGTTTGGATGGCTTGAGAAAATTGGAATCTAAAGATGCCCAAGCCACTGCTACCTTTTATGACTCCCGTATCACAGAAATACCCCCCGGTGAATGCGCTCACCCTCTCGTGCTAACGGAAAATGGAGACAAGTGCTCCTCATGTTCAGGAACTTTAGAATCCACTCGTGCGATCGAAGTTGGCCACACATTCTTCCTCGGTGACAAATACTCAAAGCCGTTGGACTGCACAGTCGAAGTGCCAAACGACAAGGGAGTTGTCAGTAAGAAGAACGTGATTATGGGGTGCTACGGTATAGGCGTGAGTAGGATCCTAGCCCTGATTGGGGAGATCCAAAGGGACGAAAAGGGGTTCAGGTGGCCGCGTTGCATCGCCCCATGGGATGTAACGGTAATAGAAGCAACAAGGCAGCCTCACCCTGAAATTTTTGAGGCGCTCAGGGGCGTTGACTACAGACTTGACGATCGACCAAAGGTGGGTTTGGGCAAAAAGGCGGCACATTCCAACTTGATTGGTATTCCGTTAGTGCTTATCGTGGGCAAATCCCTACCACTAGTGGAGATCGAGGTGCGTGGACAATTTTACACAAAAAGCTGGGAGGAGGTGCGTGACAAGTCTGCCTTCCAGTGGGCTGTAAAGGATGGCAAGCACCTCGTTGGCTTGCAGGGTTTGAGTGTGGCCGTTAAAGCCTTGCTCGCGGATATGTAGCTTCAAAATGTAAATAGCGAATAATAGAATTGAGTTATCCAGGCCAATGATTTACCTCTTACAGTTCGTTTCTTTAACTGTGTACAAATTTGCATCCATTACTGTCATTTAAATCTCTTTCTACTAGGACGATGTGAATAATAATATTAGTACAGAGCACCCAGTACTGCCGTTCCATAAAGCTGATTTCTCAACTCTCATTTCGCATTTGTCTTCTCTTTCAGCACGGTGAGCTATTACTTGGTGAACTTACCCGTCACCTTAGCCAAAACATGCAAGACGATAACGGAGAAGATGAAACCAACAGCCAACACCAACACAACCAATGGGTCGACTCTCAAACCCTGAGCCTCGTCAGTGAAGATCTTCATCATGGTCGACGAAGAGCCACCAGCGCCAGCAGCACGTGTGGACAAAGGCAAAGCGCTGTCTGCCTTCTCCTTCTTGTCAGCAGTAGTCTTTCTCTTAGCTGCGCTTCTTAAACCACCTGGTGCGGACTTCATAAGTTAGTATTGCTTTTTTCAGGGTGAATAATGGTTCCAGATCAAACATGGCCACCAGAACTGGCTACTGAGGCGTTTCCGTATATCTGGTGAGCAAGTGAGGCACGAAACATACCATTTCTCTGTTGTTTGTTGAATCTGAAAAAAAATATACACGTATCGTTTATTAGCGCTCGAGTGTCATGGAGAAATTTTGCAGGTTATATTATACAGGTTCTCCCACCTGTTCTCGCATTTTTTCTTCCCTCCTTCGTTCAATTTTCTACAAGCTCGAGTGCTCTGTTGAAAGTCTACAGTTCCAATCGCACCAACTCAGGGTGATTACCACCGGACACTAGCACCAACCCAATAACCCAGCTCTGCAAACACAGAAATTAGAAAAAGGATAACAAACTTTAACGATCCACGCCACATTTACTCCGACGTCATGGACTTGTCTAATTTGTCTCCAACGCCATTGGATCACACCATAATGCAACGTCGGCCATCATTATCGTCGTTGCTGTCTGCATCAGGCTACACGTCCTCTTCATACGGAGGAGTGGGGGGGCCTCTGCAAGACTCTCCGAGCGCCAACGGCACTCCCAGACTTACCAATCAACGTCTCGCGGCGGTCACTTCCGGCTCTCGAGGCGGGTGGCAACCTCCAAACAGCTCATCCTCCCAGTCAGACGTCCCTACTGTAGTCGGTGACCCTGGTCCGTGGGTCGAACAGCAGCAGCAGCAGTCTACTCTTACCACATTGGACGCTGATGACAAACATGACAGTGTGTCAGGGTCCTCGACACCAGGTCACAGCTCGATCGCAATCTCTGTCTCGGGTGATATCGACGACGATGAATTGATTCCCACAGCGATTGTGATCAAAAACATCCCGTTCGCCATCAAAAAAGAACAGTTATTAGACGTTATGACCAAGTTGAATTTACCTTTGCCATACGCATTCAACTATCATTTCGATAATGGAGTGTTCAGAGGTTTGGCTTTTGCCAACTTCACCCTGACGGATGAGACACTGCTCGTTGTGAACCAATTGAATGGTAGGGAGATCGGTGGCCGCAAATTGCGTGTTGAGTACAAGAAGATGCTCCCGGCCCAGGAACGTGAGCGCATTGAACGCGAGAAACGTGAGAAACGCGGACAATTGGAAGAGCAACATAGACTGAACTCAAATGCACTGTTGGCTTCACTTTTGTCTGCAGCATCCACCACTGCTGCCACCAAGAACTTGAGCGTGAATGGGGCGAACCCGTCCGGAAACCCCACGGAGCGTGTTTTCCTTAATTTGCCATTCAACGGCACACAGCCACCAACCGAACTCAATTTGAATGATCCAGAGACATTGGAGTTGTACACCCAATTGGTTTTGTACCGTGATGACGTCAACAAGTCGATTTTCGAGTTGGCTATCTCCCCTGCGAGCATGAACTTGAACCAACGCAAGGTTTTGTCTCTCTTGTGCGCGTATTTGAGCTTGTTGGAGTTGTTCGACAACGGTTTGATCATCGTCCGTAGGAAACCTGGCTTTATCTCGCTGTCAATCATTCAACAGTCCAGTCAACTCAACCCACAAACCCCATCCCAACCTCAATCTCAGCAACCAGCACCGCAATCAATGGGTGGAGTTCCATTTCTGGCGCACTCCTCTCTGATGATGAACTTGAACCAGTTGGCACAGTTGAACAACAACGGGCACCCAGAGTTGTTAAGACTGCACTCCCAGAGTGCATTGCCGTTGCCAAGGTTGAGGCAACAAGCCTCCACGCCTACGCAGCACCACTTTCCTCAGTACCAACAGGGGCAGCCCCAACCTCCTCCTCAGCAACAGCAGCAGCAGTCACAATCACAGCCTCAGCAGCCACCTCCAGGTTCTGCGCAAGGAGGACAGTCTGGACGGCCAGGTCAATATGGATCTCAGCCCTTCCTATACCAGCAACCTAGTGGTGGTGCGCCTACCGGGCAGGGACCTAGCTCGCAATCCAGTACGGCAATGGGAGGCACCAGTGCAGCTTCATTGTTGAGATCGAGCAACCGGTCTTATGTGGATATGCGGTCTACTCCACCGTTGGGCGGAGGAAGTTACCAGCAGCAACCAGGTTCTGTGCACAACTCGCCAACCCCACAGCATCTGACTCACCACGGACATTACCAAGGTGGTTCGCAAGGGCAGCAGCAGCAGCACTTTTTTCAGTCCTCGCAGCCAGGAACCCCGATGGCAAACACAGACTTTAACTCTCGCTTTCAGCCTTTCGGGCAGCATGCACACTTGAGTGGAAGTTTGACGTCGTTGCAACAAGCAGCACCACCTTCTACCGGAAGTAATGGGGGGAACAGCGAGGAATACAGCGGTAAAGATCGGTTGAGCCAAAAGTTCAACAACTTGAACTTGGCTGGAGGAAATGGATACGATGGTGGCAATGGGGGTATCTGGGGACCAAAGTAATTTGAAGGGATCAAAATTGGGACTCTGAAAGGTGAGGAGACAATCAAGGCATTTTAGCCTAGGACACGAGATGCGTTGATACGAGAAGAACAATTTTAGAATGTCGCTATGAACCAAAGGGAATTGATGATGAAATGATAGCACAATGCGTTATGCATGATGATTGCACGATGGAATGTTAATGATACACGAAAGGAGGGTAGTGAGATATGATAGAGGTGTAGCAAAATTGCTTGAGTCTATAGAATATATGAACGTTCAGAAATTGATTCACGGGTGTAGCGAACTCCATATATCTGAAGTATTTTTTTGTAGTGTGTAAACATTCTCAGAATCAATCCATAAAGTGCCTCCAGGCATTTGAAAACAATATTAGGTTGTGGTGCTTTCTGTTTGCCACAAGCTGTCCCTGTGATTTGGGCGCACGAATCAAGCGATATATTCTGATACCCACAGCCTTAAATCTTGGGAAGGGCAACGAGCTACCCCATCTACTTTGTGTCATTCTACTCTTCATGCGTGTCTTCAGATTCGTAGGTAATGGGATGACTCAAGAGATTTTCAGTCACGACTGACAGAAGACTTAATATAGGTTTCTGAAACGATGGTTATGATCATACAGGAAGCCTCAAAAGTTTAGCAATTTTGGTCTTAACAATAACTGTATGCCGTTTAAGCTCACACTACTTTTAAATCAAATCGATGCGGGGGCGAGCTCACTTCCAGCATACACATATACGTGCTGAAAAATGGGTACAAATGTGATCTTTGGAAATCGCCATTGATGATTCTCTCGATTCTGAGGTTTCAAGGATAAATGGATATTCCCCTCCACTGAAATCGTCTTATCTACAGCCGAATGCCCTCTATATCGTAATCCTGAGTTTACTTCTCTCTCACATTAGGCATTCATATAGCCAGTCAAAAGGTCAAAGCTACCCCGATAGATAAAAGGGGGAGCATTACCGGCTTATGTCTTTTCCTACGTGCCCTCGTTTCTCTAATGGTTACATGCGCCATATATTAGACTTCCAATTAAAAATTTTCCCACGACAACAAACGCCCTCAACACCATGGGCCAAATCCTCTCACAGCCAGTCACCAAAAAGGTGACGCACCAAGGCAAAGATGCCAACCTCTACTACGCGCTCCTGTTTATGCAGGGGTGGAGAATGAACATGGAGGATGCCCACGCCACCGTTTTGAACTTACATTCACTTCCTGACAACGACAACTTCGACGAGCCAATCCACGAGGATGAAGAGGAAGATGAAGACGATGACGACGAAGACGGAGAGAACGCGCAAGATTTCGACAGCAGTTCTTCGTCTCCAGCAGACCACACTGCATTTTTCGGGGTGTACGATGGACATGGAGGTCGCAAGGCCGCTATCTTCACTGGTAAGTTTCTTCACAAGATCGTCAAAAACACAGCGGAGTTTAAGAAGAAGGACTACGTCAACGCTCTCAAGGAGGGTTTCCTTGCTTGTGATCGTGCCATCTTGGACAACAAGTACATGAAATACGACGACAGTGGATGTGCTACCACAACTGCTATTGTGACTCCAACTCAGATTGTTTGTGCCAACGCTGGTGACTCTCGCACCATCATGTCTATTAACGGATATGCTAAGGCGTTGTCTTATGACCACAAGCCATCCAATGAAGGTGAAAAGGCCAGAATCTGCTCTGCCGGTGGCTACGTCGACATGGGCCGTGTGAACGGTAATCTCGCCCTTTCGCGTGGTATTGGTGATTTTGAATTCAAGCGCAACAACAGCTTGCCTGCTGAAGAGCAGATTGTGACGTGCTATCCAGATGTCATTGAGCACAATTTGGACCACTCATCGGACGAGTTCTTGATTTTGGCGTGTGATGGTATATGGGACTGTCTCACTTCGCAGAAGTGTGTGGAGTGCGTTCGTTTGAAATTGTCAGAGGGCTACAAGCTCCCAGAGATCTGTGAAATGATAATCGATCTTTGCTTCGCGCCGACTACCGGTGGTACTGGTATTGGGTGTGACAACATGTCCATCGTCATCATTGCCCTTCTCGATCAGAAGAACGGTGAAAGCATTGATGACTGGTACGCAAAGATGGAGAAGCGTTGTGAGGAATCTGCTAAGCTTAACCAAGATAGAAAGGAAAAGATCGAAAAGGACGGCAATGACGAAATTGCTCCAGCTCGCTTGGGCCCTCTATCTGAGGACTTTGAGTCGCTATACAAAAGCATGTACGGAGAGCGTTACGAATATGGACAAGTTGGTGCGAGTGACGAGAGAGCCGATCCACGTGAGAGTTATGGCGAGGTCGTAGGGCACGTGGACGAGGATGACCAGCAGGACGACGAAGACTTGTTCAAGGGAGCCAGCAACCCAAGCTTGGTGACGTTAAAGAAGTTGCTCGACACTAATGCTGTTACGAACGAAAACGGTGTGATCTACTTGGACACAAGCTCTGCAGAGGCCATGTTGCTGCAGTTGAGGAAGAACGGTATGGAGGGAATGATCGGCGAGGAGGGTGAGGATGACGACGAAGACCAGAAGATTGAGGACGTCACGAAAGAAGACTAACTGAGAATCGGCAGTGCACAGACTGGGTTCAAGAAGCTACTGTGGGATTTCTCAAGGTAACGCAATTGAAGAGTAGGTACTAGATTGTATGTAGAATGCGAATTGATTAATAAAATTCTGAGCTGTAAATCCCAGAACAAAGTGGTGGGGGGGAGGTAATTTAATTGTACATTGCCATAGAACTGAGCAGCTTTTGCTTATCATTATTAACGGGAACGATTGCAACATTTCGTTTATGGGCTGGAAGTGCTCTTGATAATTTTGCCAACGGTCTTTGGGGTCCACAATTAATCATGGATTCCAAATTACTGGATATCCTAAATCTCGTGCATACTCCATTGGCTTGTACAAATTCATCGAGTGTTTTTTTTTTGTGAAAATCGAGTACAAAATCTATCTCAAATGGGGCTGCTACTAGACCAGTTGAAGATCACCAACAATAAGATCTACTCGAATCTTGCCCCAGTAGATTTAGATCGACGCGCACATAGGCAACATGCTCACAATGACTACTCATTAAAAAACATGATAAGGAGTACACACCACAGTGAAGAAGAGGTGCGACGTAAGCGGACCACACGACGCGTAACGATACAAAGGAATGCCTCACTGTACTTGGTGAAACTCAGATATAGAAAACAAAAGACATTATCATTAAAATTGAAGCCAGAACCCAAGGCACAACCTGAATTGCCTTACAGAGGGATATTGGGATTCCCCGACTGCATCATCAACAACACAGATCCAACCACGAAAGATCGGATTGTCTTTGAAAAGTTCAGGAATGAAGGCGAGAAGTTGAGAGAGAAGGACATCAGACAAGAACCGGTTCTGAACTCGAATTCGTCTACAGTATCCCGCATTGTTTTTCGCGACTTCGAAATCGATACCTGGTATACTGCACCATACCCAGAAGAATACTCCCAACTGAAAACACTTTACATCTGCGAACATTGCTTGAAGTACATGAATCTGCCCATGTCGTATCATAGACACCAATTGAAGTACTGCAACCTGTCTGACTCACATCCTCCAGGTGTTGAGATTTATAGAGATCGGGCCAACAATGTTGCAGTGTGGGAAGTCGATGGCAGAAAAAACATAACATACTGTCAGAACTTGTGTCTACTTGCGAAGTTGTTTCTCAACCTGAAGACATTGTACTATGATGTCGAGCCATTCATATTTTACGTCTTGACGGAGACAGACCTGTCCAACAAATACCATTTCGTTGGTTACTTCTCCAAAGAGAAGTTGAACAGTTCGGACTATAATGTGAGCTGCATTTTAACTTTGCCGATATATCAAAGGAAAGGATACGGCAACTTCCTTATAGACTTTTCATACCTCCTATCCAGGAATGAATTTAAATTCGGGACTCCAGAGAAACCGCTCAGTGATTTGGGACTTTTGAGTTACCGAAACTATTGGAAGATCACGGTTGCAATGATGTTGAGGAAACTCCACGATGACTACAACGAAAAGCAGATATCACTTTCTATTGAGACACTAAGTAAACTTACGGGAATGATACCCCTGGATGTCGTCGTTGGTCTCGAGCAACTACAAGCGTTGAGGAAAAATCCCGTTACAGGTGCCTACGCTCTTATGGTAGATATGGCACGCATTGATGGCGTAATTTCTAGGTGGCGGTCAAAGTGTTATGTCTTAGTTAACCCTACAATGTTACTTTGGAAGCCAATGCTTTTTGGTCCGTCCGGTGGTATCAACTCTGCGCCAGCAGTTGCAAAGTCTGACTACAATAGTATCTCGCTGATCTCAGGCTTTCTCATGGATGATATCAAGAACCCCAAATCACTAGAAGAAGAGGCGCACATGGAGATAGCGGATTCCTCTGACAAACTCAACGTACAAGACTTTGAGATTTGCCAACTGGGGGTGCCTTACGTTCAGAAAGCGCTTCCTATTAAACAAGTTCAGCAAATCAAAGCAATGAATGACGACTTCTTCGGGGAAGACGGGACTAGTAATGACGCAGAAGAGTCTGATTTTGCAGAGGTGTGGACCGAGGATTTGGGTGCAGAGGACGCAATCGACCTTGAAGAAGACGAGCATATAGAAGATGAGGAGGGGGACGAAGAGGAAGAGGACGAGGACGAAGAAGACGACGAAGTAGAGGACGACCAAGAGGAAGAAGAAGAAGAAGAAGAAGAGGACGAAGGAGTGGACGTGGAAGAAGTGGAAGGAGATGGGGAAGTTGATGATGTGGAATTGGACGTGGAAGTTGACGAACCCGATGATGAGGAGGTATTCGAAGAAGATGAAAAAGTTGGGAGAGAATTGCTGGAAGAGTCGGAAGAGGATGATGAAGTCATCACTCGCAGGTCAGCAAGGATCAAAACGAGGACGCCTGAAGTTGTGAAAAGATCAACCAGACTCAGAAACGGGGTTTCAATGATTCATGAGAATTATTTAAATTGAAAGGATAATCAGCTTACAACTTGTGGTCGTTTCAAAGAATAATAAGAAGAATAACAAACACAATGTATAGCTCCTCAATGCTTATAATGTTCCTCACTAAAGTCCTAATCTACTTATCTTCTTTAAGTCTCTCACCAAAAAAAAAAACCATCTATTGATCAACTTGGAACATCTTGCAACTATTCAGGTAAACCTCATCGACAAATTTCTCCAACTCCTCTTCTCCTTCAATTCCATACAACTTAGACATGATTTCAGCCACGTATCCGACAAACGCAGGCTCATTTCTTGACTTCACCAATGGCTGGGCATATGGACCAATATCATAATCGATGGACTCCGGTTGCGGATGATTTTCGACCATGCCTTGTACTGAAGTAGTGTGCTTCACAAAATTTTCAGGTTTCACTAAGGGGAAGGGAAGGAAGGTGTCCATCTTCACCGTTTGACCCTTAGGTGAATTATTTTGGCCTTTCTTGGTTAGAGGTGTAGGCTTCTTCTCAATTGTCATTTCAGACAACAGAGATTCAAGAGAACTTGTTTTTACTTCGGGGTAGAACTTGTTACCATAGCCACTAATATATTTGTAGCTTGCGTGGCTCTTCCTAACCTCACACCATGGGGCATCTGTCTCAATCATCAACTTGTCTCTTGGGATTGTCTTTACCACTTCTAAATTCTCCTCTGTCTTCAAGGAGCACCCATTGATTCCGATATGAAATCCAAGACTGAGCATCTGCTGAAGCTCTTCATGATTCCCTGTGAACGAATGAACTACACCATTTCCCTTCTCTATGGAACCGTCCTCTATGAATGGTTTCATGATTCTCACGAAGTCGTCACAAGCATTTCTCATGTGCAAGAACAACGGGATCTTCAAGTGCTTCAAAGAAGCAATTAGCTCCAACTGCTTGGTGAACATTTCCTGCTGCTGTTCCTTGCTTGAGAAATGCAACCTGTCGTAGTCTAACCCTATTTCACCGAACAGCTTAATACAACCACGTGAGAAACCGCTCTCAACGATACGCTTCAATTCGGCGAGCTTCGTATCTATGCTGCCACCCGACTTACCGTAAAACTCTCTTGCAACAGAACACGGATGCACACCTGCCGTCAGGAAGAGTCTGCCGGGGAATTCAGCGCACAAGTCGAGGTGCGATTTGCTTTCTGCGATGGTCAGCGCAGTCACGAGCATCCTATCGACATTGAGTAAATGGGCCCTCTGGATGACGTTTTTGAGATCACCCGAGTGTTTCACAGATCCATGGTATCTCCCATTGAACATGGAATCGGAGAAGTTCACCCCAATGTCAAAATAGCGTGGTTTCCAAGCTGGCATAGTCATAATGGATTGAAAAAATTGGCTTCTGAAAGTGATAAAGCAAATCATGTCTGATCTAGACAAAGAATTGCTTCTCCAAGAGTCCACACTTGGCAAGGACAACGAAGTGGAGAGAATTCTCACATGCAGTGAGTACGATCACTTTGCTATTTTGGATCTTTCTCCAGAGGCAGTGTCAACCGCTACAAAGGTGTACCGTAAGAAGTCACTTTTGATTCACCCCGACAAGACCACCAATCCCAAAGCCCCCTTGGCATTTGACCGCCTTAAGAACGCCATAACTGTCCTCAAGCTGGAAGATCTGGACGAGTTCAAACGATTAGTTCTGATTTACGAGGATGTAATGAAGAAGACCAGTGACATCAAGAAAGCCAGGGAAAAGGTGGGGGCGATATTGGCAAACATTATCAAGGACCAACAAATCGAACAGCTCTATAAGCAGCAAACAGAAGCTAAACGACAGGGAGAGCTTTCAAAAGTGCACAGTGATCGTGAGATGAAGAGGAAGATGGAAACTAAGTGGGAGAGTGCAAGGGAGGGCCGAGTGAAAAACTGGAGAGACTTCTCGAAGAAGGTGGAAAAGAAGAAAAAGAAGAAGGTTAAGGTGTTAGCCTAAAGGCTAAGGGTCCTGCTGTCTGGAAGGCTCATTACCTAAAGCCTATCTTGACCTAAATCCATCTCTCGAATAACTGTTCTTGATAGTTGCGAAAAAAAAAAACTCAAACATCCAACATGGGAAGTACTGTGCAATTCTTCACCATTGCGGTGGTTGCGTTTGCATCGGGTTTGTACATGAAGGACATGATATTTCCCCCACCACTCGTGCATGACGACGACTTTGAAGAAGAACCAGAAACAGACGACGATGAAGGCATCGATATTGACTCGACGCCTTTGAATGAAATCCCAGGCGAGGTCAGAATGACGCTTATTGTTCGTCAAGACTTGAAGATGGGCAAAGGTAAAGCAGCTGCTCAGTGTCTGCATGCCACGTTAGCCTTGTACAAAAAGATCACTAACCCAGACTCCCCAGCATACAACCCTCAAATGGTGGAGAGATGGGAGATCGAGAACGGCCAAGCCAAAATCGCTTTACAGGTGCCCAACCAAGAGGCAATGGACATGCTTTTTGCACAGGCGATAACCATGGGTGTCAACTCGTACATTGTTCACGACGCAGGAAGAACACAAATTGCCAGTGGAAGCGCAACGGTATTGGGACTTGGCCCTGCACCTAAGATGGTCATCGACGAAATCACGAGTGGATTGAAGTTGTATTAAACTCAAATCGAAGGGTACGCACAAATTTGTACTTATAAGGTACCAGAGTCACTAATCCAAGTCATGCATCATATAGTAATATCTCTACGCAAACGTTCACTCTTGCTATTAATACGTATAATTTTAGATCTTCTCCCAAGATTCTCCTAAGCGTGATATGGGTGACTTCCTGTCTTGTCTCGAACACAACTTTTGCTCGTTGATCCGGTTGTGGTCGTTTAGGAAATACTGGAGATATCCGACGGAATTCAATCGCCATCAACGTTCGTAAGGATTCACAGCCAGACTTGCTCTGCGCTTCCGCCTCTTTCCGACCCCTGATCCAGCACCCATGTCGACGTCCACCAAAACCTCGTCGTCCTCTTCGTCTTTATCCTCCTCGTCGCTCATCTCCATGTCACCTCCGATAACGTAATCGTAAAAGTCATCGACATCATCCAAGCCAATCGACAGCTGCCTTCTTCTGCGGTCTCGCAGTGAGGTCAGTGCGCGGTGGCCGTTCCTCAACTTCTCTAGGTGATCGATTCGGGACCAGATTTCGCCCTCCGTTCTCTGCGGAAGCAAAATCAGAAGTTCCGCAAACGACAACTCCCTGTTTCTCCTGTTGATCAACAACTCATCCTCCTCAATTGACCAAGGAATTTTGAATACCGGTGCAGGCGGCTTTTTCACCGCCTTCACGGCGGGTTTTGGCATGCGTTGGTCGCTGCGTGTTTTCTTGTGCACCTCCTTCGTGTCCGAGGACTCTTTCGGCTCTTTCGGGGTTGTCTTCTCGGCGTTGTATGGTATGACCACACTTCCTGAGCGAGAGTAATATCCCGGGCCATTTAAGGGTGCTCTGTACTCACTGATACTGCTGTTTCTCAAGCTCGTCACCGTGTTGGAGTGGTGTATTCCACCCGGGCCACTGATTGAGGCGTTTCTCAGCGGACCGCTGATGGATCCTCCGAAAAGAATAGGTAAGTGTGCCAACGCACTGTTGGTGGTCTGGTGATGTGGAATGTTCATCAGTTTCAGGGGAAGCGACGATACCAGCGCGGATCTTCCCGTCAGCAGCACCAGTGTTCTGTCGTCTCTCGCTATTTGGATGATCAGGTTGTTGTGTAGCCCGACCCCACTGGGGCCCGGATGGTGTACACTGTTGCTCCTGCCGTTGCTTGTCAGATTGCGGGGGGTGGTGAGCAGTGTGCTGGGGTGCGACTGGTTGTGAGGTAGGTTCAGCGTAGGGTCTATCAGAATGTCAGCGTAGTAGCCTCCGCCAACATTCAGTGCAGAGTTTGAGTGGTTGCGAGGGTCCAAGCTGTCCAGCTTCGGAGACTCGTAGGTGCTGGTGGTTATGCCTCCATGTGCAGGCGTGGGGTTGGGGGAGTTTATCGAGGTGGAGGGCGTTGTAAAAGGCGAACCCTCCTGGGAAAGAGCATTCAAACCAGCGAGTGCGTTGGTCTCGTATCCCGTGAAGTTCGCAATAGGCAGAAATGGCGGAGGGAATCCTGTCCCCGTGTTGGTCTCGTCTATGCTGTTCTCCTTCTTCCTCTTTTTGATTTGTGTGCCCAACGCAGCGGCCAGCTTCGGTGGATTCTTTAAGTTGCCCAGCTTCAATCTCCTCCATCTGAACTGGCATGCATTGGGGGTACGGTTGGTGAAGTGGCTCGCAATTTCTTTCCACCCGAGCTTCTGTTGGTCTTTGAGGTGCATCAACAAAATGTCGTCCTCCGCATCCCACGACGTTGGTGTTCGCGAGAAAGACTTGGCATCTGCTGCAGCGCTGTCGGCATCTTTGTTATCTGGTGAGCTCATCTAGCAGGAATGTATTGCGCGAAGGTCAGGGTCCTGTTGACCAGTGTCGATATGTGGTGAGAAAAAGTTGTCGAGTAATGTCGTGTGTCGCGGTGATGATCATCGCGACATCCACAACACCAGGGTTTCGGCTCTCACCGCCACCAGACTCACGCCTGAGCTACGTTACTACTACATGATGCGCAATACCACATCACGACCCACCTCTTGGTCCCCGAGCTCGTATATCTATTCGTGCAGGACGTGCTCGCAATATTTGTCATTCTTTGTGAGCGACAAAATCGACGGGTGGAACGGTGACATCGCTCAAAATATATCACAAGGATACCCCACCTGCAGCGAGGGACCCCAGGCAAGTTTTAAACAGCACTTAACTTGTGGTTGTCTACAGCCAACTGGTCAAGATGGCATCGAAATCCGTTTCCAAGGGTCACACGCGGGTAACACCGGCTTGTTTGGGCTATATTTGTGGGCTGTCTGACTATTCCAAGTTGGGTAAATTTCTATTTTTGTGTATCGCTAACTAAATATCGCTATGTTCAAGTGGAGGATTGCTTTTCGCTCCAAATCTTCTCCGCCTCAACAATAGTGTTGTTGTTGGCCATCATCTTGTTCATGGTCTCCACATACTCATCGTACTCGTCGCTGTCGAAAACAATTCCTCCACCGGCCTGCAAGTATGCAACTCCATCCTTGTACACCATCGTACGCAATGCAATACAGGTGTCCATCGTTTTTCCATCATAGCCCCAGTGTCCCACGGCTCCTGCATACACTCCTCTTTTCTCCTTTTCCAACTCTGCGATCAACTCCATGGCCCTCACCTTCGGCGCACCGCTGACAGTGCCCGCGGGAAATATCAGCCTGAAAGCATCAAAGCGCGTCTTGTCGGGTCTCAAAGTGCCACTCACTTCAGACACCAAGTGCATCACGTGCGAGAATCTCTCAATGTTGAGGAGACGGTCGACACTGTTGGTCTTTGGCTGGCACACACGGTTGACGTCGTTTCTGGCCAAGTCTACCAACATTATGTGCTCGGCTCTGTCCTTCAAAGAGGACCTCAAGATCTCTGCATTCTTCTCATCCTGTTCCTTGGTCGCACCTCTTCTGATAGTACCTGCGATTGGGTGAGTGACGATTTTGTCGTTTGAGTCACTTTGCACGAGGAGCTCTGGCAGCGCTCCGATGATTTGGAAGTCAATCAAGTCTATGTAGAAAAGGTACGGCGAAGGGTTCACCTTTCTCAAGTGGCGGTAAATGTTGAAAGGGTGGAGTGAAGTTGGCCTTGCTACTCTTTGAGAAGGCACAGCCTGAATAATATCTCCTTTCAAAATGTGCTTTTTCAACGTCGAAACGTGCTGCTCGTATCCCTCTTTACCGATATTGGAGGTGAATGTCTGCCCTACCTCAATTGGAGGCTGGGTTGGGTTCAATTCTTCAGGGCTGATCTTCCTGAATAGCTGGGCCTCGACTTGGGCAATGTCTTTCTGCGCCTCGGCGAACTTCTTCGAAATCTCCTCCTTCTTCGTAATGTGGAGGTTGCGGATAATTTGGAATCTCTGGTAGACATGGTCGTACGCCACAACCAAGTCGTGTAACATCAAAACAGCCTCTGGGACCTTCAAGACATCTTTCATCTCACGTCTCGTCTTTGGCTCGAAATACTTCACGCAATCGTATGAGATGTATCCCACAGCTCCACCGCTGAACTTTGGCAATCCTGGTATCTCTGCTTGTTGGAACTGCTTCATCTCCTTCTCTAAGATGGTGATAGGATCAACATTGTTCAACTCTTTGCCGTATACAGACTCGTCATCACCGGTGCGAATGATCTTCCGAGGGCCAACGCCAATAAACGAGTATCTGTCGACAGTGTCGCCGTGAACAGAACTCTCAAACATGAAGGAAGGCGCACGGTTTGGATCGTTTAAGTTGGCAAGCTTGAGGTAAGCTTGATGAACCGTCAAATCGTCATTGCCGACGTACTTGAACACTGGAAACACATTCGCCTCAGTCTGGCTCTCGACATACCCTGTGAGAGTTTCTAACGATGGTTGAATTTCAGTAAAGGTCATACTGGTGAGTTATAATGATGAAAATCTTGAAAATATTCTGTGAGTCAATTGATATATGCAGGAAATGTAAAGTACAAATACTATAAATCTCCGAAGCTGTTACTACTCGACATTTCAAGTTAGCTTACAGAATTATCTGTGTGCATACTATGTTTATTCTATATATGTATGTATGCATACTATGTTTATTCTATATATTTATGTATGCATACTATGTTTATTCTATATACTTATGTATGCATACTATGTTTATTCTATATATGTATGTATGCAGTATCTATAACAACTCTTCGCTTCCCAACACAATGACCCCTCGGATGGCTTCCAATACCAAGATTTTGTCACAGATGACTCGTTGGCCGATTTCCAACGTCTCCGTACTGGCAACCTGTACCTCAAGCCCGAGATCCAGGCAATAACCAAGAATAGTGTCCTCTCTACCTTGCACAAAATTACGGCTGTTGTATGTAATGATGCACTCCCATGGTCCTGCATTCTCGCCGATCTCTTGCAACTTGCGCAAGGTTTTGTATCTTTTCATAAGCCGGTACATCCACCTGCTAACCGTTGCAGTTCCACTTGCCTTTAACAGCTGTTCCGTTATAACCTCGTTTGATAGAGGTCCGTTTAGATTATATCCCATCCTTTTCAAGTAGCCGAACTTGTGTGCCAATTGTAGCTGGTTGGACAGGGTGCCTTCCAAAAATGCTTGGTTGTATGTCCATTGTGCATGATTAATAAGCTGTAGCTGGTTGATGAGGCCGCTCAAATCATCAGACATGAGGTCTACGTAGCCGGTCGTCATACCCAAGGCAACATTAGGAGAGTTTGTGCCTGCTTTCAATTCTGGCTGGCACATGTAGTTGTGTCCTATCAAGCGAGCGGAAAGTGATACCATGCCTTGGGCATCCCTCACCAACGCAGACTCGGCATATGTGTGAGCTCTGTACGATGGAAACATCAAGTTGTCGTGCGATATGAGAACCGCATCCGCGCCCTCACCTTCTAAAAGCTCTTGGGAATGCGACATGACAGGAATGCCGTTTGTGAGACAGAATTCAGACACGAGTTGACCTGTGAATGCATGTAGTTTGGTCGTGAACAACTGGGCTCTCAAGTCCTTCTGGGGTTTTCCGGGGGGGTAACTCAAGCAGGTGGCAGCACCATTGTGATTTCTTGCTTTGAAAGAACCCTGAAGTATATTGCTGATTAGCCCTAAGTTGTGGCGGTCGCTTGTTGTAAGTTTTTCCACCTCTGGTGGGTTGTGCGTACCGAATAGCTTGAATGGAGAGAACATTGTTTTCTCTTGGAGCGCATCGTCTAGGTCAGTCTGATTCAAGCGCTTGATTGAAGCTGGACCGAGCGTATCAAAAGATACTTCGACCTTTTCACTCAAGTTCGAGAATGGATTCAGATCAAATGTATTATAAGTGAACGAAACAGTTAAAAATGTGACCTCCTTGGCCCTTGGTGCATTCTCTGTGGTATCCCCAAACTCAAATTGGGCCCAGAATGCACCATTCCCGTAGAACTGATCGATCACACCTGGAATGTTGACTGTACTCAGTCTTGCTAGCACTTTGAAAACATCACCACCGGGGGCGATCTTCGAGGCCGCGTCATATATATGTATGTTGAATTTGTACTTCCGCGAATTGATCTTCTCTATGGAGACTGCGTGTCTGGTTTTCCCTTCCACAGTCAATGCATAAAGAGTGTGATCACTGTAGTAGCGTTTCCTATGTCTCAAGTGTGGAAACAAATCAGTGACTCTGGGAAGCGCTGAGTGATCGAGCGGCTGCAAAAGTGAAGACGCATCAGGAACACTCAACTTATCCAACCTCGCCGATCCTAGCACATTCAGTGACAGCACGACATCAGTGTTTTTGTCATATACCTGTAGTTTCAAGAGTAGTGAGAAAACTTCCAGAGTGCTCAAACACTTACTCTTCACGTCGCGTTCCTTGAACATCCTCAATTTCGAGAGATCTGTCATCAACTGATGATTGGAGTAAACCACCGCATATTTCATGGCTTCTATAACATACTTGAAGGGCTTGCCATCCCAAATATTGAAATAATACGATAGTTCGACGATATCCTTTCCCTGAACGCTCTGTTGTTCGGCATCAAGATTGGACAAAAACTCGTCAATGCGCTCCAATTGGTGGACGTCCTCGACAGCACTATGCAACTTCTCGCATGCGTTAGAATTTACAAGCGAATTGACAAAATAATCTGATCCCTGTGGTATCTCATTAGAGAAGCCTCTTATCAAATTCGACTCTTTGAACAGGTTAACGTTGGCTGTTGATATGAACTTGAGCAGATGTGAAAACTCCATGTGGATGGCAAAAAACAATGCTGATTGGGACGCGTAAGACAGCGTAATTGCGTCCAAGATCTCTGTCGGTAGCTTCATGGACTCGATAACCTGTATGGTTGAAATGCTATTGATTCTGTCTTTTGATGCATATTGTGAGAAGACCAAATCATATTGTGCAGCGAGCAAAACGTTAAAGTCCATAGCGGTGGAAACAAAACCCTTGAGGAGACCACAGAGCTTTATCCTCTCTTCATACTCGTCGTTGAACTTATTCTCGAGAATTCTGGACAGGCCAATGAGTTCAGGGTTGAATACGTCTTTAGCATGAAAATTGACTTGTATGGGCAGTACCAGCACTAACTCGTTGTCGGAGTTTAACACAATTAGCTTGTTGTAGTTGACGTTGAACATTGCCATAGATTGCCTGAGCACGATGCCAAAGTGGAGCCTATCACCTGTGGTAAACTCAATGAAACTACCAGGGGTCGGCTTCCCTTTATTGTGCTGGATCGCAGATGAAAGGTTCTCGGCAGGAGGAGTCTGACTCGGGTCATTACCTCCCTTCACCTGATCTTGAATCCGTACTCCCATGTCGTACAGACTGAGAAAGTCAGGTCTGTTGGAAACTTGTTGTGTGATCGCACGATGATATCCATGATTTCGAGCACCATTATCAAAAAATGACGAGCTTTGTCGCACAGAGGTTGATAGTACCGACCTGACACGCCTTCCGAAACGCAACCGTAAGCTCAGGTCCCTTACATGTGCTCTCGCTAGTCGTAGCGTGCTCATCGGTGGATTTTTTGCACTGCGAAGATCGAGTAGTACTTGTGATCTGAACGAAAAATGAAGTGCAGGCATCTGAAAAATGCGACTAAATAGTACACTATCTGGCTCAAATGGTGTACACCTACCCTACACATTTACTTTAATTGTTTCAATTCAACTAACACGTTTTAATTTCCTTACGACGCCCACCTCTGGATAACCACAGCGTTTTTCAACTTTGCTTCTTCGATAGTGATTTTGTTAGAGTTCTCGATTGCCTTAACCGGGAAGGACAACGACAAATTGAAGTCTCTCGTAGGAGTGGGGTTAAACAGATGGCCAGCAACAAAAGTGTAAATGCAACTCACAGAATCAGTCAAGTGAAATTTGTGAGCCACTCTCTTCCCATTAGCAAAGCGGATTTGAATAGTCGCATCACCCTCACCCTGAGTTGGGGCGGGCTTAGGTGCTGCGGCGGTCTCAACCTCAGGCTCAGGTTGTTCAATCTGTTCACCTGGAACTGGAGACCCCAAACGGTGGCCACTACCATGGTAACCCCCAAGCTTTCTCTTCGGTGGTACCCAGTCTTCGTCTGTTTTCCTGAATACAGATACGTCCACATCTTGACCATGGCCCACTCCTAAAATAGAAACAGGAACTCTTCCTTTGTTCAACTCATCCAAAACGGTGGCGTTTGCAGGGTCGTCGTATCTGTTCAACGGACCGTCTCCCACAGTGAACCCCTGCTTCCAAAAGGTTATTTCTCTGGTCACTTTACTGGGGATTTGCTCACGGAAAGAGTTTGGATCGCGAATCTCCTGGCTTGGTTCCACGCCATCTCCAAGCTTGAATCCGCTTCCCTTGAACATTCTTTTAGGAGGTTCGGGTTCTGAAGCCGAAGGGCGGTCATCGGTCTCTCCCATTTGCTGTCTGGCGCGTTCGAAGATCTTGTCAATTATTGATTGCTCCTCGTTGGACCTGTCCTTCTTATTGGGGTCCTCCACCTGAAGGGCAGACTTTTCGCCTCCCGTGAAGAAGTTCGTGTTGGTCTTGTCCGAATCCGAGTCTGAGTCATTCAAGTCACGGAAAGTGCGCACGCTAGTTATTAGTATGGGGTTGAGAAGAGTCGTTCTCTGAGTTGAATGCGGTGAGACCCATCAATGGGCTAGCATTTCACACCAATTGCACTCCGATGCCAATTGATACTCAATGAGAAGCTTAATGTTTACGTACCCGCCGTTGCCTCCCTGCGTTGATCTTGTAATTGGTTGCTGCTCCTGCTGTTCTCCTGCGGCGTAGAAGTCTTCGACAGCCTGGACAAGGTCATCTTCGTTGCGTGCCAAATACTGTTCAGCAATGTTACGAGATGCACTCGTTATACGGACGAATTGTTCAACAAGTTGTTCAGAAGCCATTTGAAGTGTAGTGGTGTTGAAAATAATTCGATTCGAAAACGATAGAACACACAAAATCGACAGAAAAGGCGAATTATTTATGCATTTAGATTTTCCAGTCTGATGATCACTACCACAACGTCTTATAATCCACAATCAAGTTGATGACCAACTGAACAACGTCTTAAAATCTACAATCTTATGACCATTATCAAAACAACGTAAATCTTCTTTTTGATGACCACTACCAAAACAACGTCTCAAAGTCTACAGTTATTTTATAGATATTTATTTCACCGAATGTTGAAATCCCAATCTCCCCAATAAAACTAAACAAAAGCCATTTGGCTTATTACATTAATGTTGAATAAATGTAAACACTGCATCAACAACACGAATTGAATAATGCAAACACGGGGAGTTAAGGCATGCGCTAAGGCATAGCCTCACGTTTCCCGCTAGCTCAGAAAATTAACTTTTCTTTACTGCTTAGTACTTCTCTCTGAAGTACTTGGCGGCGTTCACCATGTTGGTCAAGGACTCCTTGACTTCAGCCCAGCCTCTGGTCTTCAAACCACAGTCAGGGTTGACCCAGAAGTTGGCGGCTGGGTACACCTTCAAGATCTCCTCAACTCTGGCAACAAACTCCTCCTTGGAAGGAATTCTTGGAGAGTGGATGTCGAACAAACCCAAACCGATGTGGTTAGGGTAGTTGGAGAACTCCTGGATGTAGTTAGGATCGTCCTTCTTGGAGAACTCAATGGAGACGACATCAGCATCCAATGCCTTGATGTGGTTAGGGTCAAGGTCAGAGTAGCAGAAGTGAGAGTGGATCTGAGTGGAGTTCTGGACACCAGAGGTGGCGACTCTGAAAGACTGAGCAGCCCAGTTGAGGTAGTCAGATCTCTCAGCACCGGCACGCAATGGCAAACCCTCTCTGATAGCTGGCTCATCGACCTGGATAACGGTGATACCGGCAGCCTCAAGGTCGTTGACCTCATCTCTCAAAGCCAAACCCAATTGCAAAGCCTGGACCTTACCAGAGACATCGTCTCTTGGGAAAGACCATCTCAAACAGGTGACTGGACCAGTCAACATACCCTTCATTGGAGACTTGGTGATGCTCTGAGCGTAGACAGACTCCTTGACGGACATGGCCTTTGGTCTGGAAACGTCACCGACAACGATAGGTGGGCGGACGTATCTGGAACCGTAAGACTGGACCCAACCATTGGTGGTGAAAGCGAAGCCGTCAAGCTGCTCACCGAAATACTGAACCATGTCGTTTCTCTCTGGTTCACCGTGGACGAGAACGTCCAAGCCAATCTCCTCCTGGAATCTGACAACAGTCTCAATCTCCTTCTTGATGAACTCATCGTACTGCTCAGCAGTGATCTCACCCTTCACGAACTTGTTTCTGTTGACTCTGATGTCCTTGGTCTGTGGGAAAGAACCAATGGTGGTGGTTGGGAACAATGGGAGGTTGTACTTGGCCTTCTGGGCGGTCAATCTCTCTGGGAAAGGAGCCTTTCTGGTAGAGAGGGACTCGTTGATGGTGGCAAGTCTCTCCTGGACCTTAGGGTTGGTGGTGATCGAAGACTCAGTTCTGGACTTGATGGAGGCAGCGTTAGCAGAGACAGCAGCAGAGACATCCTCGCCAGAAACATTCTTGGCGATGGTCACAACCTCATCCAACTTCTGGGTAGCAAAGGAAAACCAGTCCTTGATAGTAGCATCCAACTTCTTCTCGTTCTCCAAGTCAACTGGAGTGTGCAAGAGGGAGGAAGAGGTAGAGACGACAACTCTGTCACCAACCAACTCGATGGCTTTCTTGACAAAGGCAGAGGCCTTAGCGAAATCGGTCTTCCAGATGTTTCTACCGTCGACGATACCGACAGACAAAGTCTGTTCAGCAGAAAGGGCAGCGGCAACCTCTTCCAACTGCTGTGGGACTCTGGCAAAGTCGAAGTGGAGACCAGCGACTGGGAGACCCTTGATGGAAGCGATATTTGGTCTCACGTCACCGAAGTAAGTGGCCAACACAATGGATGGAGCAGCTTCGGAAACGAGAGCGTCGTAAGCAACCTTGAACTGCTTCTGGATCTTCTCTGGAAGGTCCAAGACGAGAACTGGCTCGTCGATCTGGACCTCAGTGGCGCCAGCCTCCTTCAACTTGGCGAGCAACTCCTTGTAGACTGGCAAGATCTTTGGGAGAAGGTCGGTCTGGTCAAGGTCCAAGGAGTCCTTGTCGGACTTACCGAGGTAGAGGTACGAGACTGGACCAAGAATGACTGGTCTAGTCTGGACACCCAAAGCCTTGGCCTCGAGGAACTCGTCGACCGGCTTGATACCGGCCTCAGTGTTCAACTTGAACTCAGTGGAGTGTGAGAAGGTTGGTCTAACATAGTGGTAGTTAGAATCGAACCACTTGACCATCTCCAAGGCGGTGACATCGACGGCGGCGGTGGTCTCAGTGGCCTTTCTCTGCAAACCTCTACCCATGGCGAAGAGAACATCAATTGGGGCAAGGCCGAACTTGGTATATCTGTCTGGGATGACGTTGAAGAGAAGGGATAAGTCCAAGACCTGGTCGTAGAACGAGAAGTCATTAGATGGGATGATGTCAACACCAGCCTCCTTCTGCAACTTCCAGTTGTGGGCACGCAATTCCTTACCCTTGGCAATGAGGTCCTCAGAAGAAACCTTACCGGACCAGTAGGCCTCGGTAACCTTCTTCAATTCTCTCTGTCCACCGATACGTGGGAAACCTAAAATGGATGATTGAACCATATTGTGTTGATTGTTTGCTTGTGTTGGGTATCGAAAAATTGTGGAATCCTTGTCCTTATATAGTAAAATGAGGCTATACGAAACGTGTTTTGCACTAACCCCAGTTTTCGTGTCTTGACTCCCAAAAAGAAGGAATTGAGGGTATTTCGATAGCTCTGTATCCAATTCCAATCATTCTTTTTATGCTACTGACTCAATTCACCTACATTCACTGCGTAGAGGTCGATTACGCGCTGTTCGTATTCCTTTCACTGTCTTTGACAGATCAAATTGAATGATTTCACGTGCTCAAAAATTTTTCGATTGGTGAAATTTCACGTGGTGCCATGTTACAATGAAGTGTCCTCTTATGCACAATGTGGCGAATTAAACGACACTGAACGAGACACGTGAGAGGCCTGCGTTTCTGGAGTAGGGCTTAATTAGGGAAACTTTCTTCACGCAAATATGTGCTTCATCCATTGTTATCAGTAGACCCTTGAAAAGATCTCCTATCTGTTCCTTATCGGATTCTGTCACATGTGGGGACGGACAATTTGGTCTCCCCAACAATCTTATCAGAGTCAAAACGGATTTGTGTCATCGCGGTAGCGGACATCACAAACTTATGTAAATTTGTTTGGTGGCGACTTTCAAGCACTCAAAAAACAATTGGTTAGCCCATTATAATAGCACCGTTCGCTATTGGTACGGTACGGCACCAAGCTTTAAACACGTTCATCGGCACCACCAAATCCAGCCTCTTTGAAATTTCGTAAAAAAAAAGAATCTCCATGAGCATCACTTGTCGTACTAAGTGCCTGCACATCCCGTGTCCTCTCTTTCCCACCATGACGTGAACGGATTTCCAGCACTGGTGCTCATGCACATCTCAAATCGATTTGTCACGTGATATGACTAATGTCAGATAATCAAAATCACAATGATCGCAAGACACCTTGAACGACAGATCGGGCGCTCATTGCGCCTGTCTCTGGTAAGGCGGTACTCTTCGAAGCCACCGCCTCGTACTCTGAGTACAAATGTCTGGATTTTCAGCGCCTTGTCGGCCGGAGCGGCCGCTGGAGCCACATATTACTTGACATCAAGTAAAGACGCAGAAGGATTTCCATTATCCTCTGTGACTAGACTAGAGGAGATCTCATCGCCAGTCTACAGTACTGATTCAGAGCTACTTTCGGCCATCAATGAGATCAAATGCGCCATTGGGTCAGAATTTGTTAAGAACTCCGTTGTTGAGTTAGCTAACCACACAAGGAACGAGTTTACTCCACACGAGCCTCTTCCTCATGAGAAGCCCAAATGGATCGTATATCCTCAGAGTACTGAGAACGTATCCGCAATATTGAAAACCTGTTTCAAATACAGTGTGCCGGTTGTTCCATTTAGTGGGGGAACTTCCCTCGAGGGCCACTTCTTTTCGACAAGACCTGGAATAGTGGTTGACACATCCAACATGAACCGCATTTTGGAAGTACACGAAGACGACTTGGACGCCGTTGTACAAGCAGGGGTCAATTGGCAAGATTTGAATGAGCATTTGAACCCTACAGGATTGATGTTGGGGACAGATTGCGGACCTAATGGTCTCATTTCCGGAATGATTAACACCAATGCTTCTGGAATCAATGCCTCAAGATACGGTGCAATGATTGCTAACATAATCTCGGTAACTGTGGTTTTGAGTGATGGAACCATAGTCAAAACCAAGAAGAGGCCAAGAAAGACGAGTGCCGGTTATAACTTGACTGGGTTGTTCGTGGGTAGTGAAGGTACGCTTGGGATCGTGACTGAGGCTACGGTGAAGTTGCATGTCAAACCGAAGTATGAAACGGTTGTTGTGGGACAATTCTCTTCCATTTTAGATACGACAAACACCATCTCGCAGCTATTCCGTGCGGGAATCCAGCCAAACGCAATGGAGTTGTTAGATGGGGACATGATGCACTGCTTGAATTACAGTGGGTATATTTCAGACTGGCTCGAATGTCCTACTATCTTCTTCAAGCTTGGGGGCATGAACAAGACTGTTGTGGATGAACAGTTGAAAGAGTTGGAGAAAGTTGCAAACGCCAACAACTGTGAAAACTTGATTTTCGCGAAGAACGCTCAAGAGCAGGAAGACTTATTCTCAGCTCGTAAAAACGCATTCTACGCTATGATTGACTGGGGTAGAACTGAAATTGATGAAAATGTTCGCATTTGGGTTACCGATATAGCTGTTCCGCTTTCTCGGCTTTCGCATGTCTTGGGTGAAATCAACCAGTTGATCAAGAATTCTGGATTTCATCTGATTGTTTTAGCTCACGCTGCTGATGGTAATTTCCACGCAGATTTATTCTATAAGGAAGAGGACAAAGAGAAATGTGCTAAAATTGTTGAGGAAATGGTGAAAATTGGTCTAGAAAACGAGGGAACCTGTACTGGAGAGCACGGTGTGGGGAACGCTAAGAGGCGCTACTTACAGTGGGAATTGGGCGACGATGCAATTGGTTTGATGCGTAAGATCAAAATGTCTGTTGACCCTAAACGTATCTTGAACCCGGATAAAGTGTTTAAGATTGATCCTAATGACAGCGGCGAATATTAATAGAACTAGTGAAACTACAATAGCGTATTCTGTAGAGGGACTGGAGTAACTTGTCAATTGAGTTGAGTGGTTGGTGTACAACATTACCTAGAAATTTTGCCAAAAATGTCATTAAAGGCTTACTACAATCAGGTCGGAAGCAATAGAGCATTAAGAACAGAGCGCATCTATTCCAAAAATGGTTACCAAACGATTAGTGCGCTCACGCAGTTTACTAATGGCTTGCGTTCTATTTCTGTGAGAATACAGGCTGCGAAAAATAGTTCGCAAACCATACTACGTTTCTCACATTTTTTGATTGAACTATAATAATTCCACAACTATTACTTCTTTGGGTAGAAGTAGATGTTTTCTGGGCAGTTACCGTTGGACAAGGCGTTGATCTGAACAAAGTCCTCGCTCAAAACTGAACCCTTAACATGGTGGAAATACCAGACCTGGTTCAAAGCCTGATTTTTGTCACACGCGAAGTAAACTTTTTTACCACCGAAACCAGCCAGTAATGCAGCAGCAATGTCCTCTCTAGCGTAGGTGTTGTCACTATCAGGTGTGATGCCGGCATCAGTCAAGAACTTGTATGTGTCGTACTGTGAGTACAAGTTCTCAGTGATTCTGAAGAAATCGTACACGTTCTGGTTGTCCTGACCTTGATCATTGTAGCAAGACGTTGCAATGGTGTTGATACAGGTAGCATGCTTGTTGAACTCATGCTCCCAGAGCTCGGAGTCGTCACCGTTGTAGTTCTTCCAGTTTGAGCTCATCTTGTCATACAAATCTTGGTCTCCAAATTGACTAACAATAATATTCTGGATGTCCAGAGCAGAGATTGTGGCCGAATAGTCACAATTCAGTTGGTAGGATCCATCGCAATTGTCTGGCCACAACCCGTGCAAAGTGAACTGGTCAGAAGCACCCGTTGCAGGGTTATAGTCCCAAAACTGTGTTTGTAAAAGAACCCCACCAGGTGCTTCAAAACAGCACAGTGCGGATCCCAGACCCGAACAAGAAATGACTGCACTAGGACATGAGGGTGCAAATGTGTCTCTGATTTGGTTAGTTGGAGCACCGAAAACCGTAGAGATTAAAGTGATAAGGCAGGATTTAGAATATTTCATTTCTACAGAGGAAACCACTCCGGCAACAGCTCCTTTAAGTACGACCGACGCTGATGACCAGATTTAGAGTTAGACATCATGTTGTGAGGCAAACGTGCTTAATAGAAACATGCGCACTTATTTTCACGTGGGCTATATACTGGCTCTATTGTTGGTCCATTTGCCCCAACGGCAGCGCAAAAATAAGCGGAACCTCCGTGGGAACAATCTATCTATGGAAGAAATTTTTGATAGAAAATATGGTATAGTAAAAACGGTTTTTATGCTGTGGGGTGCATGAATTGGGTGGTATTTAGTAGACAAGAGCTAGCGAAGTTTCATTAGCTGCTTCCCATGCCAAAGGAGGCGTGCGCCCTAGCTGATTACGGCAGTATGGCCTCATTCGGGTTCATTGATTGTCCCGCTCGCAACGTGGCAACCGCGGTTTGTGGCCCCATTACAGGCTTCAACACGTCAAAAGTTGAACAATAGTACGAACAAGTTTCTGATTATACTATTTCTCTATCCCTCATCACGAGAAAGTCGCTAATTCTGAGGATTTATGGTCATTTGAATGCAACCCTGTACTATGATGATTTAGCTAATTGCTATGAACTTTCATTGGCTAGGTTGCAACATTCCATAGTAGTAGCCAGTGCTCACAACACGTGAAATTGGAAATGACAGACTTGTTCGTTTTATCCCCCTTTGGAAAACCCTTCAGCGGAGAAGCTCCTATATTATTCTCCAAGAACTTTCATTCCAAACTCTCACAACCCGTACTCTTCAAGATACTTCAAAACATGCAGCCTCTCAGTCGTCGATAAGGATATGAAGTTAGAAACTATGCGTCTAACGACTTCTTCGGTTCCTTTCGTAGAGCTGACGCTCAAAAGTGGCTGATAGTATATGTTAACAACAAGTAAAAGACTTATCAAGCTAAATATGAGAGTAAGAGCATTGATGATGATGTCAACGTAGTCTCCAGAAGAATCAGAAGTGTTTGAGTGGTAAATTGTAGTAAAGGGGTTTTCGGTAACCTTCAAATCGCAAGCAGTGTATTTTGGGAGACAGGTAAACGCGCACGAGTCACTGTGGTAACCATGCGAATATTCTATGGAGGCAGGGGCTTTCAAAGTCATTTTGCTCATTTGTTAAACGCTCAAACGCATACAATTGCTGCAAAAATTTGATTAACACACACGTTGATTCTCTTCAGAAAAAAGGAACAACATCGTCCAATAGAAATTAACTGTCAGAAGTGTAATGCGACTTTTATTCTTCAGCACCCGCTATCTCTAGCAATTGTTGAATAAGAGTAGCTACAACTTCATAATTCGTATTCCCATTAATTTACAATAAACTAGCATAAAGTTCAAACCAGAGGCGCCTATACCTCGATAACCATGTGATAGTCTTCCTCCATCAACGCGTCAACATAGTCGATTTGGTTGAATTTATCCTCGGTACCCTCAGTACCTTCCGTTGTTGTGACAAGCACCGCATTGCCCAAGATGCTTATGTCACTCTTTAAACTTCCCTCACACCTTAAAAGTCCGGCTAATTGAACCTGCTCCAATTGCTCCAACTCCAACAGCTTTCTTGCCAGAGAAGACTTAATAGAGCTAGATTTCCTCTTGTCGTCATCGATGTCCATGTCCATTTCGAAATCATAAAATTGGATTGAGGTTTGGTCGAGCAAAGAGTCGAAGCTATTTATCGTCTCTGGGGACGTTGATGTGGACGATGGGTCGAGGGTTGGAGAAGGAAATGATTCACTCGTTGGTGTGGTTTTCTCGCTGGTTGTCTCAATCGATTTGTCCTCTCTGGAAATCGACCGCTGGGGCAAGATCATAGATCTTCTATTCGATAAGTTTGTACCTCTGGCACTCCTTGGGATTCTGTCCCTCAGTTGTGAAGTTTCAGTATACATCGATAATTCGTTCTTGGTGAAGGGTTCGTATAGTGATTCTGGTCTCTCTCTTGGTGTAGCAAAACTACGTGATTTTCTCAACGTGATTTCCTGTTTGGTGGTGTTGTTTGGCTTCAGCGAAGATTGTCTTGCTGCCTGTGCTTTGGGTTCTATCTTACCGCTTTGCTGTGTACTGTTGTTGTTTTGAGCTGACTCAATTTTTGAGTCATGAGAGTTCAAACTTTGAAGACTAGGGCTGGTTCTTAATGTTTTCTTTCTGAATGAAAACAAAGCTCCGCTACGGTCGGCGAAATTGGAAATGCTTTGACTGCGAAGCATCGTGTGGTAACTTTGTATTTTAAAAAGTGCGTACTGACCCACATATATAACCTCAGTATTGTTTCACAAAATCGAGATGCGTTGTAAACAATAATTTCATTCTGTCAATATTCCGCCGACGGAAATGCAAAAACTATCACTCCGCATTCCCTTACAAGGGGATATCTGTTTTAATGTTACTGAGATGACCTTATACGTTTGCTTAACGTAAAATCACGTTGCTTGAGCTCCTCAAGGAGTCGATGCCCCGTAAAAAAGATTTGCTTTACACATTCCAACGATTCTTGAAAAGATTTATTTGTGTTTATATTTCCGCATTCAGACATGAGATTTAAACAAGCCAAAGCGCGTCGAAGGGATGAAAGAGCGTGTTTGGCAAGATGCGGTCTGAAAAGAGACAACACATATGCAAACTTCGAACACAACAACAAATGTTTGTATTTATGTCAATGAGTATATCTCCGTCCTGCGCTTCTGATCGTAATCTGTGTCTCTGTGTCTGCTTTTTAAGCACATTGTCTTCAACAATAAAAAATGGGGAAGACAATAACCGGCCATAAGATATACAATCATGAAGAAAGTAGTTCCCTTAGGTATTGTGGGGCCAAGGCATGCCCCACAAAAGTACCTCAACTCACTTGGGCCACGTAGTTAGAGTGTTTATGCAAAGTGAGCTTCGCGTTTTATGAGTAACGAATTTTGTATGATACAACGCGAGAAGAAGAGAAAGAAGATTTTTCGAGCCGTGGTGTTCTGTTTGGGTGTGCTGGGGTTAACGAGTTGGAAACGTTTTGGAAGCTTATTGTTCGTTCTGAAACCATGAATTCGATTACCGATAAAGTTACCCAGCAGCAATTATTTGGATGTGGATTGGTTTAGTCCTCAAATCAGCGTTAACTTTTCCCAAACATGTGAGTGGTTTGGACGGTTTCATTTCGCACGGCTCAAAATCACCTCACGCGTGTAGCGTTTGAAATCACTATGTTTTGCAGATTTTGGTAGCAGACAGTTTCAAGAATGCTCACGATGAGTAATGATTCATGTCTTCGGCTACCTTTCGCGTAGCACCTCGTTTCCATTCTTCTTCATGTCCCACGTTATTTGAGCTTCCCCAGGTACGTTCAACCTCATGTTCCGAATGCAGAAAAATTCACAAAATTCAATTCACTAGTGGTTCCGGAATGCTAATTAAGAAAAGTGGCTTGTTTCTGAAACATAATTCATTTACATCAGCAATTCGCCCCGAGTTGACCGATTAACTTCATGCCATCATTCGTGACTTTAATCGCTGAAATTATACGGTTTCATCAACAATATGAGTTTCAGCTATTTTGCGGTTTCATGTACTGTTTCATCTATTATATCAGGTTCGTCGTATCACCTTCGATTTCCGCCATTCTATTTTTTGAGTGCCTATGTCTATATACAATTTTGGAGACTACTCTACCCAGTAGTTGTACTGATTCTCTGCGGTTAATTGCAGGTTTTCATCATACAGAAGTTTTGAATTCTTCAGCTGTTGCAAAAACTGATTATAGGCTTCGTAATCTTCTTTGTTTCTGCCCTGGAACACACCAGTGTTTTCTGTCTTAGTCAACTTAGAGTAGAACGCTTCCTTTCCAGAATAACGCCTTAAAGCAAAAGTGCTATTTTTTACCCACTTTTCCTTGGTTAACGGGTTTCCTCTCTTGTCCCTACTCGTGAAAGTTTTCGCAGTGTAGTTCAAAATAGGCTGTCTGATCACAAATTCAAGCCCTGGAACTGCGTACAAAACGATTAAGTCGTTGGTTACCTTACCACCGGTGGGTTTGATGTTTATGTGGCCAAGTCCCAGAATAACAAGGTCAATTGTGCCGTAAAAAGGCGGGATCACATATCTGATCAAGCCTTTGAACAGTTCTTCCGTGTGCTTGATCAAGAAATTGTCGCGAAAGTTCTCATGGTTCTCGAGTTTTGTGGAAACATCATACATGGTGTCCCAGTTGCGGAAAATGTCCACGTTGTGATTCACACAGTTTCTGAGCTGGTACATCGAGTTCAGAGGAAACTGAATAAAGAGCAAGCCTCCAATACCCGCACAGCGCCCAGAACGAATTGTTTCGTATTTCGCTTCATGTGTACCCTTTTTAAAGATGTCAACACCCCTATTGATGCGTTTGAACGTTGTCGGATTCTCAACCATTTGGTAGTACTGGTAGCTCTGATTATCTGGCAGGTTGACGAAGCCTGCCACGTCATAAATCGTTTTCCTTTCAAGCTCTATGGGGATTGGACCTCTGGTGAAACCGGGAATATATGAAACTCCTGGCCCATTCACGGCTTTGAATTTCTTCTCGTGGTCTTTCTTGACACTATTGCTCAAGTACCTAGGACTCTTTTCCTTGCCGCTAATTCTGAGGTCTTCTTGCTTCTCAGATAACAACTTGTCTCTTTTGGTATAGAAGCTGGGCTTTCTCTTAGCTTCATGGAAAAGAAGAGATTTAACAAGCAGTGACTTTCCGCAATTGACGTTTCCCACGAGATAAGTGTTGTCACTCAAGAACTCCCCGAGTGTGTGCACGTTCCAGTCTGTCATTCCGCTCACCAAAATAACATTGCTGGGAGGAACTTTATATTTGCGGAAGAGATAGTCGCGAACGAATGGTAACCCGTACTTGAGCGCCACTGGATTTGTCTTGCAAACTAAGTCTGCTTTAGTAACCACAAATTTCATGTCCAGGGCCCTTCTGTGCTTGAATATATCTGTGTTCAAGGAGATGGGAAAGTCATACATGTTAATGACGTACGCAATGTTACCGTCCACAGGGACGTGATCGCGAAGCACAGTGTCAAGGTCGTCCATGGGAAATTCGTTGACGGTTTTCTCTGTTATACTTACCTCCGGCTCAAGTGGGGACGGTCTTAGTTTGGCTTTTGACCTGTAAACCACATCTCGACATCTTTTGCACTCGAGATCATCCGATTGTTGGAACACAGTTTGTTCCTGCTTGAGAGCGTTCTTGTATGCATCCGACTTGGTTAAGATTACAGCCTGTGTTTCGTCAGCTCCGTTGAGGAGAAGTGATTGGACTTCCTTCAGCGAACCGGATAGGTATTTGTTGTAGACGTCATCCTCCGATTTGGTGTAAGTCTTTGGTGGATTTATCGAATAGTACCCCGGTGCGTTCTCAGTTTTGTTCTGTAGTTTGATACCGCATGACCGACATGTTTGGAAAAGGTTGCGTAGAAGGGGCGATATCGATGATGAGTGCCTGTTGAATGTTCGCAGGATAGCTCGACATAGAAATCCCTTACCTACCATCGATTTTGTTAGCATCGCGATGGGTAAGAAAAAAGCGATCGATGCCAAAAATGACCATCGCATGCAAGACGTCACCGATAGTGAGAGCAAGCGAAGTAAACCTCCATGTAATATTCACAGTCGTCTAATCGGCCCAAGGTGCTATTGTAGACGAGAGGTGGCTGAGGCTCAAGACAATTGAATTGTGCGCCCTTTTGTGATCATTCCACACCACGAAACTCACTTGAAAATATCGTAAGCTTTATCCTTCGTTTATTTTCATACGCAAGGCCCTGGATAAGTGGTCCGACTAGCTCCAACACAATCAATCCGGCAAGAGAACCTAAAGTTCAGGAATCTAGTTAGGAGCTCTGTACCACTTATGAATGCGCTTGCTCGGTGGCACTGAGGCGTAGGATTACAATTTAGACTAAGCTGCGGATATCTAATTATTTGTATTATTAGTATTGTCGTGACGTTGGATGCATACTGCCGCACAAATTCCGGGACACAAATGCACTGCTTTTGATCTACTGTCCACAAGATCACCCAGTCCGCAATATTGCGAACACAATGCCCCCTAGTTGAGGACACCGGAATGGGCCCCAATATTCCAGCGACTTGGAGTCAGATGGTGGTAGAGGCAGTTCAAAGATTTGCCCAAAGGTAGTTACGTCGTCATCTAAGACAAGCCAACTGTACCGAAAAACGCGTCATGAACGTCGGTACTCATCGGTCAGCACCTTGTGCATTTCCACTCAAGTGTGAAACTACCACTGCGTTGCTGTCGAAAGAGAACGAGAGTGAATCCATTTTGTCTAAGGTTAAACCTCGTCCAATGTCTCCAAATTACCAAGAGCAAAATTCAACCAAATGTAGCCACACGAAAAAAAAACCTAACAATGGGAAATCCACCAGTGCCTATCGGCACTATACGTGGACAGGAAAGAATACAAGTGCCACGGACAACTGGGCCAGGTTGGTTTTTTAATTAAATCAAGCACTGCATATAGGTGACTTACATTTGAGGCAGATGTGGCGAGGGAGGATAGCCAAAGAAGGCAACTATTGACCAAGCTTAGTCTTGCTCATATACTCCTGACACGGGAGGCCACATTCTGCAGGTGCGTTGGAATAAGGTTTAAAATATTATGTATGCATCACCCCCTTTCACTCCGGATTCTAGAAGCCGTTTCAACGTACAACTTCGATGCGTCAGCGGTTCAGTTGCTCAATTAAGCCAATATGGTGCATTTAAACACGAATTTAGGAGTACTAGTACTTGCAGACTCGGCCCAGGTATGGGGTATGCAAAGATGGGCGAAAGAGGGCGGCGGGAGATTGGAGCAATTTTTCGCGGAGTGAACCCCTTTTCTTCCGACTCATAGACAATCTCTAACCATGCGTGCTGACTTAAATTAGATCAGCACCAGCGCGTAAATTATGCGAGAAGTGCAGTTTGCATATTGCTTAGCCGCGAGTGAATTGGGACCGCAAAGACGAAAGCCGGGTAGAGTCGTGTAGAGCATTTTGTTGTGGTTTCCCGCCAACGACGATAGAGTCATGCGAAAGCATGATGAGGTAAAAATTTGCGGCCAGGGACCCGAGTCACAGTACTATTGGTGCGAACAAGAGATTCGACCTAGTGCGGTCGCTTGCACAAGAAATGGAGCCGGGAGGCGAAGCGGTTCTAGAAGAGATGAAATCCCATGTATGGTTCACAGAGTGTTAGGATAGGTGTACGTGACGTCACAATTATGTATCGCGGCGCCGATGTGCATTTTTACGAGGACTATGGTTATGAACATGGTTTACGAATACTGTCATGTAATATGAAGAACTGTTCAGCGCGCCCCCTCGAGCGGGTGTATCTCTTGTTGTACAATGAACGTAGGTGGAGCAGAGAGCGACACGGGAAAAGTAGGGAAATCGCTTTGTGTTACATTTTAGCGGGAAACTGGTGCGCCGGCAGGAACCGATGAATGGTGTATACGCTCTGTCGTCGTTGTACTATTTGGGAACGGGTGTATTAGGTGAAACTTTAAATATTTGCGAGGACAGGGGGACTTTAGCAACTGAATTTATAAGGGGATTGAGGTGTTTTGGGGTGCCGCATGTTTTTAGAATTCAGTGACATTAGAGATTAAAAATTTCATGTAGGAGCAACAATGAAAAGGACCAAGAGAAACGACCACTGTAGAAGACTCAGCATGGCCCCGCCTTTTATACAACTCCGGACCATCGTAGCGAATGTACCTGAAATGAGTTCTCAACACTTATTCTCGCACCACGCATGTCCCGATTAGGAGTCCTGCCCAAGATGCCAAATCGCAGATGACCAAATAGAATAAGATTAGGATGGGGTGGAAAAATGGTGAACGGGTCAACAGGACGACACGTGAGCCAGAATAGTGCAACGGAGTTCACTCATTCACGATCTTGTTAGGCTGAGCTCTTCGCGACATTCAAAAAGGTAGCATGGATGTCAATCACTACAATAGGTCATGGATCAATCGCTACAGTAGTTCGGATATCAATCGCTACAATAGTCCATGGATCAATCGCTACAATAGTCCATGGATCAATCGCTTACAATCAACAGTAATGACGTTACGTCAGTAGATTAGTTCATCGACGAATATTTGTCTTGTACGTTCACTTCGAAGTGCATTCACATCTACTCCGCTAGAATTTGTCGATGCGCACGTTCACTTAGTGCGCTCAGTCCGCTAGTGTCGATACACGCTTGATACCGACGTTACTCTGTTCACATTCGGTCCTTTCGATTGTTGACCTCAGTCATGGCATCCCTTCTTTGCGACACATTACGCAGTGCGCTATTACTGCATACCCGCAGCACATAAAAAATAACCAGACCATAGCAATGCATGAGGCAAAACGGAATTTTTTTAAAAAAACACTTGTCGACATGAACTTAGAGCGGAGCGAGCGCGACGGCAAGACAGCCAGCGACAGCGACCGCAGCAACAGGTTCCCCAACCACTACCACGGCGACGCGCCCTTCGAAAAACAAAACGGCCATACCGAGGACATGGCGACATACTCGGCGGTTGCAGCCAACACATGGGTGACATGTGGCACCTGTGCCAACACACTCGGGCTCACACACACGGCGATCCGCGCCTACGAGGCCGCGGTGGCCCACGCGCCGCTGATGGTGCTGGCGGTGTGCGGCTTGTCGTACTCGTTGCGCCTCAACGACATACATATGAACGAGACGTTGGGCAGCCAGACCAGCATAGAGCGCTTGAACCGCGCCTTGGAGCACCACCCCGAGTGGCTCAAGGACAGCGCGGTGTTCAAGGAGCTCGCGGAGTGCTATCTCCTCATTGGCTTGAACGAGCAGGCCCACCAGAGCATACAGACCGCGGTGCAACTCGCGCCGCAAGACCCGGCCTTGTGGCTTTTGCTGGCCCAGACCTTGATTCGCACCGGTGCGCGTGCACACGCGGCTGGCGCCCTCACACACTGTCTCAGCATCCTCCCCGAGCAGCTAGCGCAGTATTCGGCGAGCGACATCGAAACGGCTCGCGCCGCGCACGCCGAGCTCGCGGCCATCGCCGCGGCCGACGGCAACATCGAGCTCCTGATTGCGGAGTTGACCGCCACTCTCTCGCTACCGCCGCCGCCGTTGCTGCGGATCGACGAGCACGTAGCGTTGTGGTGTGCGCTACTGACGGCGAAGGAGCGTGCCAACGATATCCCCGCCGCGATCGCCGCGTGCCGCCAGGCCCAGGTCGCGGTGGGCGACTTCCCGCGCATCATCATGACACACGCGTACTTGCTTCTTTTGGAGGACGGCCGTGGAAATGCCCAGGAGGCGATCGGCTTGTTGCAGCGCATCGTGGGCGACACGGCCGCCAACGGCAGTGCCACGGCGCCGGCCGTCGAGGGAGACTTCCTTCCGTACTACCTCCTTGGAAAGGCGTACTCGCTCATTGAACAGCCGCGTTTGGCCTACGATTCATACCAAGTGGCGCTCCGGCGTGCGCTGAACCTGCCGATAACGTGGTTGGCCGTCGGCAAGTTGTACTTGGAGTTGCAGCAGTTGCTGGATGCGCTTGCTGCGTACCTGCAAGCGCTCCGTTTGCAGCTCGACGAGGGGCTGCCGGGAACGGCCACCGCGTGGGACGGTCTCTCGTGTGTGTACGAGCGATGCGACGACCAGCTCATGGATGCGTCCGATGCGTGTGCGCGACTGGCGGCGTGCTTCAAGGCGATGGGCGACCACAAGAACGCGACCTTCTTTGAAGAGCGTGCACATGCGCTCTCGCGAGCCTCGCGCAAGGAGGGCCCCGTGCCTGCGTTGCGCGATCCGCCCGATGTGCCTGGGTTCATGTTGCGCGACCTTGTGGCGTTGCTACCAGCAGAGCGTATTGCGTTCATACAGGGCGATGGCGAGGCGAGCACCAGTCCACAGCAGGCGCCGCCAGCACCGCCACAGCCGCACCACCAGAATGGCAGTCCGCCGAACCCGACGGCGAGCGTCCAGGGCAGCGCAACGCCTGCACCGGCGCAGAACCAAGCTCATATCCACGGGCCGCCTCCTGGGGACTACCGCAAGCTGCCACATCCCATGGCGCCGATGATGCCACACCCACCACACATGAATATGCAGCACCTTCCGCCGCCGGGCTGGAACGGTTCGCAGCCGCCGCCGGGCTACTTCTACCTGCAGCCGATGGAGGGGAGGTTCCAGCAGCCCCCGGGGTATGGTTATGTGGGGTTTGGGTATCAGCAGTATCCGGTCAATAACTGGAGGAGGTAGTACTCGAGCGAACATGAACGAGGAATTGAATGAGCGAACATGAACGAGCGAACATGAACGAGCGAACATGAACGAGCGAACATGAACGATCGAACAAGAACGAAGTGAATGTGAGTGAGCAAAGAAACTCGAATGAACGAGAACAAACTGAATGAGTGAGCAACGAGGCGCCAACGAACGTGAGTGAAAACTCGAATGAACGAGAACTATGAGTGAGCAGCGAGGCGCCAACGAACGTGAGTGAAAACTCGAATGAACGAGAACTATGAGTGAGCAGCGAGGCGCCAACGAACGTGAGTGAAAACTCGAGTGAACGAGAACTATGAGTGAGCAGCGAGGCGCCAATGAACTTGACGAAGTGAATGTGAGTGAAAACTCGAATGAAAACAAGGTGATTGCGAGGGCTGCGGTATTGGAAGGTCTCGTATTCGACGAAAACTCGACCGAGTGATGTGATACAATATTCGAACAATCATGAGCGAAGACAAATATTCGAATTAACGAGCGAGTACGGTATTTGAATATTCGAATCATCGAGTGTATGGGTCGGCGAACGAATAACCCGCGAACGTCTGGCTGCAGATATTCAACTATGAACATGAATGGTGATTCTTGAGTTGATTAGAGCATACTCCCACTCTGTTCCTAAAATTATGAGCTGGTCAACGTTGACTGATATGAGCAATCCTACCATGAGAACCACTAGGCATTGCTATGATTGAAGCCTCTTATAGAGTCATGGTATGTTCATGGTGTATACTAGAATGAGATATTGCATAGAGGGGTGTAGAACAGCGAGTCAGCATCAGTGAAGTGACTGAGTGGGCGAAGGTGATTGATTTTGAAAGAATGGCCATTGAGAGATTGTGGTATTGATTGTCAATGCATAAAGATTGTGAGTGAGAGGTTGAGTGAATGAAAATGGACAAAGATCGTGAATGAGAATGGTTGAGTGAATGGATTAAAGGTGAATGAGGATGGTTGAATGAATGGTGAGTGGGTGAGAATGGACTGAAGAACCCCTGAGTGAGAATTTCAACGTATGTGATTGGGTGGTTGTATGTGAAGAAACGTATGGATGGTGTGGAGTCGGTGTGATTGAGACTTTGGAGCCAATCATTGCAAAAATCGTCTGAACAGTTCTGAGTTCAATCCTGGCATCTCCTCATTCTCGGTCTAGGGGTTCTATTTCTTCAGCGGTCTCTGTTCTACATGTAATTCTAAATCTCAACTCAGATGCAAAAATTGGGCCAACCAGTCGCATCCTAACAGTCTAACTAATTTAACTTGATTCGCAGTCTTTTTTTGTCTATTTCAGTGTCATTCACAGTTTGACAATGAGTGGAAATTCACAAGGAGATACGGAGTGGTACGGCAAGGCCAAGCTTCCGAGATATACATTATATGACAACGGCCAAGCTTACGAGCGGAAGATATACATCACACTACATCAACGACGCAACCAGAAGAGGAGCTCCCACTAGACACCTCTAGTTGTCGAAGATGCCTATAAAAGAATCAATACAACCTTAACACTGGCACTCCGAGGTGTAGGCTATGTGGGCAAGTTTCCTCAACCCTGCTCTCCATCGATAACACCACTTTCCATATATTGGACAATACATGCAATAACCACATCTACTTGCCGTCTTCTATATCTATATACAACTATTCTTCCTTTCCAATTCCGCCCTGATCTCATCCCAGTCTCTCACCGCGACTCCCATCTTCTTGGCCCACTCGGGGATTTTCTTTGCAAGTCCGCTTTCCGGTACAACAGCACCCAATTCAGCCTCAGCAAGACCCAACAAGTCTGTACTGCTGTCTCCCACGTAGACCACATTCTTGAACTCCCTCTTCAATTCCCTGATCACCGCCAACTTGTCGGCACCAGTGCGAATATCGCGGCCAGTCCACTTTCCCGTCGTCAACCCATCCTTAAACTCGAATTCGTTGACGTAGAACCTGTCCACGGAGCAGTCGTGCGCACTCAATGCGCTCCTCATGTGCAAGCTGGTCCAATTGACGGAGAGAATTGCGGTTGTAATTCCGGCGAGTTGGCATGCACGCAAAAGGGCAACCACTCCGCTCCTGAGCGGGATCTTCTGCCCCGCGTTGCTCAATTCTTGCAGAGTGAGCCCTTTGAATAGCCGTGTGCGGTCGATTTCCGACACGGACGCCATTTCCGCGGCCCGCAAGGTGTCCTGAAACTGGATCTCGTCGGAAAAACTGCTTCGTTGAGACGAGTTATTCAGGACGTGCTTATTGTATGCATCGCCGTATATCTTGGTGTAGTGCTCCCAGGGGTGTTGCGGGTGACCTATTTCGTACGGAACCGCACTGACAAATTGGATCGTGTCCTCCACGGTGATCGTCTCGTCCCAGTCGAGCACAACAATAGTCATAGCTTATCAAACGATCACGCCGTTGAATTTCGCACACAAAACGGGCGGTACCTAGGGGATGTTCGTGCACAGAGAACTGAAACTAACTGCATGCACAAAACGCTCCACGAAACGAATATAAAAGGGGAGCATTCCCCAGTCTAGTCTCACACGATATTACAATCACAATGGATTCATTAGGAGACTTGAACAAGCTTGCCAAGGACAAGTTGGGCGTTGACCTCACCAACACCAAGAACCTCAAGGAGGAGGTCACTCAGGGTTACTCGAAGTACCAGGGCATGAGCTCCGAGGACAAGAGCCTGTTCAACAAGGAGGTTATGGGCGAGTTGAACTCTTTGAGAGGCCAGGGCAACGACGAGAAGAAGGAGGACAAGAACTAATTAGTTTAATGTACACTGGATTTTAGGTTACGTAAAATTTGTAATTCACGGGAACTAATTATGGTAATCGTTGACGATTGAATTGAGTTTATCACGATTGAAATTAACAGCGACCAGCTGCCTTAGAACGCGGGAAGCCACGTACACAAAATCTTCAGTGTGTATGATCATCAACAGCGGGACACAAAACCGTGACTATTGTTCGGTGCGACGTTCGAAGCACTGTGCTATATATGCCCAAATGTCAACCGTGCCGACCTTGCCTACTTAGGTGACTGAAAAATGGACTGCATGTAGAACCTTGCCCAAACAGGTAATTTGATTTAGGGTATATAAGCTCTTGCCACCAGCAACTGGAGCAAAATCCCACCATGTCTGACGAAAAGCCCAAGGAGAGTCTCACTGCTGCAGAGAAAGAGCCCAAGGCGGCGTCCACTGAGGAAACGTCGAAAGAAACGCTGAAAATCGAGACGGCATCACAAGACAAGAAAGACGCGGCCAACCCCCAATTTCCCCTGATTGAGGACCAGAACAAACTTGCGGATATCACGCGCAAGGTCCTCAATCCCGATGGCAGGAATCCCCAGGTGAACCAGTATATAGACAATGTCTTTGGCTACCTCCAGGATGTTTACACCAAGATGACCAACACGGACGACAAAGACGCTGTTGCGAAGGAAATTGCTAATGATTTGACTAGCCGCTTTGAGAATTGGGTCAACAGCAAGCAGGGCCCGGAAAAAGCCAAGAAAACCGAGGATGGAAAAGTCGAGTTGGTGAACGAAGAGGTTGATTAGAAAATGTGTATGAAAATGAATGGGTTTGGATGGAAAATGGATAAACTAGACTCGCCAGCGAGTGACTAGCAAGGTTTGTAGATAACTACAAAGGTCACGTCGTACTATGCTTTTTGGTCACCACTTGAGTCTAACCACTTGAGTCTCTCTCTTGATAGAATGTATACAATTTCTATACCCATTGCAAGTTTAAACCTTGCAGTGGGCTCAAACCATGTATTATCTTTATAGCTGGACGATTGTGTCCTCATAGCCATGGAAAGACTATGAAGTGTAGTAAACAAAAGTCCGCAAACTACGGAATTGCGTAGGATGAGAAGTGACACGTCTGGTGATCAGAGCGAAGCACAAATGTCCCCACTTGATCTTTCCTCAATTCACACAGTCGATTCCATTTCACATCCAAGTGCAAGTATTTTAATTTATTAGATGACTTGCAACTTTTGGATTTTATACTCGCGGCTTTTTACCCGGACAATCCATCACTACGAAACCTGAAAAGTTCACTTATTACAATCCACAGATGAGCACTCACGTACCCGCCTGGAAGCGCATTGGTTTAAAGATTAAAGACTTACAAGATGACCCACTTGCCATAGTACTGCATCTCCCATCTGCCGATGTCACGGGCAAGCAAATAAAGAAGATCAATAAGGAGAACAGGGATAGAGAAGACAAGAACAAGGTGAAAAAGCCGGCCAAGCGTGTGAAGGTGCCGAAGGCGGAGCGCGGTGAAGGCCCAGAAAAGGACCAGTTGACGTACTTGAAGCAGTTTCACGAGGACAAAGCCAACTGGAAGTTCAGCAAGCAAAAACAGAATTGGATTTTGAAGAACATCCAGCTGATTCCCCAGAAATACGAGGCCGCACTTACCAACTACTTGGAGGGATTGAATGGAGTCAGCAGGGACAGAATGGTCGAGGAGTGGAAAAAGGTAGTAGCAAAGTGGAACAATTATAGAAGAGAGGTGGAGAGAAAGATCGAGCTTGAGCTTGAGAGGAAATTGAAGGGGATTGAGGAGAAGAAGGATGAGAAGCCCAAGAAAGAAGTCCCTAAAGACCCAGAGCTTGAGATCGAATATGCTACCAGATGCAGAAAGCTTATCGAAACCATTACAGGTGAAAAATTAGAGGTTATGGGCGAGGAACCAGAGACTAACGAGGCCGATGCCGAAGAGGAAGCTCAACCTGTGACGAAAGACAGCGAGACTCCGCAGGAGGAAGAAGAATCTGATAACCTTGTCTTCGACACGGTAGTAGTTGACGAATTCGTGGAGAGAAAGCGTAGCCTGGATGAGGATGAAGCTAAAGTCACGAAGAAACAGAAGATTGAGGATGTTGTGAATGACGAGGAGGAGAAGAACGAAAAGGAGGAGAAGAAGGAGAAGAAGGAAAAGAAGGAAAAGAAGGAAAAGAAGGCGAAGAAGGAAAAGAAGGAAAAGAGAGAAAAGAAGGATTAATTGAAGAGAAGGAACGAAGAACCATTGAAGAGCCATCGAAGAGGGCTCACTCAGGTAGACTCAAATAGCATTTACGAATACATATTGCATGTTAGATTATTGTGTAAGACGAAGTGCAAAAAAATGGCGAAATGATGTACCGTTTGTGCGACATAAAATAGTAATTGCGAATTTCCTACTCTCAAGAATGCATGAGATCAACATCAAATCGCTCAAGGATAAGGCACTTGATGTCGATCCGGATCTCAGGTTCATGGCCTTAGATGACTTTCGCAAGTACTTGTCAGCCCATTCGAGCCCAAGTAACACGTCTCCCTCGCTAGCAATAACCGTGTCGGCGTTCATGCCGCTGTTATTCCGCTTACTTTCCGACCAGAATCCAGACGTGCAGTCGCTGGCAGTCAAGACGTTTCCAGCGGCCATCTACTTTGTGCCCGTGGAGGAATCTGTGGGCATAATCGACCACCTTTACCAATTGGTTTTGGAAGAGAACCTCAAGGACCAAAAGTCGCGTTTCACGTCATCCATCCCCAACATGACATTGAGAGGGATTTTGAACAGTAATGATGGCACCCTACTTGATCCTAAGTTTGCGAGGGCAGTTGTTTCTAAGATCCTTCCACAATGGCACGCACACGAGGTGACGTTTGACCTGATCGAGCTCATGTTGGACTTGATTAAAAACTTGGGTTACGTGTTCACGCAAGAGGAAATCAAACAGCTCAATGAGCTTCTCTTGAGACTCTCGTTTGAATCTCGTGGAGGTGTTGTCTTGAAAAGAGGGTTCAGTGTATTCCAATATTTGTTTAAACTTGCAAGAGACTATGCGATTGTTAATGACGCCGTGAATTTTGTCTTGGACAAGCAGGACGCGAATTTAGCTGTCAAGTACAGATACGTAACGATAGCAATTGGTGGCGAGCTACCATTGGGAGCAAACTTGGTCGACAGGATATACAGCGATGCCGTGAGCGTTCTCACCCGAGATGTAGACGCAGATGACGACGATATTGATCACCTCATTGAGAATAACGTCCTCAGGGAAAACTGCTTGACTGTTTTGGAAGCGCTCTTGAACAGCAAAAGTAATTTTAGTCGATACGAGGATGACCTCCTCGAGCTCATTTTCAAGTACTCCGACCACAACGCTTTCGATGACGATGACATGGATTTTGGCGACGACGACTCTGACGATGTCGTTTTCAGTGATGACGAGATTGAGGACGACCAAGAGGATGACGATGGATCCTGGAAGTTGAGGTTGAGGGCTGCATCCATGCTTAGAGCTTATGTGCGCAAGTTTCCGCACCAACTCCCTAGGGTCATCTTCCTTGCTTCCAAATTGCCCATAGATGACAAGAGTGAGCTTGTTTCCAACGAAATCCTCAAGACATTAAGCTTCATCGTGGACGAGGCGTCGAAGAAGAATTCCAAAGTGGACGCAAAGAGTTTCTCGGACATTCTGAATTTGGTAGTAACTAAGATGCTCACAGAAGAGAAATCATCACAGGTGCCTCGTACTCTCAAGCTTGTGGAAAGCTTGAACAAAAGTGGAGCTGTTCCAGCAGAATTTATTGAAGAGGTCTTTAAGCAGCTTAATGTTTTACCATCTACAGTGAGCTATTTGGAGCTATACAGGAGCGTTCTTGAGTATCCAGCTGATAGCCAACTCTCTGAAACCATAGTTTCGAAGATCGTGTCGGACTTGAATGTTTCATTGAACGACAGATCCTTCAATGTCATCAGCGACAGCCTCAAGGTTCTTAATCTCTTGTTGGAGAAAGATATCTCTTTCGCCTCTGGTTCCATAACTGCGATCCTTGCGGAAAAGACACACAACTCCAAAATATACCCGTCTGAAGTTATCTATCGTGTGATCTGGTGTCTAGGTGAATTGGTGAATCGTGATAACGTGCTTCCAGATGTCCGCGCAAACACCACTGCAGAGCTTATTAGCTGCCTTCTAAGCGACAACACCAGCAAACCTGCCATGGAAGTTTTGGTTAAGCTTGCTGAATCTGGAAATCTCGATGTACCAATTCAAGATGAGGTGGCCAAACGTCTCGCAGCGTGGGTTTCGGGCACGACAGTGCAAGATGAACTCATTCAGCAGCTCGCATTACAGCTCTCGTGTGCCTGGGCTGGTAACTCTGGAAAAAAGCTTCCTGAGATAATAGTTGCGGAGTTGACCGAGCTCACTTCTACCAGCACTTCTCCTACAACTTTGGACCTTGCATTCCAGATTTTGGTGTTGGACTCTGTGTTTGATGTCGTAGAAGTCGAAAAGCTTCTCTCGAAACTTTTCTCTTTGATTTCTGCTGAAACGGTCGATGTCACAGACGACGAGTTCTTTACCTTGCTCAGACGTGCTACAAAGGGACACCCAGAATTATTTGCCAACTGGCTGGCCAAGTTGAACTTGACGCTGGCATTACATGCGAAGGCGCTTGCAATTGTTGCTATTGAAAACAACCTTGAGAAAGAAATCACGATTAGGGAACAAGAATTGGCATACGCGACTTCATCGCAACTCCTCGAAGTCCCTGAGATCTACTTTGCGATCCAGTTTTTAGGGTTCTGTGCGGAGCACATCACCTTGAATAACGTTGATGTTTCCCAAGTTCTTGTTCACATCAACGAATTAGCCCAATCCAAGATCACCAGTGTTGACGACAAGGATTTGACAAACAACAGTGCTGACGTTTTGAAAAAAGCTTTGGCTGCCACGATCGGTGCTGTTGTACAGGGAGAGTCCAAGTTCAACGAGTTGTTGGAGTACTACAAGAACTCAGAGTACAGCAACTCGCGAACTTACATAGTCACGGCACTCAAAACTGTTGTTCTGAAGCAAAGCGCAGCTCTGGAGGCTATATGGAAGGCACTTTGGTCTGAGGTATCGCGTATTCCATTTGACCACTCAGTTTGTGGGGAGTTACGGAACACTGGCGATTTGCTCTGTCAGATCGCTATGCAAAATCCTGCCAAGTTCTTGGGTGAACTTGCAGTTGCCGGTCGTCCTCTTCAAAAGCCTGAGGAGAAATTGTCTGTAACGTATACAATGAGCGTCGTGATCAAGCTGCTTATTAACGAATTGGATGACAATGAGACACTCAATCTCTTGCTCACGCTGTGTATGGAATGGTTGGATATCTTGGAGATAGATCTCAAACAGCTCATCGTCGGCATCCTACTCACTTGTTTACACAACAAACCTCTGGTTTTGTTGCCGCGCGTGGCAGATGAGGTTTTGCCGCTTGTATATAAGCAGCTCCAGCTGGAAGACGCTTTCAAGAAGAAGATCAAGATGGGTCCATACACTTATGTGATGGACGAGGGTCTTGAGATTAGAAAGTTGTCTTACGAGTTCTTATATGCTATTGGATCCCTCAGAGGTAGCACATTGAGGTTCAATAAGGTCCAAATAGGTGACATTGCTACCAAAATAATCGAAAATGGCTTGACTGATGATCAGATTGATATAGTCATTTTGTCATGCCTCACCTTGACTCACCTAGCCAACATTCATGAGGCAGAGATTGCAGAGTTGTTTCTGCGTGACAATCAAGTCGTTGAAAACTTGAAGGTTCACCTAGGCAAGAAGCTTTCTGAGAAGGCTTCTGCACAGGTGAGCGAGTCTCATGAAAACCGTATCAAAGCGATAGTCCAGTTGGGACGCAAAGGAGTAGAGTTGGTTACGGGCAGAGATGACTTGGAGGACGAGTCTGGGAAAACGTGGGAAGCATTTGGTAAGCAGATCGAAGATTTCAAGTAGGGTGTTAGTTATATATTGAATAGCATCATGGTGACCCTTGCAATCCTCGGAATTAAGCAAAAGTAAATTTGAGGACGGTCATGAGCCAAAACAATACTAATGTCGAAATTGATGTAAACTATATTAAACCCCCCTCTTTCACTGGTGCAGTGGGCGTCAACTACTAGTTACGTATTGCTTTTCTGAAGAGGATGTCTCTTGTGTTCACCCGCTAGAAAATTTTGGGGTAATTGCCGAGAGCTGCTGCATCTTTTTTTTAAGTTATCATCCCTTTCGTTCTCCTCCTTTGTATCACTTTTTTTTTCACAATCAATACAGCCAACGGATGCAGTTACCTCATATCTTGACAGTGTTGAACGTATTTGCGTTTTTAGGGGGGGATCTTCCCCGCCAAGAGGTCAACTTTGAATCTGTGCGGGCCATTTCCGATGAACCGAGCTCGCTTGATGCAGACGCCCCGTTCTTTAATGCCCTCAACCTTGCAAATCAGCAGCACTCATTCAAAGGCACCAATTATCGTCCCGTTGTGATATGGCATGGACTTGGCGATCACTATAACTCCACTGGTATCCAGCACACCAAGGACCTTTTGGACTCGTTGTATCCGGGGATATACGTGCACCCCATCTATTTGGAGCTTGATCCAGCAAAAGATGAGCAGAAACTGATGTTTGGAGATGCCAACGACGAGTTGGATACTGTCTGTGAGCAGCTTCTGGAAATCCCGGAGCTCAGATTAGGTTTCGACGCCATCGGATTTTCACAGGGAGGGCTCTTCTTGCGTGCATTGGTGGAAAGATGCACTTTGGTGAGGGTTCACAAGTTGATTACTTTCGGGGCGCCGCACATGGGTGTTCTGGAACTCCCGTTGTGCCACAATAAGAATGATTGGTTGTGTCAAAGAAGAAACCAACTCTTGAAGAGCCAAGTATGGATGGACAGGGTTCAGAAAACAGTGATACCAGCGCAGTACTTCAGGGATCCGGAGGACTTTGAGAACTATGTGCTCCACTCCAACTTTTTGGCCAGTATCAACAATGAGCGCCCGATGTCGTTCCGTCCGTCATACAGACGAAACATGGAGGCATTGGATAAGTTGGTTCTCATTGCTTTCGATAAAGATACAACATTGATTCCGAAAGAGCTGGCTCATTTTTGGGACAAGAAAGGTGAAGATTCCGTTCCATTCGAGCAAACTAGGATATATCTATGGGACTTACTTGGTTTGAGAAGGCTCAAATTGGAGGGCAAGATCGTGTTCTTGAGTGTTGACGGCGAGCACATGAGAATCCCTGAGGATTTCATGGAGAATATTGCACGAGACTACTTGGGCACAGCCCTTCTTTGAGCAGGTTAATCGGGTTCTTTTGGACTGGCTCCACACAAGAGAGACTGACATTTAGCTATTATGCCCGCAGTGAATGAATACATGAGATGAAATATAAGTATTAATTGAGGTAGATTTGAGTAGAGGGCTTTCTCCCGATTGTCCAGGGGCTCTCCCAGCATGGAAGCAGAGGTCTCTAGAATATTTTTTCTTGGGATTACTAGACCAGACATGAACGAGGATAGAAGAGCCCGCTTAGCTGCTTTGAGAAATAGCAGGGGCAAGGTACAACCCGAGCCTCAGAAACTACCAGAAGTGTCAGCAGAATTGGAAGAAGAGAATGACAATGTGGATTTGCTGCGACCTCCAACGTTGACTATTGGCACAAAAACTGTCGAGGCTCTCTCTGCTGAGATTCAGCAAGCTATACTAGATAAATCACGCAGAGAGGCGAACGAAGTGCTCGATGATAGTGAAAAGAAGTCTTCCTCTAAGCTTACGGGGGATCTCAGGGAGAGCTTATCTACATACATGAATATGGCGAAGTCCGCGACAGATGCCACTATCTTCAAGATTGCACAAGACAAATACGAGGAGGAAGTCCAAGAAACAACATAGTGGTCCCCAAGAACATACGGGATTCCCATTAGAGATGGGGATTGAAGGCTTCAGTCTTTGGAATGGCTTTGGAAGGAGACCAGCATCGGTAATATATAGAGAAAAACGGTTTTTAATGATACAAGCATGTAAAGAGTCTCTATATAACACATGTAGAGAATTGGTCTAGCAGAATAACGCAAGACTCTTTCCCAGTTTATGGCTGTATTTGGCAAACGCGTCAGTGCTATGACTTGTTCTTGTAAGTCACTCACCGAATATCTATCCCAAATAGGAAGTCTATGACGTCCAATCAAAATACCCAATTCTTTTTCTTTTCCGGCCACTCTCGCAAAAAAAAAACTTCAATCTTCAATTCGATTACAACCACAACCATGTCCATGATCAACAGAATTGCCTTGAGAGCTGCACGCCCATCGGTCATGTCGGCCATGCGCACACAGTAAGTACAGTTCAGAAGTACTGGAGCATTTTAAAGGCATAGACTTCCCTCATGAACGAATTTTCAAAGTGAACACTCAACGTGAATATCAAGAGCGATTCGACCACCAACAACAGAACAATTGAGCTTTCAAGGCGAAACTTTGTTGTAAACAATTTACCATCTTCGAACACGTGGATCATAGGCCGGGAATGAATTACAGTGAACTCCGTGTCTCCAAATATTGAAAATACTAACCTACAGGACTCGTTTGTTGTCTACTCCAGTTGAGCCAAAGGAGAAGGCTACATCCATTGTCGATGCCCTCCCAGGTAGCTCTCTTCTTTCTAAGACTGGTGTTCTTGCCACCAGTGCCGCAGCTGCCATCTACGGTATCTCGAACGAATTGTTGATCATCCACGACGAGACCATCTTGGTCATCACTTTCGGTGCTTTCGCTGCCCTTTGCGCTAAGGCCGTTGCTCCTTTGTACACTGAGTGGGCCGACGGTGAGGTCAAGAAGGTGAACGATTTGTTGAACGAATCCAGAACCAAGCACGTCAACGCCGTTAAGGACAGAGTGCTTGCTGTTTCCCAGTTGAAGGACGTTGTCGCCACTACCAAGGACTTGTTCGCCATTTCCAAGGAGACCGCTCAGTTGGAAGCCACCGCTTTCGAGTTGAAGCAGAAGATCGCCGTCGCCGCTGAGGCCAAGAGCACTTTGGACTCGTGGGTCAGATTTGAGCAGGCACAGAGACAGATGGAGCAGGAGCAGTTGGTCAAGTCTGTTTTGGAGAAGGTCAACACAGAGATTGCCTCGCCAAAGTTCCAGGACAAGGTGTTGGTGGAGTCTGTTACTGAGATCGAGAAGTTGTTCGCCAAGAACTAGATAGATGAAAATTGATATTGATGATAACTAAGCTGAATTAACTGTAGCAAGAGGGAACAAGCATCTCAGCTGATAAAGAACGCGCGTTTCACCAGAAACATACGGCTCGTGAGAATGTAAATTGCCCCACATTACGGCAAAAGCAGATCATATTAAGTGTTCATTTGGCCATTGCATAATTATTTGTTTCCTGAACGTGCCATGGAGCTTCGTTCATCAATGTCATTGAACGGTAGAAGATCTGTACATAATGGTACTGCAATTTGGGTGAGCTAAGTCATAAATGTCGAACAAGTGCTCTAATGTAGATGCGAGTGTTGCACCTTTTGGCCAACCTCAAAGCTTAAGCTCAAGTGTGCTCTGATGCTGACTCTCTATGTCTGAAGTATCTTTCGACGAGAAAGCGCTCTGGTGGATCACCTTAGTACAGCTCGAGAAAGCTGCTAGCAGGCTTCCATACATGAACTGAATTGTCGTCCCCAGCACTTGCGACCATCCATGGATCATGCTTCGACCAATCGAAGTCATTTACACCTAACATGTGTCCAGTGTGGGCAAATATTTGACCCTTTTCAGCATCGTATAGCCCAACTACACCATCTGTTGAGGAGGCTCCAAATACTGCCCCTACGTCGGGGTTCCACTTAACCTGTGTGATGGACTCCGTATGGTTTGTGATGGTGTTGTAGCACTCCTCGGACCTCAAATCCCAAATTTTAACAGTTCCGCTGCTGTCCCCAGTGAGCAAGCACGCAGGGTTTTTAGGACTTACGTTCAAGCTGTTTATGCCGAGTTTTGATGCATTTAAATTCTTGACCACGCTTTGCGTTCTTGTATCGTAGATCTTAGCAGTCCCCGCTTCGTCCCCCAATGCAAGTAGACTAGCATGACCAGGAAGCCACTCGATGTCGTTCACCCCAGATGAATTGTCGCAGTAGCTGGAGTACTTCACTTCGTGGTTTTCCAGGGTATAGTCCTTCTTGATATCGAATATGTTCACGTCTCCACCCATACTGCCCACGGCGAGTAGTCCTTGTTGTTGTCCGTTCCAGTCGAGCGCAAACACCTCTGTGTTTTCATTCTTGTTTTGGCTTTTTAGCCTTATATCAGGTACGTTTATGCTGTTCTGCTCGATTTTGTTCCTAAAACTGGGGTGTTTAGTTCTCTCAAACACTGTTATGTCGCCCAAGTTGTTTGCACTGCAAAGAACATTTGGATTTTGAGGCATGTACTTGACCTTATTCACATCGCCTAGCTGATTTATCTTCTGAAGTACTTTCAATCCAGCTGGCGGTTTCTCGCCAGTCCACTCGAACTCTTCCTTGTCCGGGTTGAAGTCCAAGTTGTGTGCTCCAAGGCCGCTATTCAAATCTGCCACGTATGACAACTGAACTATGGAAATGCTGTCAATGTTCTGCCCAAGGGTAAATGAACCGTGTAGTAAGCGCTGTGAGTTGATCTTACCATCCGTTTCCAAGTCTGGAAAGAACTGCACTGTGAGTGATGGCCAAAGGATGGAATGAGTGGAGAGGTAGTCGTATAAAAACGGGGCATTCTTCTTCCAGATCCTGTACTTGTTTAGTGCCTCCGAGGGAATGAACGACGGGGCCTCCTCTGTGATCACCTCTTCAATATCCATCCTATTATAACGCGTATTGATTGTTCAAATTTACAGTTTCGATCGCTTGAATATTTCACCAATCATCGATTTTAGCTCTAATCATGTCAGATGAAATAAGGCTAAACCTGTCCAAGTTGGGCACCCAGGAATAGTACGTATCCCTCGTTACATTGAGCGCCCTGCTAACAATTATCAGCTGGAACAACTTTTACAGGAAGGAAATAAACAACTTTGAGCAAAATGAGGAAGACACCGGAGAGTGTTGGTTCGATGATTCGGGCGCAGAGGACAAAATGGTGAGGTTTGTGCTTGAAAACCTCGAAGAGACCCTGTTCCCCTTCCAGGGGTCCAGAGGTGAAGAATCCACAACGACTTTTCTTGATTTGGGAACCGGAAATGGGCATCTCCTCTTTCTGTTGCAGGAAGAATTGGACGAGGAGGAAATCGCAGGAGCCTTCCATTTCACCGGAGTTGATTATTCGACAGACTCGATTGAGTTTGTAAATGACATTCTCGAGAAGAAGTACGATAACTCTTCTGAATTTACATTCCAGCAGGTGGATCTTCTTGCTAAAGAGTGCCCATACTTGGAGAACACTTTCGACATTTTACTCGACAAAGGCACTTTGGATGCCATTGCCCTCAACCAAACTCAACTAGACGACTTCTCTGGAAAGATCGGTATGGAAGTGTACGCCGACCAGGTTGTTCAAATGATGAGCTCGGGTTCCGTTCTCATATTGACGTCATGCAACTTCACAGAGGAAGAGCTTGTGAAGGTGATTGTGGGCGATGGCTCAAGAGGTTTGAAAGTCTGGAAAAAGATACCCTACCCTAGCTTCGAATTTGGAGGAGTGGTTGGTACCACCATTTGTACGGTAGCTTTTGAATTGGCCAAGTAGCTATTGACTCAACTCCTAAAGTAGTTGCTATGAATTGGCCAAGTAGCTATTGACACAACTTGCACAGTCGCTTTTGAATTGGCCAAGAGATATTGACTCATCTTGCACAGTAGTTGCTATGAAGACCAGTAGCTATTGACTCAACATTTGCATCTTATCAGTTACGTAATTGAAAACTCTGTCTATTACCCCTTTCACTATATACGTCTTCCAACACTCTGAATGTAGTCGCTCAGGCCAAACGTAGACATTCAAGACAAATCTGCCTTTGCAGTTTCCACCGCATTCACGAACTCCGTTCTTATTCCTTCGTTGCCAAACTTCAACAAATACTGCGAAGGATTTCCCGAGCTTCCTACCAGGTTCAACCTCAAGTACTTCCCAGGAGTCAAACTGGCCTCCAATCCCAACAACAACTTTGTGTTAGGCTGCAACTTGTAGTTCAACACCACCCTCAACAAACCCTGGGATCTCATGACTATCCTGGCCAGGACAGGCTGTGACTTCAGCTGGTTCACATGAACAGGACCCAAACCACGCTCCTTCCAACCCTCCTGCACCTTCGTGAGGTCAAGCTCGAAGAGCTTACATGTCGCATTGAAAGTGCTCATTTCGTCCTCCTCTCCAGTTGTGATTTCCGCCTTTTCCAACTCAACTTGTTTGAATTGTGGTTGCTTTGGCTCTGATTTAGCAACCTCGGTGGGTTCGTCCAAGAACGACTTCTTGAGAAGCTGGCTTTGCAATGCATTGGCGAACTTCGTGTTGGAGCCAAAGGACGACTTCTTTTGCTCGCCATCAAACACGTTCTTCTTCCCGGAGAGATCGATTGGACTGCCGAACTTTGTAGAAGCTCCAAAGGCTGGTGCGTTCTTTCCAAATGACGTAGTCTGGCCGAAAGCCGGAGCAGGTGAACTTTTGACGGTGTTTGGGACGGTGGGTGCCTCAAACAGTGTCTGTGGCGTGACGACAACAGGACCCATGTTGAACAGCGAAGTGCCAAACGTTGCCTTTGGTTTGAGCTTTGGGTTTGCAGTCTTTTCGCTAAATTCGCCCTTGTCGTCAGATGCGTCACTCTGCTCAGCAGTGGTAGATTCAACTTGCTTTGCGTCTGAATTTGTCTCTGGTTTAGAGTTGTCTTCTTGGGTTGATTCGTTGGTTGTGCTTCTGTCGTGTTCCTCATCCTTCTTTGCTTCCAACTCTTTGACCCTTGCCTCCAACTCTCTTACTCTTTCTTCCAACTTTGCATTCTGTTCACGTAAGTGGTAAGCCTCGTCTTCGCTTCCTGCCTTGAGCTTTTTGGCGGTCTCTGATCCGCTTTCGTTGGTGATACTTCGTTTGGGGCCGCTCATGTGTATCTTTCTAGAAGAATATGATGCAGGATTTTGGCTAAATTAATCCATGAAAAAAGCCCACTTGAATTGAAACATTTACGACCACAGAAACCGGAACCAGTGTGCTGGCCCGCAAGTTAAAGTATAAAAAGAAGCTTTCTATTCACTGGTCCACTTCTAAAACTATTCAATATTCATGCATTCATAAATTTACACATTTAGTAGCTGTATTTCGCGTACTTGTCGCGAACAGACTGCGATTTTGCTGGCTGTTGACGTGTACTCGCCGACGTCGGTATAGCTTGTTGCGCTTGTGTGCTCGTATATGCTTGTGCGCTCCCCAGATATCCTGCGAAGTGCCTACTGCTGTACAGTCCCGACGGGTACTGTTTCTGGTAGCCTCCCTGGCGGCCCGCCTGCTGTGGTTGGTAGTTCTGCTGTAAATTGAGTCTTCTTCCAGAGGCTGCAGCTGATGTCATTTGATTTAACCTGCCATTCGGTTTGGTGTAGTGTCTGCCTCCATGACCACCGCCCAACCTGCTCGGTTTCCAAGTCCTCACTATTCGCCCTCTTTCTATATCGACTAATGCTAAACGGGAGTTCCCAGTGGCCAGCGAAGCAACCTTGACACCTGTGCGAGCGAGGTCTTGCACACAGGCCAGTGCATCGGAGTCCCTTTCGAACACAGCAAACCCGTATCCCCGAGAATTCCCTTCATGATCTCTCACGATTTTTATGGATTCTATCACTCCGTACGGCTTGAGTGCTTCCGACAAGTCCAATTCTGTGGTCGAGTAATCTAACCTCAGTACGAACACAGTGTAGTACGGCGATTTGTCGGTATTTGGTGGTTGCCATTCATTTTGCTGCCTCAATATTGACTCTTCTTTGGCCTTGCGCCTTATCTTCGCCCTCTGCTGAGCTTTCTGTGTCTCGTTTTTGTTCTCCTCGCCCTCGCCCTCCTTGGCGTTGTTAAGTTCCTTCACATAGGATGTGTACTGGTCTTTCCAACTTGATATTGGCGTCACCAGAGAGGTACACCGTCTTTCTATCAGATAGTCGACCGGCTCCGTATACAACGGCGGTAGCTTCGGTGTGAAAAGCTTTTGTATCCTCACTGGATACTTCTCTGTCTCAGACGGCATGTGTGTGAGTAAGATGCGGTTGAATATTTTGTTGCAAGTTTTCAGCACCTAAAAATCCAATGCCCATAGAAAGGATGATCTGCAATCCCAGCAAATTGTGAGCAATGATCGATACGTAGCATTCTGGAGGCACTCCAGTCAACATCCCTCTGTAGAATCTTCTGTTATTTTTATCTTTTATAGGATTTTATTCTTAACTGTGGCTTTGACGTGAGTATTCAGCCGCGGTACTGTAAGCCCCCTATATGTACTACGTGACAGTAGCGAGTGTTGTCAACACGGCCACCCCTCGATTTTCCTCTTCATTAATAATTCTGTATCGCTCATTTGACCATAATTTTGAGTGGGGATATTAGTGCAGATGGAACAACGCACAGAATTTGAAGAGTTCAACGCAAAGGTTGATTTCTCAGCCCTTCCTGAGTACAACCTCGCACAACTCAAGCAATTCGATGGGGAAAAGAACCCAAAAGTCTACGTTCTGATTAGGGGGATCGTGTTCGATGTCTCGGCTAACGAGAAGCTGTATGCCCCGGGCAAAAGCTACCACAGATTGACAGGAAAGGATGTCACACGCTTACTAGGCTTCAATCGCTTTGACTTGAAGGTCGACGAGGCCGAAGAGGGGGGGATATTAGCAACAACTTGGTATGCTGAGGATTTGGATGACAAGCAGAATAGCATTGTCGATCAATGGATTGAGTTCTTCAAGAAACGGTACAACATCGTCGCAAAAGTCGATTTGGAGAAGGAGAAATGGTAGCAGTTGGGGTGCAACACGGAGCGGTAAGAACGCAGGTCCTTTGCCAAAAGGAATTCCAAGTCGAAACAATAGATCTGACGCGATAAAGAGGAATATAAGAATGGCAGTATAATAGGAGACATATTCGGCTCGTGACGGTGAAAGCAATATAACGCGAGAGTCCAACAATTCTTCCCCGTACCAAATCAAGTTATAGTCCGCCATAAGCAACGTTAAGGTAAAAAAAAGGCTACTAATTGACGTAGGATATGGTACATGATTCCCCGTTATTCTACAACTTATGTGATTTACGCTTGAAACTATGTAGGTGCCGGCACTCGCAGCTGACACAAGCACTGCCCTCAGTTGTCTGTGTCAATTCTATAATCCTGGTTCCTTGCTCTGAGTCGTTCCACGGACGGCATAGTTTTCTGCCGTCACGACGTTACCTTCAACAACGTCATCATTCATTATTCATACTTTTTCCACACAGATTTCTGCTGTTTGATTTCTGGCAATCGACTTCAACCTAACTCTAATCCTTCTCTTTCTTTGCTTTCTTCCTTTTCTTTTTATCGCCCTCGTCTTCATCGTCATCCTCGTCATCCTCGTCAAATTCCTCAAATTCCTCTTCCTCGCCCTTTCTACCTCTCTTTTCTTCCGACCCCAAGTACTTTTCCTTGATCATCTGCTTCATCTTCTTGATATAAGAGTTCTGGGTGATGACATACTGGTATCGAGCCAACTTCAAAGGATCGTTTCTCAGGGCAAACACTAAGTCGTTCATCTTGATTCTGGTTCTGCCCTGTGACTTCGCGTACAACATCAAATCATGGCACGTATCAACGAGGTACTCGTGCAAGAGCTCGTCAAGTGCCTGAATGGTCGCATCTGTCGAAACAGGTCCATCTCCGAGGGAGTAGAGCAAGTTCTCAATGTCCTTGGTGAAGTATTGCTTCTTCTTCCTTCTCTTGCTCTGTACTGGAGGGAGGTAGTGTCCACTGTACGCTGAAGTGTACAGCAGTGACGAATTGTTCGGTTTGTACGGTCGGTCGTCAGACATCGTGCCGCTGTGATTGATCTCGGTTCGGTCGAGTATTTGATGCACCCTTTTTGATTGTGCAATCTACAAACGAAAAATGTCTACATTCCTTCTAAAACCCGCGCACATCGCTCATAACCACATTCATCAGTGTTTCAGGAACGGAAATTGCAATCTGCCGAACAGAGTGATGAGTAAAAGGCCGTTTGGAATGTAGGGGGTCTGAAGTGTAAGTATTACCGGGAACTTCGTAGGTAGCGGATTTTAGCCGTCACATCCTAGTTACCATGCTCCATACCTAAAATTAGCACGAGGGCACATTTCATGTCAGGATTCGGAAAACTCTCACTCCGTTTGCCACGATTTATGCGCAGCGCTTCTACTCACAAAATGTTGGCCTGATTAGCGTGAGCCGATAGAAGCGTCCCGCAGCATCAGCTCTCGTAAAATGCGGCTTCCCATGTGTATACCCATGCCAAAAGTGACCCTCAGAATCACTTCATTTTACACGCGTACTAACAATTTTTGATTTTCCCATTTTTTTTTTATCTGAATCTACACAAGCATGGACGCTGCTACTGCTACTCTAGGGAAGTCTCTGCTAAGACAGCAGCTCTTGGACAGTGAGAATCCAGCACCACCGAGGCAAAACAGCCAGCTTGGTGACGTCAACGCACACAACTTCCAGAACCAGGGCTACCAGGGATATGGGGCCGGCCAGAAATACTCCAACCATGATCTCATGACTCCTCTCGCTACTACAGGAGGCTCTAGTTCGTCCCGAAACATGTCACTCACGTCGCAATCGACCATGAACAAGATCTTTAGGCGGAACCGTACGAACGGTATAAACCCCAACTTTGATGACGAACAAGGCGCAGACATTGGGGACCTCACAAACGGTGCTTCACTTTCCTTTGACGACATCACCCACATCCGCGATAGAGGCCCTTACGGACTCAAAACGCTTGATACTACACCGATCATCCCGACGCTCGGCCCAAGTGCAAATGGTAAAGTGAACAATAATATCGACTACAGGAAGCAGATGAACCTGATGAAGAAGCTTGCATTTGCAAACGGTGCACGCGCTATGTCCTTGACTGCAGGTCAAAACACATTCCAGCAGCAAGAACAACAGCATCAACAGGGCTACTTACCGGGGGGAAGACTGATGACTATGGGACAAGGCATGGGTCCAAGAGCAATGAGCTTAAGACCGAATGGTCAAATGTACGCCCCTGGGCAGGCAGGCCAGGGTTTTGGAGCTCAACCAGGACAAGGATATGGGGCACCTGCTGGCCCGTATGGATATCAGAGAGCAGGCTCGTTAGTCAGTGGACCTCGTACAATGCTGCTTGGAGGTCAAAACGGACCATTGGGTGCGGCTGGCCCTCCAGGCCACATGAGCAACAACCCTAACGGTCAGTTCATGAGCAATCAGGGTCCATATGGACAGTACGGTGTTGCTAACGGCCAACACGGGCAACCAAGGTATCCACAGAATGGGCCAGCCAACCCGCAATATAATCCTCAGGGTGCGAACGGGCAATTCATGCCGAATGGCCAAAACAACCAAAACGGTTTCAATGGCCAGTATCATCCGAATGGTCAATACAACATGAATGCTTCGAACGGTCTGTTTGCACAAGCTCCTGATGGGAAATCTAATCCGAACGGGCAGTATTCTCAAGCTCCTGGACCCAACATGGGTCATGTTGCTCCAAATGCCTCCAGCAACACGTTGTCTCACAGTATGGGCTCTCAGTATCAGCTTTCTTCGATCAGTGAAGGCGAAAACCGCCATCATGGTGACACCGATTTGAATGCTGAGCCACAGGCTCCAAAGAGACTTACAGGTGTACCTCTGTACGACGTTGCCCCTGTGCATTTCCCTGAGGAGGCCGATAATTCAGAGAGTCAGGATTCAAAGAAAGACGATTCTGATGCCGAGTCCGTGTATCTTGAGGGGGACCTTTCACGTAAGCTGACCCTTAAGGCATCCAACTCCGTGCGCCTTCGAAAGATCAACCTTTTTGACGAGAACGAAGAATCTCCTCTGTTCAATGTCAAGAGTAAGGGTGTGCGCAAGTCTGTCATTACCGACGAAGACTCTCCTGTGAAGAAGAGGGAGAACACAGACAAGTACAAGGCCGTTGGTGCTAACAACTCCAAGGATGTTTTCTACACTGCCAACGATTTTGGGGACAGAAAATACAGTCTGGGAAGTGACAGTAGCGATGCCCCCAAGGAATCCGGGTGGATGCTGCGATCGAGAAGCATACAGCTGTTGGTTGCCAACACTGCCTTCAACAACTTCAGGAACAGGGATGAGAAAAAGGAAGTGAATGAAAGATTGGCCCTGAAGGGCAGCCATCAGGACACCATTTCAGAAGAACCCGAAGACAAGAAGAGGTTCCTGTTGAAGCTTTTCAAGAGACACAGCAAGGATGTTGAAAATGACAAGAAGGAAGGAAACAAGCGCGAACTTCAGGCTGCAAGGCAAGTTGAAGAAGAGAGGGCTCGTCATGCTGAGCAACTCAGGCAAGCGGAAATGGAAGCGAAAGCCCAGGAGCAGATGCTGAGAGAGCAAGAGGAAGCAGAACGCAAAGCATTCGAGAAACAGAGAGAAATGGAGAGGCAAGAGTTGGGGAGGCAAGAGTTGGAGAGGCAGGAGTTGGAGAGGCAGGAGTTGGAGAGGCAAGAGTTGGAGAGGCAAGAGTTGGAAAGACAAGAGTTGGAAAGACAAGAGTTGGAAAGACAAGAGTTGGAAAGACAACAGTTGGAAAAACAAAAGGAGTTGACTAGACAACAAGAGTTGGAGAGGGAACAGGAGTTGAAGAGGCAACAAGAATTGGAGCAAAAAGAATTGGAACGCAAGCAGTTCGAAGAGAGAGATCAAAGTGCGTTCGAATCGAAGGAATTGGAGAACGAATCCGATGGTGGAATTTCCCTGCCAGTAAACTTAAGGAGCCAATCATTGCGTCTTTCAAATGCCTTCACCAAATCGCCCACCTTTTCCAACTTGGAAGGTCCTAGTGATATTTCTATCACGTCGCCTACAGGGAACTCATCGCTCACATTCACCAAAAAGGACTTGAGAATCATGAACTGCAACAATGAACTACTTGACGAGCTTGAGCTTGTCACCACAGAGCTCGCCATGTGCATCAAGCGGGAACTTTCGCTGGACTTGCTGCTCAAGTCGCCAACGGCAAACACAGTGCTCCAGCAGCTGCAGCAGATAAGTGAGCTTCAGACAAAGTTGAATGAAGAGAGGCGTCATCGCATCATCGCAGAGGAGCATGTTCTTTTGCACGAGCACTCCCTGCGCCCTAGTCTTCTCCAGCTCACTTACGAAAAGGACGACATTTACAAACAATTGCTCTTGAAAACTGATGTTGTCGCACAGTTGGAGGATAAGGTTGCAGAGTACAAGCAGCAATTGAATGGTGTCGACAGTGACTTAGCATACAAGTACAATGATTTGCTCAAGGAGGTTGCTGACTTGAAGTTCCGTGTGATACCTCAGTTGGAAAAGAAGCGTGCCGACGACGACGACAAAGAGCTGCTGCTGGACTACGAAGATGATGCCTATTTCCAGAAGCAGATCCTGTTGGTCTCAATTGAAAACAAAGGAAATGACTTTGGCAATGAGTACGACATCACCAAAGTGCGCACACAAAGAGATGAGTTGAGGGACGTTGTCACACAATTGACGGCCAAGCACCAATATGAAATGAGAGCCGCCCAAGAAAAGACGAGGATTATGGAGAAGAAGTACGCAGAAATGAAGGAGATGAATGCCAAAATGAGCAAAATGGAAGGTTTGGGTGGAAGAGGTGGAAAATTGCAAGGGTTCAGCATAATTGATCCTAGCAGACGTGAGTTTTAGGAGTAAGCACCAGCCTCGTGTATTAGAAGGTAATTAAATAATAGCATCAACGAGTCCTGTAGTGTTCCTAGGAGTATGTAAAGTTAGGTGGATTCTCCAATGATGAAGCTGACTATTGCCTTCCCCATCAAGAAACCGTCGTTCTTCAAGGTTTCGGTGCCTCTGCTGAATTCTGTTAACTGCTTGACAGGGAGAAGGCCCTGTTTGATCCCACTGTCAACCATCACTTGCATGTATTCTGATCCAAATTCAGGATGGCCCTGGAATGTCAACAACTTCAATGGACCGGACTCGGTCACTATCCCCTGTAGGCTGCATCTCTCCAGGGATCCCAAGTTAACGAACTTGGAATTCCGCTGTGCTTCAGGTAAAGAAAAAACGACATCTTGGTGGAATTGGGAAAGGCTGCACAGCTCCTTTAATTTGATGCCGTGGGATGCGAGGATACTAACAGCACCAGGGTTCAAATTAATCTTCGTCACACCACATTCCCAGCCTTGAGTGGTGTTTCTCCCCACTTGACATCCGAGTAATTTCCCTAATATTTGGTGTCCGAAACAGATTCCTACTGTCGGAAGACCAGAGTTGAAAAGCGTGCCTTCTATGAAACAATCTAAGCGCGTCACCCAATAATCCTTTGAGAAAGCGTCTGCACGTCCTCCACTAAGTATCACTCCAGCAACTTTGGAATCTAAGATATTTTGTTCAAGTTGTTCATATACCAATTCGAGGGATTTCTTGTCTTCGCTGCAAACGCAGTAAGTGGCTATACCCACGCCATAAACGAGCTGAGTTGCGTTTAAAAGGTCCGTGATGTTTTGGCCAAAGTCCCCGTACTTAGGTGCAAACTCCGCGATCGGAGTGTCGCATACAAGGATTGCAATATGCTTGTCTATAGTCATCTAGCGTACGCGATAGTAAAATTCACATGTTCTGAGTCATATTGACATATATTGGTACACGTGACTTTTATTGTGGACCACTTGTTTATAGTACCGATAAGATTAACCAAAGAAGATATGCCTTAAAGACGCAAAAAAAGATCCCTCGGAAGAAGTGACCTCGACTTCGACCCTTCGGGGTGTAGAATACAAAATTGAAAGCACTATTTATGAGTGTTCATAAAGGGCAGTTAACAGCGCTCGCATGGTGAATCCTTACGAAAAACAAACTTCCGCACCTGTGAAAGGACGATTAGAAATTAGGCATTTTGGCCCCTCATATAAACATAGTAGTGTATTTACCGGGCCGTAAGGAAAAAAAACTGGTTGACCAATTTAAGAAATCGTTCTAAGGCCAAAGGATTACCAGTCGGATATGTCCACATCGCACGTAAACAATCCGAATGGCAACCAGAATAATGACCAGCGTCAAAAGAACACTATTCTGAATCTCTCCGTTGGATTAAAATCGGTGTCACTCGCAGATCAACAGCAAAATGAGGTCAATCTTAATTTATTACAGCAGCAACTCCAATCCGAGGCTACAAGCCAGCAACAACTGAGGATCACCCACTTCTTCCAGAATCAGCCCCTGGAAGGTTACACTCTCTTTTCACACAGAAGTGCGCCAAACGGGTTCAAGGTGGCTATCATTTTGTCCGAGTTGAACTTGCCCTTCCAGACGATTTTTCTCGACTTCAATAACGGTGAACAGCGGGCTCCAGAATTCGTCACTATAAACCCAAACGCAAGAGTCCCAGCATTAATTGACCACGTCAATGACAACACTTCGATTTGGGAGTCGGGGGCAATCATTTTATATTTGGTACTGAAGTATTTGAAGGAAAATGGCGAGTGCGCTTTGTGGAGCGACAACCTCATCGAGCTGCTGCAAATCTCCAGCTGGCTCTTCTTCCAAACCTCGGGTCACGCTCCGATGATTGGCCAGGCTTTACATTTCCGTTATTTCCACCTGAGCCCAGTGCCGCTGGCGGTGGAGCGGTATACAGATGAAGTGAGAAGAGTTTACGGAGTCATCGAAATGGCTCTCGCAGAGAGAAGGGAGGCATTGATCATGGACTTGGACGTAGAGAATGCAGCGGCTTATAGTGCAGGTACAACTCCTTTATCACAATCTCGCTACTTCGACTACCCGGTGTGGTTGGTAGGAGATCGGGCAACCGTCGCAGATTTGTCTTTTGTCCCATGGAATAATGTGGTAGACCGCATCGGCATCAACTTGAAAGTGGAGTTCCCTGAAGTCTACAAGTGGACGAAGTACATGATGAGACGTCCTGCAGTAATACGGGCTTTGAGGGGAGACTGAGTTGTTGGAAGTCTAGCACTGAACTGAACACACAACAACGACGCTTCTTGCAAATAATGAGAAAGCAAGAGGACATGTTCAACTATGGAGGCTGAAGCCGTTGTCTATAGCAAACGTTGACATGTGAGACTTATATGGTAGAGCTTGATCTAATTGCGAGAGGTATTTTTGGGATTACAACAGGGGAATGGCACTATTTCACAGGTTTTGCGCACTATTCGCTGGGCCCAGTTATGGTTTCCTGACGTCAATGATAAACGTCAACCAAAACCAGTATAGTGGAAGACTGTGAACCTACCATTTTAGTTCGAGTATCGAAATTATATACGAAAATGACCACCAAAGCTGTTGTAGTAGTAAATTGAACTCTGGTGATGCAGGGCGTAGGAACCACTTTTGACGTTTTTGGGTACGAAAAAAAAATGTCCGATGACCATGCCACAACTTACCGCAGATCAATCCACGATTGCCAGGTCATCCTTGAAAATTCTCAAGGATCACTTGAGTTCTGAATTAGGACCCGATCACGATGAAATCATTATGCTCGTTATAAATACGCGAGCGCCACTTCTCGCATCCAAAGATTATACTCCGCGAGTCATCCCATTGACCCACAAACTTCACAAATTGGGTGACCAGTCTGTGTTAATGGTCACCAAAGACCCGGTGGATCACTATCGCAAGACATTAACGGAAAAGGGTTGTCCTACGGAAGAACTTTTCAACGATTATATTTCATATGGTAAAGTGAAGTCTATACTGCGCAACTTGAAGAAGATGGTTCACCTTTACAAAGAGAACGACATCGTTGTCGCCGATCACCGCGTCCACAAGCGTCTCCCGGAGGTTATGGGTTCACAATTCTATCAAAAGAACAGAAAGGTTCCCCTCATGATACAAGTTGCAAAGCCAGACCCATATGTGAAACTCACGAAAGACCACAAGAAGGGAAGTAAGCTGGGGAGATTGAAGGATGAAAGATGCGATCCGAAATACGTTGCAAAGCAGTTAAAAGCGATTGTGGAAAACACGCACGTTGTTCCACCAGCTAAAGGCACATGTGTTTCCATCAAAACTGCGAGGTCTAGCTGGCACGTAGATGACATCATGCAAAACTTTGAGAACGTGTTGGAATGGCTCGTTGGTGACAACTTCAAGCCGGTCGGCGGATTAATCAAAGGAATGAAGGGAGTACAAGTAATTCATCTCAAAACGAAAGATAGCATCAGTTTGCCTGTGACAGCGAAAGAAGAGGTTGTCGCAGAGGAAGAAGATGATGATAGCGATTACGACTTTTAGAAGATTGCTAGACATCTGGTGAGCTACATAAAAATTTAAGACAGCATGATAAACTTAATTTCTGTAACAATCAAGCTGTGTTTGATTTGGGTGACAAAAAAAAGTTCGAGAAATTAAAAAAGAAACTCCGATACCGGGAGTCGAACCCGGGTCTGCTCGGTGAGAGCGAACTGTGCTAGCCGTTACACCATATCGGATTATTTACATAGTGTTTTTCATCTTAACTTTTCATGTAAGCGTTTATGTAACGTTATCGAATCCAACTCCGACAGCATGGTGATTTATCGCAACTTCAGAATACCCTGAATGTGCCTTGGTATCAAGTATGCGCTTCAATTTGGCTGTAGGCAGTTTCAGGACACGTAGTTCGGTTATATTGTATCTTAAGCACTAAGCCGCAAGAATTTAATAAAGAGTTGCATTTTTCTCCGATTTATCGGAAATTGTACAACCGGGATGTCTGGTCAAACACTGGAACCCAGTCGCAACTCTTACCATCTATTAGAGCACTTGCATCTTCCGGAACTTCCCAACATCCCTTCGGTACCTTTTTTCGATGACGATGACGAAGACGAAGATGAACATGTTGAGCACTTCAAGTACAAGCAAGATTTACAAAGAAAACTCACGGTTACGTCAGTGATTGGCCTTGGATTCACATTAATGGGTGTCCCATTCGGTATATCATCCACGCTCTGGATTTCTCTCGTGGATGGAGGAAACGTCACGATGTTGTACGGTTGGGTTGTATGTGGATTCTTTTCCATATGCGTTGTACTCAGCTTGAGTGAGATCATATCAAAATATCCAACAGCTGGCGGAGTGTACCACTTTAGTGCCATCCTCAGTAGTGAAAAGTACTCATTGGTTTGCTCGTGGTTCACTGGATGGTTCCTTCTCATAGGCAACTGGACCTACGCTGTCAGCATCATGTTCTCTGGATCCCAGTTCATCCTTTCCGTGTTGGGGCTCAAGAATGCATACTACAAGCAGGATGTGTATTTGGTGGAGGCGGTTTATTTCCTCATCCTTACGCTTGTAGGCTTCATCAATTTCAAGTTCTCAAAATACCTTGAGCGAATCAACAAGGTATGCATTGCTTGGTCGATCTACACGATCCTAGCAATTGACGTGCTATTGATTGTTTTTTCGAAACACACAAACCCAATAGGGAAGATCATGTCCAACTTCGATAACACTAGATCTGGATGGCCGGATGCGGTGGCATTCTTAGTTGGCTTACAGAGTCCTTCTTTCACACTCACAGGTTACGGTATGTTGTTCTCAATGACAGACGAAGTCAAAAATCCCGAAAGAAATATGCCAAAGGGTGCAATCTCCTCCATACTTTTATCAACCTTGATGGGAATCGCGTTCATAATACCGCTCCTCGTGATTTTGCCTGATTTGCTGTTGATTTTAGACAAGACCCCCGAGGTGATGCCAATTGATCTTGTATTCAAGGTGAGCACAGAGTCTTTCGTGATTTCCTTCTTACTTGTTTTACTCTTGATAGTCACTGTCTTCTTTCAAGCAATTGGAGCCCTTACGACTGCCTCCAGAACTACATATGCGTTTGCCCGTGATGGTGGCCTTCCATTCAAGGAGTATTGGACCGCGGTGGACTCAATCGACGAAATGACCGTTCCAAAAAATGCCCTTTTTCTACTGCTTTGTGTTTGTGGGATTCTTCTGCTCCTACTGTTAGTATCAGCGAGCGCATTCAACCTGTTTTTAGGTGCTGCTGTGATCTGTTTAGCACTTGCAAATGGAATACCAATATTCTGCCTCATGCTCAATCGCAGACAAAAACTTAAAGGGAGAGTATTCAGATTGCGCCGGTTTGGTTGGATCATCAACTTTTTATCAGTATTCTGGGTGGTTTTCCTGTCTATCCTACTTTGCTTTCCCCCAGTAATCAAGGGCTTAACCTGGTTTCTGATGAACTACGCCGTTGTGGTTGTATTCTGCTTCGCCTTGTACGCGACCGTGGGTTATTACTGGTGGGGCAAAACTTCATTCCAAGGACCACAAATAGACACAGAATACTTTGAAATGGACGGAGGACAAGTACAAGATGACGACTACGATTTCCCCGCGTTAGAAAGCTCTACAAAGCTCGATGTACACCTTGAAGATGGGGTTTTGTTTGACAGGAACATCGAGGAAACGGAGAACAGCACCAAGCGTACACAACCGAACACTGGTGGAGATGATTCAAATGAAACTACCATTGAAACCACGGCGAGGAATACCTCTCCTGGCTATAATGGTAGTGCTACGATTGAATCTGAAAACAATAGACAATAGCATACATTTTCATTTCAAAGGACAATCAGGATATTTATTAGTTTTTTAAATTTGGTTGCAAATTTACTAAAAATTGTGATCATTATTCACTTTATTTTTGATTAAAATGTAATCGACATTAGTCCTCAATGTCATAATGTACTTGGAAACAACCAAGTACTGTCATGGCCTACCAATACACTTCTAACGACCACAGTACGAAATTTGCCTCGAGTCAAAACTGTCTATCTCTTTAGAATACTTTCCTCTAGGCTCCAAAATATTTAAAGCCTTGAAAGTCTTTTTGCGATATCAGGAACCAAGTTGCCAGTACCTTGGTGGTCGAAGTATTTATCACAATGTATGTCGTTGTGTGCTCAGTGTTACCAAAAACTTAGTCATGGTGTAATTTTCCTCCCGGCGGCAAGTCGAAAAAAAGTGAGTGTAAAAATTTCATTGAAAACTATAGATTACGATGTCGGCTGACCACACAAGAGACCCCTGTCCTATTGTCATTGTGAACGATTTTGGTGGTGCCTTTGCTATGGGTGTCATCGGTGGCTCTATCTGGCACGGTGTTAAGGGTTTCCGTAACTCCCCTTACGGAGAGAGAGGATATGGAGTGGTCTCGGCCATCAAGGCTAGAGCACCTGTTCTCGGAGGTAATTTCGGTGTTTGGGCCGGTTTGTTCTCAACATTCGACTGCTCTGTCAAGGCTATTAGAAAGAGAGAGGACGCTTGGAACGCAGTGATTGCTGGTTTTTTCACCGGTGGTTCTTTAGCTATTAGAGGTGGATGGAGACACACAAGAAATGGTGCCATCACGTGTGCTTGTTTGTTGGGTGTGTTCGAAGGTGTGGGAATGGTCTTCCAAAGAGTGTTCGCGCAGCCTCCTGTGCAGCCCGTCTATGGAGAACAACTCGCCTAAGAAATCAATTTAATGGAAAATCTCAGCTGACAAACGACTGGAGCTGAGATTTGGTGTATCCGTTTTGACGATCGGGACTAATGAAACATAAGAGGTGGATTAGAGATAATTCCTCTGTCTTGGATAAATGAATTGGGGAGTGTGTCCCCGCTGGAACTATGTTCTCTGTATATATTTGGGTCATATAATTACGAAGAGTTTGATTGTACGTTAAATATGAAATATTTCACCGGGGTTGGTCACCCAGTGCGGAGCCGCGGGAATCCACGAACGTGCGTCTAAACGTCTGCAGCTTATTCGTAAAAGCTCTTATTTTGCTTTCCCTTTTTGATTCACCCATATCTTTTTCGGTGCAAGGTTGTTGAGTCTTTTTTTGTTTCCACAATCTTTTCACCCATACTCATGTCTTACAACTACAACAGACACAACTCTGTGGGTGGGAATTGGCATTTGCCACCAATGTATGACCAAGAAGCGAATGCCAATCCTCAGGCGGCCACGAATAGCAACTACCTGAATCTTATGACGGATTTTCAGGGGCAATCGCTACCTCCCCCTCAGTTGCGACCAGGCTTCAAAGACCCTTGGTTTTCACAACAGTTACCTAATAAAGGACAACAAATACACAACCAGAAGCGACACTCCTACGTGAACCAACAGCTTCCCACGACATACGAAGATGGAGAACCATTTATCCATCCCCCAACACGTGCTGATAACCCCTTCAATCAGTACTACACTTCGCAGGAGGTAAACTTGGGCCCAGATAGGAGGATGAGTGTAGCAGCTGACACATTCAAAGGTAACCATGGTTATGCGCCTAATAACAACAACGCCTTTAGGTTTCAGGGGACACCTGGAGTCACTAATCGAAGGTCGTCCACACAAGTCGGTGCTTCATACCAACCATTTGTTCAACGTTTTGGGATTTCTGGTTCTCAATACCAACAACCGTTCACAAGAACTCCTCATCGAGTGCCTGCACCCAGGGCGGTCAAATGTGTGACTAAGAGCGACCTTCACCCAAAGGTCCACCACCAACCAAAATATAGGAGGTGCTCTATAAATTCCGTCCACATTTCACCGCTCAATGCCCTCCTGGTGTACCTTTCAGAGCTGTATGCAATCTGCCAGCCAAGGAAGTTCCAATACTCAAAAACTACCAATCCAAGGAGAGTCCTTACAAAGCCTTCCGAGCCCAAGTTCAACAACGGCTATGACAACGAAGACAGTGACTACATTTTGTATGTCAATGACATGCTAGGCACAGAGGAGGGCAGAAAGTACATGGTCCTCGACTTATTAGGGCTGGGCACGTTTGGGCAGGTGGTGAAATGTCAAAACTTAGCAAATCAGAGTGTGTGCGCTGTGAAAGTGATCAAATCTAAACCTGCATATTTGAACCAAAGTTTAACGGAGAAACGGATCTTGGAATTTTTGAATGCGAATTCGGACGGGACAAATTTCATACGATTGCTTGACACGTTTATGCACAAGGAACACTTGTGTCTTGTATTTGAGCTTCTTGCATCCAATTTGTATGAACTTATAAAGCAAAACCAATTTCAAGGGTTGAATATAAAGTTGGTGAAGATTTTTACCAAGCAGTTGCTTGAGTCTATGGCAGAATTGAAAGGTTTCCAAATGATTCATTGTGATTTGAAGCCTGAAAATATTCTTTTGTGCCACGCCGATAAACCAGATATTAAAGTGATAGATTTTGGGAGTGCTTGTTTCACGAAGCAAACGATATACACTTACATACAGAGTCGTTTCTATCGCCTGCCGGAAATTATACTTGGTCTTCCTTACACAGAGTCCATTGACATGTGGCTGGTTGGGTGTATCGTGGGCGAATTATTCCTTGGATTACCCATGTTTCCGGGCACATCGGAATACAACCAGATGTGGAAGATTGTTGACATGCTAGGAACTCCACCTCGCCACATGATTGAGGTGGGCAGAAACTCACTCAATTTTTTCAAAAAAAGTTTGGAGGTTGGCAAGAAAAGCTCATATGAAATCAAAGGTTTCGACGAGTACACCACGTGGCAGAGGGAAAACACCCGTGAAAAGGTCAAAGAAGAACAACCCAACAAGGAGTACTTCAAGCATCGTAAATTGAAGGACATTATTACGAATTACGATTTACCTACCAAAAAGGTAACCACAGGAATGATTGAGAAGGAGCACCAGGAGCGCCTTTTGTTGGTAGACTTTCTCGAGAAGGTCTTAAACATGAACCCTTTGGAGCGATTGACTCCACAGGAGGCATTGAAGCACGCATTTGTCACCTCATGAGTGGGGTCTTCTCGAAATATAGAAAACTGTAAACTTCACCTCTACGTGCATCAACTCACTACATTCAAGCATTTAATACGACATGATTGTAGAACCAATTACTTTGAGCACATCCAGTGAATTGTAGCACCTCAGTACTCTTCACGGGCTCAAGTCGAAACGGGTGAATCCACTGGTAAAGCTCGTGAATAAAAAAAGGTCGTGCGTAAACAATAGAAAAAAAAGTGAAACCAACTACAACCACCTTCATGAACGTCTCTACTAGTGCGCTCGGTGTGAGAAGGAGGAAGGCAACCACTCAAAATATCGATGATGAAGAGAACGCCGCGACATTGAAGTTGGGCCCTGAGTTCCAACTCACGCAAATAACGAATACCGGTGAAGAGGAACAATTAATTGCGTTAAATTTGTCTGAGGCGAGATTGTTGATTAGAGCAGCCTTGAAGGAGCGTAAAAACAAGAACGCGAGAGCAGGCGAGGATGACGAGATGTTGGATGGTGAGAATGACAAAGAAGACGAGATAGCCAATATGGATTTGGCAGGGCCAAACTCTAACGAGATTATGCACAAGACTTTAAACTACTTGTCGAACTTCGCTCGATTCAAGAACTCTTCGTCCACCGAAACCGTCGAGAAGTTATTGAATGACTTCAGCTCGCTGGCAGTCGAACCTTTACATCCCTTTGAGTTGTCCCAGTTGGGTACTTTAGAATGTGAAGACGCCGAGGAAGCAAAGAGTCTAATTCCAAGCTTGGCTAAGAAGGTGAGCGATGTACAATTGCAAAGTTTGTTGACTGAGTTGAGGAAATACCAAACTTTGTAAGTCTACCTATGCACTCAAACGGCACCGTCTAAAACGATAGATTTGCGAACAAAAACGCGCCAACAACCGTCACTTGGAGGTAAACTGCCGTGGAACCCTCCAAAAAAAGCACTGTACGATAGTAATAATAGTAACTGATTTCTGTTTCAGGGAACACGACATTGACTGTAGTGGAGCTCTCAGCCTCAAGTTAAAAAAAGATACATGGTAGAAAACTTTTCAGATTGATAGTTTTGAATTGTCAAATGATATGTCCTCCGCTTTTTTCAAGCATCAAAAAAAAATCAAGTTAATTCAGATAATGGAAGAGGAACTCTACGATGAGTTTGGAAACCTCATAAACAGTAATCTTGAATCTGATTACTCCGACTCTGAAAGTGAAACCCTGGTGCATGGGTTGATTCAAGAGGCAGACAACGATGAGACGGCCGAGAATGAGCTACAAATTGTTTCGACAGTCGGCGCTCAAACTATTCACATACAACCATACCAACAGCCTGCGGAAGATGGCCCTGTTATAGCACGAGAGGACTTCAAACAAATCTATATCGATGAATCAGAATTCCCGGCTCTCAACTATTCGAGAGAGTACATGCATACGACCATGTCAACTCTTCCACAGAGGATACGAAATTTTGCAATTATCGGCAACCATCAAAGTGGAAAGACGTCTTTCCTCGACCTTTTGATTGCCCAAACACATAGAGATGCACAGGTACCTCAGTATACTGATACTCACAAATTGGAGACTAATAGAGGTATATCGATCAAAGCGACTCCAATATCTTTACTTTTGGCAACAGAGAAGTCCAAATCCTATGCATTCAATATTATTGACACTCCGGGACATCCAGATTTTAGCGACGAGACATCCGCTGCATTAGATCATGTGGAAGGTGCACTTCTTGTGCTAGATGTTGTTGAAGGGCTCACAATGAGAGATAAACTTTTATTGGATGCCGTGATCGCTAGAAACAAAGCACTTGTCGTCTGCTTAAACAAAATCGATAGACTCATTCTAGAGATGCGCCTCTCACCACTGGATACTTGCAACAAATTGGAGTATGTGCTCGATCAAGTTGAAACCTACGTGAGCAATCATGAGTTAGCATCCTCATACTCTCACACTAAAGAGTACTCACCAATTAATAACAATGTCATATTTGCACTGAACTTGGGCTTCAATTTTACTGTCAAAAGTTTTGCCCGCATTTACGAGGGTCAAGGTGGTGATATAGATGCACTTACACTGCGACTCTGGGGTTGGTATTACAACAATGGAAAGTTCTCAGTTGAAAATCGTGGGAAAAAGTCCTTTGAAGTTTTTGTGTTAGAGCCTTTGTATAAAGTCATAACACACACGTTGACTTCGAGTGGTCTCCTGAAGATACTTTGGGATACCTTCTCAGTGCGATTACAAAAGAAGGAGTACGAACAGGATACGTGGGCTTTGTTGTTAACTGTCATGAAAACCATTTTTCCGGTGAGCACCGGACTAGTGGATACTGTAGCAGATTGTATCCCTCAGCCTATGGACGTCAAATTGGCGGACAACATAGAAGGGGAGGCTACGGAACTGATATCCGAGCCTTCCGTTTTCGCCCAGATCATCAAGCTCGTAGAGAAATCTGATGCTTCCGGCTTCATTGCTCTCGTGCGCGTATATTCTGGGACTCTTACAGTATCCACCCCAGTCAGGATAGTAGGGGAAAACTACCCGCAAGATGACGAAGACTGCAAGGTTACCACCATTGATTCAATTCACTTTGCAGGTGGACGCTACCAGGTACCCATCAAAAGTGCTCCCATGGGATCGATAGTGCTAGTAGGTGGTATTGATTCTATTGTCACAAAGAGTGGAGCAGTATTCTCTTTGGAAACAAACCGCGAAACCATTCTCAGGACATTTGACCCAAAGCTGACAGCAGGTAGCATTTCCGTCTTCAAGGTAGCGGTGGCCCCTGCAAACCCCAAAGACCTTCCGAGATTGCTTGCTGGCCTTCGCAGTGCTAATAGGGCTTATATTGCTAGCGTGGTTACGGTGGAAGAAAGCGGTGAGATTGCGGTCTTCGGACCAGGTGAACTTTATCTTGACTGCATGTTACACGACTTGAGATTATTCTTTGCATCCGATTTGGAAATCAAGGTGAGTGATCCTTTGGCTAAGTTCAGTGAAACCGTCAGCGACACTTCCATTACAAAGATCACTACCTCTGATGGAAAAAATGCAATCTCGATAATTGCCGAGCCAGTGGACGAAGAAAAGTTGAGTAAGGCAATCAGTATAGGTACTGTGAACCTTCAACAACCTTTGAAAACAACTGCAAAGATCTTGCGTAACGAATTTGGCTGGGATGCATTAGCTGCAAGGTCAGTATGGTGCTTCGGTGGCGCTGACCTAATATTCCCAAGCATATTGATGGATGACACTCTTGAAGAGGAAGGAACTGATAAGCAGAAGTTGAATTCAGTAAAAGGTCCTATTGTACAGGGATATAAGTGGAGCGTTCAAGAAGGGCCACTTTCGGGTGAGCCTATCCGAAACACAAAGTTCAAGATATTGGATGCCGTACTCAACGATACACAAAGGGGCACTTCTCAATTGATTCCATTGATACGCAGAGCATGCTACGCTGGATTTTTGAGTGCATCTCCACGCTTATTGGAACCCATATACAAAGTCCTCATTACCGGGTCTGAGAGATCCCTCAGTGTGGTGTCCAAATTGCTTGCTGACAGGCGTGGCCATTTGTCAACTCGGGCACAGATTCCGTTGACAAATCTCGTCGAGGCCAAAGGTGTCATCCCAGTGATTGAATCCGTAGGGTTAGAAAGTGAAGTACTTTTCCATACACAAGGAGCAGCCACTATAGCATTGATTTTTGATAAATGGGAGACGGTGCCTGGGGATCCATTGGATGAAGATTGCTTCCTCCCTACCTTGAAGCCGGTGCCTGAAGAATCTTTGGCAAGAGATCTCATGTTAAAAACCAGAAGAAGAAAGGGTTTGGCAGACGAAGTGAGCTTACGAAAATATGTTGATGCAGATGTGTATCATGGTTTGCAACAAAGCGGAGTTGTCAGATAGTTATTTACGGAATGTACCATGTCCTTGGCTAAAAATAAATTGCAATCATTTAGGCATTAGGTAATCGATGAGATTATTAATTATACAATAAACACCTTTGGCAAGTGTAACAACGCCTTGCGTATATTCAGTCCACTAGGTCCCTTCAGAGTGCCCACACTTTGAAAGTTTGCGGCGCCTCTTTCGATAAAGGCTTCAACTCCTCTTCCGTTGGAACATCAGCATCACCCGCTGCGTCATCATTAACATCAAATACAGCCTCTTCTTTCAATGCCTGTCTCGTGGGCTTGTACAACAAGCTCTTTGCTTCAGACAACAACTGGCCAACCGTGTTGCGGTCATGGTTGCCCTTGTCAAGCAAGGCGACTGTCTCCTCTAATTTTTTGGTAATTGAGATAGTGGATTTCGCCAAAGCTAACCTGTCCAAAAATACTTCCTCCTGTTGCTTTGCTAGAATTTTGCGCTCGCGCTCATAAATCCTTTCTAACTCTTCAATTTTGTTTAATTTGACGTCAATCTTCGAAAGCTGACTGTTCACAATATTTGCGCTCATCCTGTGCATCTCACGTTCTTCGTAAGTAGCCAACATGTGACTTCTTGCTCCAATCACTCCAAAGGTGTTCGTTATAGCGTCCTTGTAAACATCGGCTGACCCGTCCCTGCGACGCTCTTCCTCGTCCTCTCTAGCTTCTTTCTCCAAAGCTCGTGCAATCTCCTTTTTCTTCGCTTCGACTTCTTCGTCTGTTTCTCTGTCCGCCTTTTCCGGAGACGCAGACTTGTCCAGTAAAGACCCATTGGCTTCAATTTTTTCCTGATCTCCCTTGTCTTCGTCGGCCTTCTCCTCCTTCTCTTTTTTGGCTTCTTCCTCTTTCGTATCATATACCTCGCGGATTTTATCCATGATCTTTTCATCCATCACTTTTGAAGCTCTCACACTCGCAGCTTTCGCCACATCGGCATCTACCAATTGTGTCATGAATGCCAAGTTGCTCAATACGGGATTATCAATCGAACTAACAGGAAAGTTAGGAGCGTATTTCAACAATTTGAGAGCAGAATCGGTAGGTTCAGCATCACCCACCGGGTTGAACTTGTCTTCGATAGGCACCTTCAAGTATTTTAGTATGCATTCCTGTGGTGTTTTGTTGTTGCCAACAAATTCAGCAACCTTGTACCAGTCGTCCCGATGTTTTCTAATTGCGTGCAAGAGTTTGGCAGATTCCTCGACAGACCAGTCATCTATCTTTTGTCTTTTTTGGGGCGCTTTGTCGTGTTCGTCTTCAACAGAATGTTTTGTTGGGTGGGTTGGGTTGGGAGTTCCGTTGAAATTTCCTCTTCCATTTGAATCGTTGCCATCGATATTTAATAACTTCTTGAGCTTCGAAATGTCAACCCTTTCCGGTGAGATTTTGAATGTCTCAAATGGAAACAACCCTCTAGGGGTGTCATAGCGAACTTGGTAATCTCCTGTATATGGTAAGCCCACCAGGTTTCCATTTGGCAAACGATCCAAAGCATAGCCGGGCTTGAATTGGGGTCTCACTTGGTAGTTAATAAGACCCCATAAATTAAGGAATCTGTGGACACGCATCAACGTTCCAACGTCACCGACCAAATTACGTCTGCACGAAGTCAATGTGAGATACTCGTTTGGATTCAAACGGTAAGAGTTGACCATAAAATTTCTGTAGTTGAGGTAGATCTTCGAAGACTTCGATGGATGATTGGTATCAAAGAACTCTGTTAGGGACTCTTTTTCTATCTTGTGGATCTTTTTCATGTTGAACCAACTCGCGTAAGATGGTATAATTATCACGTGAGTCTGCTTTACTGCATCGGCGGGAGGAAGTTCAGGTTCTGGTTCTGGTTCAGGCTCAGGTGCTAGTTCCTGTACGAATTCCTGCTCGGGATCTTGATCTTTCTGAAGTACCTCTTCGTTCACCTTGTTTTCTTCCAGTGCATGCTCATTTTCTTGCGGCAGCTCCAACTTAAGCTCTTGTTTGGGCTCACCTTCAGGGATAGCCTGAGCCTGGAGATGCTGCATGTCGTGGTCTAGCTCAACACCCTGGTCGACATCTTTATTAGAATCTTGCTGAGGTTGCTGCGACCCGAGCTCAGACTCAAGTTTCACAACGACTGCAGTGTTTTCACTTTGTAGCTGCTCGTCTGAAGGAGCAATTGGGGCTGATCTGCCGATCTCACTTCCAAAAACGTCGCTCGATGCTGCAAGGTCTGGGTCGTTTGGTTCTATGTCTTCCATCCTCGCATCATTCTCGGCATCGAGTAGGTCTTGTGGGTCTTGTGGGGCAATACTGTCACAAATCTCTGTCCCTCCACTCTTGACGGTAGTTGCTTCGATTGGAAGTTCGTCCTCAAGTGGATCTTCCAATTCGAGATCACCAGTGCCAACTGTCAGTGTGACCCCTGGAGCATTGTCTTCCATAGTCAAAACCTCATCTGTAGATCCTGCTTCAATTGGATTACGATCTTCTGCATTCTTCAGAAGTTCGGGTGCGAAATTGACGTCGGTAACATCCCCCTCATTATCCTCCGAAGGTACTTTTGAATTGACGTCCTCCAGAAGGGAATCATCATCAGGTCTTAAAAACTTTGTGTAATCATCCGATTCCCTTTGGACAGACTCTACTCCACTCTGTTCAGCTGTGTTTGCGTCGTCTATCATATTGTCGACAACATTAATGTCATCCGAAACAATGTCATTCGGCGTGTCTTGTAATGGTGACTCAATCATAGAAGGACTGGCAGACATGTTGAAGTACAGTTCACGTTCGGTCGTGTAAACTTGTAGTGTTTCACTCGCTTCTAGCTTTGTTGCGATTGATGTAGCTAGTCCACGCTTGGAATGTTGTCAATTCTATTATTTGTTTTTTCTCACCAATTATGGACATGGTCACGTGTGATAAATCACGCCCCCCGATCGCGTAAAGTGGGTCCAAGCGTAAACGAGCGCGTATTTAATGGGGATCGAAGAGAGTGTTGTTAAATACATCTAAAGTCGGCGAAAGAACCCGAAGAATTCGTAACTACGTCTATAAACGACAGAATTGAACTCCAACTCATAGTGACTCTGAAAAAATGACTCGTGAGGAAATGCTAGCCCACTACCCTCCACCCCAAAGTCCATCCTGTCATGAATAGTGATTGTGGGTTCCATATTCGTTTTTGGTATCGAACCCCTACATTCCACTTGTACATCTACGGTTCGAGACCCACATCCAAACTCTGTCCTCTTTTGCTTTTCGGTTCACGTGATTCATATTAGGGCACCAGCCCGTTTGAATCTGATCTGCGACAAAACCTTTACAACAATAAAAATCAAAAATGTCGTTCCGATTATCGCACATCTCCACCGACATTCTTTCCCCTTCGAGTAGCGACAAAAAATTTTCACTAGTAGCTGAAATTTTTTTAGAAGAAAAAATCTTTTGATAGTACTCAACAACACAATCAAGATGGTCCGTTACGCTTCGAAGGCTGCCAACCCAGCTAAGTCCGCTTCCGCCCGTGGCTCTTACTTGAGAGTTTCTTTCAAGAACACCTCCGAGACCGCCGCTGCTATCAGCGGTTGGAACTTGTTGAAGGCCAAGAAGTACTTGGACCAGGTTTTGGACCACGAGAGAGCCATTCCATTCAGAAGATTCAACTCCTCTATCGGTCGTACTGCCCAGGGTAAGGAGTTCAAAGTCACTAAGGCTAGATGGCCTGCCAAGTCCGTCAACTTCATTAAGGACTTGTTGAACAACGCTCAGTCTAACGCTGAGTCCAAGGGTTTGGACGTTGAGAAGTTGAAGATTTCCCACATCCAGGTCAACCAGGCCCCAAAGCAGAGAAGAAGAACTTACAGAGCTCACGGTAGAATCAACGCCTACCAGTCTTCTCCATCTCACATCGAATTGATCTTGACCGAGGAGGAAGAGGTCGTCGAGAAGGCTCAGGATGACAAGAGAATCAGATTGAACTCTAGACAGAGAGGTAGATTGGCTAACCAGAAGCGTTTGGCTGCTATTGCTGCTAAGTAAAGGTTTTATATACTAATAAATACTTTGGAAGAATGAAGTGATGTTCAATAGGTATGACCGATGTACTGTTTCAACAACTGGAACTAACTCGTAGTCCATGCGATCCAAAATGCAACACTCGAGACGTCGCTGCAGACTTGATGCGTGTTATCGAAAAGCGCGCACTTTTGATGTTATAGAAAGGAGCTAACTTGATAACATCAAGTGCAATTTTGATTGCTATAGGTATATAAGCATCAACTAAAATCTATCCACAAGGGCCTTCTTCCTTGATGGTCCAGTATTAAGCCGAGAATCCATTTCCTCGTCATGTCTCAAAAAGTTCCTAGTGGTCTCATCTGTTTTTGGTACACAATACTAGAGTAGCCGCCTGACTGGTAGCGCGAGTTTTTTTGAAACCTCCAGCCAATTACACCTTCGAAATAAAAAGTTAATAAAAATTTAATAAACTTTCACCAACATCAACTAGAATCAAAATGGGTGGCGCAGGACCAAAAACATACATGGGATGGTGGGGCAACATGGGTGGACCAAAGCAGAAGTACGTGACTTCATACACCGTCTCCCCTTTTGCCACTAAGCCTTTGAAGGGTGCTTTGTACAACTCCGTGTTCAACACCTTCAGAAGAACCAAGAACCAAGCTTTGTATGTCATTATTCCAGGTGTTATCGTCTGGAACATATGGGCACAGGCTAGAGACTACAACGAGTACTTGTATACGAAGGCCGGTAGAGAAGAGTTGGAGAGGGTGTCTGTATAAGTGCATATATTGTCAATAAGATAAAAACGAGCAAACAATTGAATCGTGCCCGAGGAAGCATACCTATACCTTTACGTAGAGTACGGATTGAGAGTCAATGGAGGCCGATTTCCGGAGTTTACTATCTTAGAAAACTGCTGCAAAGAATTGGCAGTTCTCCACGGATAATTAAATATCTTTTGTATCAAAAGTCATTTATTCAATCTAAAGTGTACCACAGCAAAGAGTGTAATACAGACAAACGGTAGCAAACTGCAGCCATTACTTTGATCTCTTGTAGACCTTCTCCAAGAATGCAGTCAAAACCCCCCTCTTCAATCCATTAGACTCATCAATCTCAGCAATTTGAGTCTTCAACTTGGCAACGGTAGACTCCTCATAGTCGTGGTAGATCTTTTCGATACCTAAATCGTAGAACAATTCCTTACACTTAGCTTCGCTGACATCGTCTTTCTTACCATAGTTTTCATCAAGAAGTGCTCTCTGCTCCTTGGTGACCTTCAACAAGGCCTGGTTAACCACCCACGAACACTTGTTGTCCTTAATGTCAGTTCCGATCTTTCCAATCTGTTCAGGGGTTCCAAAGCAGTCGAGGAAGTCATCCTGAATCTGGAAGTACTCTCCCAATGGAATTAACACATCGCGAACTTGCTTCAAGTCAGATTCACTGTTGATTCCAGACATGTACATGGCGAGAGCAACAGGCAAGTAGAACGAGTAGTAGGCAGTCTTGAAGATGACGATGAAAGAGTGCTTCTCCAACGAGAATTTATCCAAGTCGACAACCTCCTCATCAGCAGTCACAAGATCCAACAATTGACCTAATTCGGTTTGGAAAGTCACCTCGTGGAACAAGTCCAACAAATCGACGTAGTATGAGTCTTGGCGGAAGTGCTTCTTTAACAAAACGTAAATAGCACCCTCTAACATGAATGCATCGTTAATCGCAATGTTGCCAACACCCTCAACCAAGTACCAGCAGCTTTGTCCTCTTCTGGTCTTGGACTGGTCCATCATGTCGTCTGCGACCAAAAAGTAAGCTTGCAACAACTCAATGCACCATCCCAAGAGCGCGACCTTCTTATACTTAACATCATCCAACTCAGAAGCCGTAGTGTTGTTCAAAATGCAGTAGGTGTCAACAACAGAGAGACCTCTGTTCAACTTTCCACCTGGAGTGTTGTAGTCCAAGTTCTTAGTGAACCAGTCAATCGCGTTCTGGGGCATGTTGTAGGACTTCAAGATCTCAATCAACTCGGCAGTCAACTCCGAGAAGAGTCCTACGAATCTGTCTTTAGGTGATACAGACATGATGGTGAATGGATGGTGTTTTCTAAAATTTTTTTTGACCGCGTCGTATAGATCGATCGTTCAGCCACCCCAAAAAATATCATCAGCAGTCGTTTATTGACCATCATCCAGTTTCAACGCTACTTCAAGACAATAAAGAGGAAACTAGTGATCGACTACTACGGAAAACTGCATGTGTGTATACATTGGGTAGTTGTTTACGGGTTCGATTCGGTGTCTGGATACCTACTGTTATCATTCCTCAAATTCTCTTGAAAATTATGCACTTACGAAATAATCTAAGTCTTCCAATTTTGCTAAAGCACACAACATGCTAATTAATTCCTTCTAGATCTCTTGCTCTTACCTGGTCTGCTGCCTTTCTTCTTGTCGGAGCCACCAGTAATGTCCATCGAAGAGCTGGCGTCGTTCTTTCTATTTCCTCTCTTCATACCTCCAAAACCGTACTTTGAGTTCTTCTGCTCTCTCTTAGGATTCGACTTTTGTCTCTTGTTGTTGTTGGCATTGTACTTGTCGACCCTTTCGTTTTCGCGAGTAGCATCTTCCAAAGCTATCTGGAAGTCGTCGTTGTTGTTCAACTCATGGGCACCTCTTTTCTTCAAAGAGTTGATCTTCTCGAGGGTGTCTTTCTTTTGCTTGGCTCTCTCCTGAAGAGTGGCATTCTGAACCTGCTTACCGAACTTCTTCAACTGTCTCTGCTTCTTGGCCTCCTCGGATGCCTTGGTGTTAGCGGCTTCCTCTAACAACTTCTTCTTCAACTTGTCCATGTGCTCATCGCTCTTCACCATCTCCGCAAAGTAGTCGACAGGTCTCGAGAATGGCACCTTCAACTTCAACAATGTTGCTCTGGCCTGCTTGGCAGCGTCCAAACCTTGTTTGTAAAATGCAAGCTCCCTCTCTGTGTCGTCGTAGATGTCCTTGATCTGTGTCTCAGTCTTGTCTGAGCTCACGACAGACTGGTGCTCTGTGAATGCGTGCTTGGTCCAAGGCAACTCAATACGGGCGAGCGACTCGCGCAAAGCTGCAGAGTTGTTGATGGTCAACTTAGTGTATGGGACAACATCAGCATCAGAGTCTAACTCAACGTCAGAAAGTGGAACGTCAGCCTCCTCCTCCTCTTCTTCTTCTTCTTCCTCGGCTTCTTCGTCCTCGGCTTCTTCGTTCTCTTCGTCTTCGTCGTCTTCGTCGTCGTCGGAACTATCGTTTATGTCGCTCTCGCTCTCACTGGCAGCCAACTTCTCCAAATCCAATTCTTCGTCAGATGCCTCTTCAGCGACCTCTTGCTGTATCTGCTGCTTCAACTTCTTCAACTTTCTGAGTTCTTTCTTAGACAAAGCTGCGCTCTGGTAGTCTCCAGCAGGCTCTTGTTCCTCTTCTTCGACTTCCACCTCTTCTTCCTCGACGACCTCTGGGACCTCCTCCACCTTGGATTCGACCTTCTTGGACTTCTTCACCTTCTTCACGTTGTCTTGAGCGGCCAGTTTGTGTGACTTCAATTGTGTCTTCAATGTACTTCTTGCCATGTTAGATGCTCATCTCACTAAATTTTAAGAAAAAATCTTGAGTGATGCCTAACGAAAAAAAAGGCTGCAAGCATGCACGACCATACAAGAAGTTACTATAGCTACTTGACTTATTAGAAGTCGCCTTCGTATTATTTCTAAGACTTCAACAGGATGTGCTGATGTAAATGATTATGCTTGTAACTGATTTTATCTACTAATTGAGGACAGGTTGGTCCAAGAATGTTTTTCCAGATCCATATCTCCACCAGCGACTCAAGCAGCTGAATTTGTCGACATCTATAGGAGTAATCTCGGATTCTGGTGCTCGACATATGCATCTCTTTGAAGCCATAACTTCAGTAGACTTCGGACAAGCTAAATAAGGAGGGTGGTAGTAGCCGATGTCTTCAAAGTGGTGAATTTGGTCCCTATCCAACAAGAGACCTAACCCAATGGAATGCACGGGTGCGTCCCCCCAGCGCTCATAGTAAAATCCGCCAGATTTGTCCAAGTAGTCGAAGTAAGCATTATAAGCTTCGCCTCTGAAGAAGTCTAGGTTCCCGATCTCGAAGTTGGACCAAAAATGGCAGAGGTTGTAGGTTGTGTTAGACTTAGGCAAGGGAACCCCATGGTTGAGTTCGGCCTCAGAGGTAGTAAGAAAGTCGAACGAGTTGTGTGGGTGTATGTGAACTGGGAATTCCTCCATGAACTTTTCGACCGTTTGCCACAAGGTGGGCATAGTATTTTCATACTCGTGTATTGCTATCACGAACCCGTACACTTTATTACTGCTCCGCAATAGCTTGAACGGGTCATATTGAAAGTCGCACATATACTCGACATCCGGCTCGACTCTAAAATACCACTCGTAGTTCAATAGTCTTTTCTGCTTGTAGAAATATCCTGAATTGAAGTGACACATGTTGCGATACGATCGCACTCCTCCATAAATGACACCTTCACTAGCTGCCTTCTGTAAGTTCGACAAGATCTTTTGCTCATCAATCCACTCAGGTGGGTTCCAGTCTTCTTCGGGAATCAACTCGTAGTACGTCTTCCCGCTAGCCATCAAGGTCGTCTGCTCAATGAAATCTTCATCGAAGGGAACGTCATTGAGAAAAACCCATGGATAGCGGAAATCCTTGTTGAATCTGTCCTCGAGAGAACGAATTGAGCTCAATGCTCCTTTGAGCTCTCTATTTCTCACTAACATGACTAGTGTGGCATTTTCAGTTCCGATCTGTGTTCGGTCTCGGTACGAATTTTCAAACTGCACGTACGTATTCGAAGCCAATTTGCTCATTCCTGCACTGAATGGATCTCGTTGTCTCTGTATGTCTTCATGTTGTCGGTTTGTGGTCGCGTTATACAAAAAAATGGCCGTGAGCACCGTAAGCACTATTGAAAAACGGCTGAGCATTGGAGATACATTTGGCACCACTTGAAAAAAAATAACAGTAACAGCTATTTTACAAAAACCACAGATGTATTATTTCCTACTCACTATAGTGCCCCTAATGAAGTCTGTATATCATGTTCATATAATAAGCTTTCTCTCTCCGATCTGGCATTTTTTGTAAATTTCGCAAGTATTTTTGGAAAGTTTGTAAATCGTTTGAAGATAACTCATTTGGAATCTCACTCTGGTTTCATGACTAGGAAGCGAAATTAGTGCCAATTGACAGCCCCTCATAACTTATGGTATATAATAAAACTGCATCATTGCAAATTGATATTGTTTCATCTAGTTCAATTCGAAAGTAAATACCCTTCGTCATGTGCTTGACTGTTACACGTGGCAGCCCAGTTCCCGCTAACAGTAGTTAACTTCACAGAAGGCAATTGTTAGGAAATTAGTTCAATTGAGTAGCCATTCATTTGAGAAGAGGTTTACTTAGTTTCGCATACTCAACTTCACGTATCATTTGCTATCGCGTTATGTTCAATTTGTAGAGGCTTATCAATCATGATTTCAGCCCAAGAACGCACAAACGTGACCAAATTCACGTGAAATAATTGTCTTCAATTCATCCAATTAACGATCGGGAAATTTTAAGCAGCGAATTTTTTTTCATACAAGGCCAATCAGAAAAAAAAACCAAGCACTCTAAAACCATCAACATGCTTCGTTCCTTACGGATACGCCAAAATGCCATTAAGCGCGGATTGGCTACCAGTGCCGACGCAGCTTCAAATCCAAACAGAGTCCACGGCGGTTTAAAAGACCAGGACCGTATTTTCCAGAACGTGTACGGCAAGTATGGCCATGACTTGAAGTCCTCCCAGAAAATGGGTGACTGGTACAAGACCAAGGAAATCATATTGAAGGGTGACAAGTGGATCATTGACGAGATGAAGAAGTCTGGATTGAGAGGAAGAGGAGGTGCTGGATTTCCCTCAGGTCTTAAGTGGTCCTTCATGAACCCCCCTGGATGGGAGAAGAACCCTGGCCCAAGATACCTCGTTGTCAACGCCGATGAAGGTGAACCTGGTACCTGTAAGGACAGAGAGATCATAAGAAAGGATCCTCACAAGTTAGTTGAGGGCTGTTTGTTGGCTGGTCGTGCCATGAACGCCACTGCCGCATACATCTATATCAGAGGTGAGTTCTACAATGAAACTGTCATCTTGCAGGAGGCTATAAACGAAGCATACAAGGCCGGTTTGATCGGTAAGAACGCCTGTGGCTCGGGTTACGACTTTGACATCTACATCCACCGTGGTATGGGTGCCTACATTTGTGGTGAGGAAACCGCACTCATTGAGTCCATTGAGGGCAAGGCCGGAAAACCAAGATTGAAGCCACCGTTTCCAGCAGGAGTTGGTCTCTTTGGTAGACCAACCACCGTTGCAAATGTCGAGACCGTGAGTGTAGCACCAACCATTTTGAGAAGGGGTGGTGACTGGTTTGCAGGGTTCGGTCGCGAGAGAAACGCTGGTACCAAGTTGTTTTGTGTGTCTGGCCATGTGAATGAACCATGTACTGTCGAGGAAGAGATGTCCATCCCATTGAAGGAGTTGTTGGAGAAGCACTGTGGTGGTATCAAGGGAGGATGGGATAACTTGCTTGGTGTTATTCCAGGTGGATCTTCGGTTCCTGTGATGAACAAGGAGGTTTGTGAAAACGTGCTCATGGACTACGACGCTTTGAGAGATGTAGGATCCGGTTTAGGTACGGCTGCCGTCATTGTGATGAACAAGCAGACCGACATCGTGAGAGCTATTCAAAGATTTTCTGCATTCTACAAGCACGAGTCCTGTGGCCAGTGTACCCCTTGTCGTGAGGGAACTACCTGGTTGAACAGAATGATGGACAGATTCTACAAGGGCCAGGCCACCGAGCGTGAAATCGACATGATTTTCGAGTTGACCAAGGAAATTGAAGGTCACACCATCTGTGCTTTGGGTGATGCCGCTGCTTGGCCAGTCCAAGGTTTGATCAAGTCTTTCAAGCCAGCGATGATTGAGAGAATCAACGAGTACAACAAGGAGAACGAGTCAGTTAGTTATGGTGGATGGGTTGAGGGAGGTAAGGTCAAGGACGGTAAGGTGATCGACAATCCTTTGCCAGCTGCGCACCACTGAGTGTCATAGAGAGAATGCCGAACAGGCAATACCGGGGGATTCCAAAGGATGGGAGCTGCATTACAATATATGTGTATATTTAGTCAAATGAAAAGCAAATTACAGATAATTCACAAGAGCGACGATTATAACTTTGAAACCAATACGCTATCATCATTCCTTGTATGTGAGAGTTTAGGTCGTGTGATTCCATCGCTCGGAGTGTACTTTCTGCAACTCCGGCGACTCCGAGTAAGTTTTGATGACATATGCGTCAAGCGAGATGTACCCAGAAAACCTCACCTTGGCACGGTAAGTAGTAGATGTTTTCATCTTCAAGTTTGACTGGCCCTTCCGGTGAGCTATTACCTAATAGACGCGTTATGCTAGTCGTTGCACCGAAAAGCCCACAAGTAGGTTTGTGGACAGATCTACATTGCATTGCGCGTTTGTAATTATCCGAGGATAAAGGTGCTTTACGGACGAACAGACCTTGGAGTCCCACAGACATGGTTACACAAACACCCTTGAGAAACCAGTTTCTTTGATTCGAATGCGGTACCTGTTGTCATTTTCCTTTTTTTTTCAAAATCCGTACTGGAGTAGATAATTTTTCTTCAAGGACAGTATGAGGTTGACGAGATATCTTGCCCTCGCCAGTGCTGGTATTACTGTGGCTATCGCTGCTACTGCAGGCTCCCCTGTACAGGCCGGCAAAAGTGCTGTGGGGGAACATATCGGTGCACGTGGTGGTGCTGTGGGAGCCACCGCCAATGAGGTGGTTGATATTACAAACAAAGGATCGGGTAAGTTGGGAGTTCAACCACTTGAAGATGCAGACAACCACCCTACACCATCTAACGCCAAGAAGCCATTACAACCTCCCTCACAGAGTGGCGAAGAGGATGACTCTAATTACAACTCATTCGTGATGTCGATATCTATGATTGTCGTTTCGGAAATCGGTGACAAGACATTTCTTATCGCCGCGTTGATGGCCATGAGACACTCTCGGTATGTTGTCTTTACGGCCGCATTTGTCCTGTTGGCAATCATGACCGTTCTCTCCGGTGTCGTGGGACACGCGTTGCCGGCTTTATTGTCGCGCAGAATCACACAATTCTTAGCTTCTTCTCTCTTCCTCGTCTTTGGCTACAAGTTATTGAACGAGGGCTTGCAAATGTCCAAGGAAATGGGCGTAGAAGACGAGTTGGCCGAGGTTGAGGAGGAGATTGCCCTGACGGTTCACAACACGGAATTGAATGACTTGGAATCTGGAAGAGTTGCAAACAGCACCACAGCAGTGAAGAGCCTTTGGTACAAAGATCTCGGCAACCAAATCACGAACTTGTTGCTGTTCGTGTTATCTCCTGTGTGGATTCAAGTGTTTGTGATGACCTTTTTGGGCGAGTGGGGCGACCGTTCCCAAATCGCAACCATTGCCATGGCCGCCGGATCAGACTACTGGTTTGTGATTTTAGGTGCGGTCATCGGCCACTTCCTCTGTACCGCTGCAGCGTGTCTCGGTGGAAAGTTGTTGGCAAAGAAGATCTCCATGAGAACTGTTACAATTGGCGGAGGGATTGCATTTTTCATATTTGCGATCTTATATTTTTACAATGCCTGGTACGACTTGGAGTAGTACGAGGTTTTAGGGTTTATAGAGTATTTCAGTTGAGAGACGATACCATATTTTCATGTGTAGCCCCAGATGGTCACTATTATAAAACACCTTGACATAAAAACTTCTGTACCTGACTGGGGGTCAACGAAGTATTACCCAGAGCTGTGATCTTGGCTTCTCTTGCCTCTTTCTCCATCTCGGCTTGTTTTTTCAATGCTGTTTCTTTCTTCCCTGAATCAGTTTCCATGTATTCCTGCTCTTCCACAGTATAGAAACCGTAGAACTGAAACTCCTCTCTCAATTCTTGTATTTTAGCGAAGCACCATCTCGAAAGTTCATCGATGTCTATCGTTGAAGAAGCATCCAGTTTCTTCAACGCTTGGTCTATCCAATCGTCAACTTCGGGGAGGACCTTCTTACGGAGTAAAGTTGTTACCAAACCTTCGTGCTGACTGGTTGGAAACGAAGGAATCGGATATACGTTAGTTGACTTCAAAAGTTCGTCATTGTTGCTCAAGTTCACAGCAATGGAGTGTAGCTGAGTGATCAACACCTGAAATTGGTTTTGGAAGTGTGCATATGTGGGTAACCTGACTTTGGTGGGATATCGGTTATGGTGGAGTACTTGGTCAGATAGCTTTCTTAAAGAAGAGTGGATTTGGTTGAGTCTGTTTCGTATAGATTCAAGCGAATCATTGGGGATTTGTGAGTTGTCCACCACAACTTGTCTGTTCCCATTAGCCTGGTTCATTGATCGGTTTTTATTTTTGTTCCAGAAGAGTTAATCGCACGATGATACGAGGAAACTGGTCTCTCTCGGCTGAGATTAGGAAAAATGAGCGGAAGCAGCAGCAGAAGGTACAGCAGCGCCAGAAAAGAGATCATAATGTACTGAAATTGGCTCAGATAGACCCTGTCAAGTTGTACTACAGAATTCAGCGACTAGAGGCTACCACAACGGACCGAGATGAACGACTTCTAAAGTCTCTTCAGCTGGACTGGGACTTTATCCAGAAAAACAAGTTACATGAGGAAAAACTACGACCTTTCCTAGAGAAAATAGAGAAGGAGAAGAAGTTAAAGCAGGTGCAAGAGACCAAGCAATGGGGAAAGCATTCGATCTACTTCAATGCAGAATTAAACCCTCTCGGTAAAATACCCAAGACATTTGAGCACAAATCGTTGGTGAAACCATTGCCCAATCTAAAGCTGCCGATCACTGGCAAAAACTTGTCTGATTTAGATGACATTTATAGTGTCGCAGGACTCGATATCATACTACCAGAGGGTCCACAACCTCAATTCTACAAGCAAGTTTTCAATACTGAGGTTGAAGAACCCATAATGGAGGCCGAGGCAATAAAAATGCCCACGTTTGACGTCAAAGACAACGACGACCTCAAGGACGACTCTAGCGAAGGATTCTCAGGAGATAGTGAGTCGGAGCTGGAAAACAAACGCAGAAAGCAGTCATCTCGTACAACTTGATTACAAGCAAGTTTTCTTTATGTACCCCCTTATTCTATTCATATATACAAGAAGCCGATCTATACCTATAGATTATAATTTACAAGCAACAACAATTCTTTATGACAACAACCTGACCACTAATTCCCAGGTTCCGAACATTATGATAGAGTTCGGAACTGTTCTCAACAAGTGCGGAGTCAATCCACCATACATGCTAGCCACTCCTTCCTCTTTGATAACTAACCTGAAGCATTGTATCAAGCCCGTGTACTTCAATTTTCCAGTCGATTCCAATGGTGCCTGTCTCAACCTTGTGCGAACGACCTCATGTGGATATGTTATTAACGACGCAATGAATTTAGCAGCACCAGCCGCTCCAGAACGCGCAGACCACTCATAAATATAGTCGCGAGTAGTTTTTGCCTTCCCATCACTACCATGTAACTTTTCAGACCTATTATGGATGAAAATCTTCATCTGCTCATATAGCACCCACTGCAAGGTTGATTCTATGCCCCCCAAGTACGATGCGCTTAATCCTTTATACAAGCTCCCTACCCCTTCATGCCTCAAAATGTATTTCAAACATTCCCAAGAGCTCTTGAAATTTTTGCCCTTAGTTTTGTCGAGTTGCAATCTGGTTTTGATCATCCATATAGGGTTGGTAGCTGTAGATGTGACAAAGCCGGCGTTGAGACCAGAAACTAAATGAATCCATGTGGCATCGTTTCCGTGATTGATATTAGTGGTAACGAAGTCTTTTGTAGTGCCGTATGTGAAGAAGTTGATGGATCTAGCAGGTATGACTCCTACCAAGTTTGGCCCTAATCCCTTGAATAGGGCTCTTGGACCTTCATTTGTATATAAGCCTTGTATGACTTGCCCGGTTTCTTTCAAATGCTGAAAAGTTTTGACAATTGGGTTTGTGGATTTTGGAGCCTTGTTATAGATAGTGTGATATGCATCTGACTGCAACCTGGTCTTTACTACGTCCAAGGGGCAAGTGACAATAGCACCAGCCATTCCTCCGACGCCACCCGCAACGAAATGAACCCACGGCTTTACAGGCGTACCGAGCAGTTTCTCGTCTTTATCATAAACTACCTCCTCAGCACTTCTCAAGGTAGACGATTTTTCATCAGAAGCTAGGAAAGGCATCGAAGCTCTAGCCTCACCCTCTAATTGTGCTAGTCTTGCTCTAGATTTGTCGGGAGACATGCCTGCTATGTGCAAAAAATTTGCTGCAAAGTAATCATCGCCAGAAAATACTCTACCTGATTAAGTAAGATCTGACAAATTTCGATGTAATTCCGTTCTTTGCCTAACGCATATATAAAGACCCCAAAGTGTCCACAGCTGTCCAAATATCATAAACTATACATCTTGTGCATCACTTGAGTGTCTTGATAAAGTTATCAAGGTTGTACTCGTCCTCGTACTGCGACTCATCCCACAAGTCTGCCAACTCACCGACCGCACCTGCTGCCTTACCTGTAAGACCGCCTGCAACGTCCTCAGGTACGTCCTTCTCCTTCTCCACCTCATCAGTCAACTTGTTCGAGGTCTCGTCCACGTCAAACAAGTCCAATAATTGGTTGGTGTCCATCGAAGAAAGACCAGCATTTTGCTGGTTCACAATCGTAGACGCAATGTTCATCTTGAACTTTTGCAATCCCATGATTTTCTCTTCCAAAGTATTCTTGGTGATCAATCGATACACATTGACGACCTTCTTTTGACCTAATCTATGGGCTCTATCCATTGCTTGGAGATCATTCATGGGGTTCCAGTCATGCTCAACAAAAATGACAGTATCTGCACCCGTCAAATTAAGGCCCAAGCCACCCACTTTGGTGGTCAAGAGAAGTACATCAATTGAAGGATCTTCGTTGAACTTGCGCACAATTGACTGACGATCACGAGGGTCAGTGCTACCGTCCAATCTCATGTATGAGACCGAAGGAAGCTGCTTCTTCAACAATTCATTTTCGACTATGTCCAACATGTCTTTCAATTGACAAAAGATAAGCGCTCTATGCTCTGAGATGACTCCATCTGTTGCAATGATTTGCTGCTGTTTCTGCTTCTGCTTGTACTTGGCAGAAGAGTAATCTGAGTCATTGACACCAATACCACATTCCAATAACAAAGTTTTCAATGAAAGCAATTTAGGAGAATGCTCGATACTCCGTAATTCCGACTTTGTTGATTGCAAGTATTGGGTAACCTCAGCAAACTTAGGATGATCTGGTGATAAAACCAAAGCTGGGTGGTTACACAACTTCCTCATGTACTGCAAGGCTTGGAAAACGTGGGTCTTCGCTTCTTTATCATCGTCAGCTTCGTTTTTGACTTCTTCTTGCACTGTAGACTTCTGTTTCCTAGCAAAATCTTTGTACAATTCCTTCTGCAAATCACTCAATTCACAGTAGTAGTCTTGAATGATCTTTGGAGGAAGATCCGATAAGACGTCTTCCTTAAGACGACGAAGCATAAATGGGAGGACCTGTTTATGCAAAGATTCGAGCGCCAACGCACCCGCTTCTTGTTCCTTTGAAGTAGTTTTACTGTTTCTGCTTGCAGCAATTGGTTTAGCAAACTTTTCGTGGAACACTTTTTCCGTGCCCAAAAATCCAGGCATTAAGTAATCAAACAAGGACCACAACTCGAGAACGTTGTTTTGAATAGGCGTTCCCGACAAAATTAACCTATGCTCAGCTCTCACACGCTTAACGGACTTGGTGAGCTTCGAGGCCGCATTTTTGATAATGTGCCCTTCATCTAAAACACAGTAATTGTAATCTTGAATTGTGATGTACTCGACATCATTCCTGCAAACATCATAAGAAGTAACCACCACGTCAACCTCAGAAATTTGAGATCTCAATGGTCCTCTAACGCTTGGGCCACCAGCATAGACTAAAACCTTCAAGAATGGAGCGTATTGGTTGATCTCCTGCTCCCAGTGACCTGTCAAGGATGGTGGACAAATAATCAAAGAGGGAAGCCTTCTCGAATCCGCACTTTGGGTTTTTTCAAACCTTTCTGCGCGCATGTGATGATCCGAGGAAACAATGCAAATGGTCTGCAAGGTTTTTCCGAGGCCCATGTCATCACATAAAATGCCATGGAGGTGATACTTATTCAAAAAAGCCAACCAATTAACTCCATCTTGTTGGTATTTTCTAAGGGTAGCTTTGATCGAAACTGGAAGATTGAATGGTTTGATTTTGGTTGGGTCCATCATCTGCTGGATAAAGTCACGTTCCCTGTCTCTTCCTTCGAGCAATTCTTGAGGCATGTCTTCAGGGTCAGGAATTCCTGCTTCCAAAGGAACCAACTTGATGATACCTGCGAATGAGGTTGTTGCAAGTACTCTGACATCATGGTCCGCGTCACTCATTCTTCCCAAAACGGGCACAATAAGGAACACAATGTACGGGAGAATACCTGCCCCCATCGTTGTTGAAATGTGATAAATAGTTTCGATTGCACCCTGTCTTTCCTTGACTTCGCCAGCGTTGTTCAACATAGGAAGCACATACTTGACAAGGAATGTGAATGCTGTAGTTGGTGCTACTGTGCAAATGGTGGCCAAACACTTAGCAGTGGAGTATCGGAATACGGAGTACTCTGATTTGAGTCCCGGAATGAGCGAGTTCATCTTGTCAGTGATCTCAGTGCACAAAGTCTTGTGCAAAACCGGTAATAAAGCTCTCACGACACCAAGTGCATCAACTATACTCTGTCCCTTCAATGGATCCTTAGCAACTTCTTCGGCAGACATTGTCTCGTGATAGTTGAGAGGCTCCAACATGATCTCCTTCAACTTCGGAACTTCTGTGAATAAGTTCTCATCATAGACCTTGACCAAAGCTACCAACGCCATCAACGAGCCACTTCTTTTTATCTTAGCTTCATGAACAGCCTTTTCATGAACGGCCACGTCGGCAGGATCAGTCTTAGCTTCTTCTTTTCTCAATGAGAGGATGTTCAACTTCACATCAACGTTATGTCGGAACTCTGGAACTTCAGAAGTGTCCACACACAAGAATGCGCACAAGTTTTTGACGATCTTATCGCTAACTCCTCTCTTGCCACTCTTGTTCAATTCCACAATCAAAGTTGAAACTGCATTGGCAGACTTTTCTTGGAGAAGATGCGTTTCTTCTTGCTTGATGCTGTCCATCAATGATCTGATTATGGGGTTAAGTTTCGAGGGAATGCCCGACAACGCGAGCATAGAAGCAGCATATGCTGCAAAAATTCCCGTACTGCGGTGCACACGAATAGAGCGTGCTTCCTCGATAGCGATTCCGATTCTATGTTTCGCGTCTTCAAGTGCTTGATTCGCAGATATGCGGTACGTTGCGGACAATGATTTCTTGAGCTTTGAGAATGTTTCATCAACAATCTTTTCAGCATTTTCGATACCAAAGGCAGCAGGCCCAGCCTCAGCCTCACCTTGAACTACAACAGGAAGTTGTGGTATCTTGGCCGGAGGCACCTTAGCATTTGAAATGAAAATGTCAAAGAGTTGTAAGCACGAGGTTCGCACAGATTTCAAAGTAGGAACTAGCTCGCGGAAGAATGGTAACTGAGCAGGAGTTTGCAATACCAGCATGATCGGTTCACTAAAGGCGTCTTTCGCAGACTGGGGAATGCTTCCGTTTCTAGCGTTCAATGCAGAAGAGTACTCTTGTACTATCAATGCTGCGAGCAATCTAGGAGTTGCATGTGGTGATTTGAAATGTTGCAAGAGAGTTTCGAAGATCTCTTTCCGGTGTTCTTCATTTACGGTATAGGAGAGTGTACTTCCGAATGCGTGAGAAGCGGCGCTTCTGGTGGCGATGAATGTATCGTAGCCAAGTAGCATCACATCACCCTTGAAGATCGGCGCGTCTATGTTAACTTTCAAGTCTTCCATTAAGCCAATTTGTGAAAGGTCGGTGTCAGGCGCTTTTCTCTTTTTAGAACCATCATTCAAGTCAAGATTACCAAGGTTTTGTCCTGAGGGCCTCACAATCAAAGACGTATTCATTTGATAATTGTGTCTGGAAATTCCAATGGGAGTCATGAGAAGACTGAGCAATGGCTCAAAGTGCTCCTGAAGGATGTTCTCGATGGGAGGGAGTTTATTGTCGGGGTTCGCGAACTCCAACAAGATGTTATCGTAGACGGCACTTGACAACTTCAAAACTTCGTCATTTTGCTCCACGAGTAAGTTTTGAAAAATCAACCTGACAATCTTTGAGTCGATCCAAGTTTTAGTGTTAGGGTTCTTTATCGACAAAAACTCAAGTAATGTTCTGAGTACTGCCTTTCGTACGTTGACGATGGAGTGTCTCAAAAACGGGTACAATCTAGGAACAAGGTTTTCGAATGATTTCTTGTTGTCATCGTCGTCGACCATCGTCACATCTTCAACATGTGCGCTCTTCTCCATGATATCTATCACATCTTGCCTGGTGCAAAGTTTAGCCAACAAATCCATCACCGACCCAATGGAAGCAGAAAGGTCATCTCTCAAATTTACCAAGGAATCCCAGATTGCATCCAAAACCGTTTGAATCAAGTTTTTTCGCGTTGTGACAAACTGTGAGGCAATGGGCGTCAAAGTCAAAGCGGAGACAGATTGCACATCATCGTCGCTTTCCTGTAAACCATGCAAAACCATACTGACAACTCTATCAAGCAAGTCATTGTTATTTATAAGCACATCGGTCCTCACGCTCACAAAATACCGAACACCAAGCATGCCTCCATGTTTGGCCTCCCAGCATTTTGGGAAAACACCCTCTTGCAAAACTAAATCATAAAGGCAATTGAAGGTCTTGAGCACCACGACATCATCCAAGTGGAACAACAAAGCGGCCAATGTTTGAGCACCCGATTCTCTCACCGGAGCAACAACTGTATCGGAGACATAATCTCCAAATCTATCCAACAGGAATAAGGTGCACAAACGAACAGCCAAGTCTTCCAAAGTTGCAGCATTATTCCTGTCGTTATCTGCTTTGGATTTGTTCATCACCCTACCCACACCTAATCCATGCTTTTTGATCAACTCTCTCAAACCAAGGCATGCCCCGTGTCTTATTTCCCACTTGTCATCAAACAAGTCTGCAGCAAGTAATTCATAAACACCTTGGAATTGCCACACGAGACCCGCAACTTTTGCATGCTGTGATAAGAGAGGCGACAACTCTGGCACCTTTGTCTCAACAACAAGTTTGTCGCCTCCCTGTTGACTGGTTACGTCGAACTGAGGTTGTCCGTTCTCGTTTCCACTGACGGGAATATTGTCTCCATTCTCAACCAATTTCCTAGAAATTGATGACTGCGAGATATCCACTGGCTTAATTTTGTTCGCATTCGACTTTGCTGTAGCTTTTGCCCTTCTCTTCTGCATTGCCTTTAATCTGGCACTGGACACAGACTTGTCTCTTATGTTCTCCTTCTCCTCACTTTTTATTGGTGGCGTCGTTGAGGGCGAGATTGAGTCAGACAACTCCGATTTGATGATTTCATCCTTCCTCTCACTCAATACGGTTGCTTTGCGCTTCTTCAACTTTCCGAAGAGCGAATTTTCATCAACCTCTATCTCCTCATCTGGCTTCAGTGCAAGAAACCTCTTTCCCGTTTTCAAAAGCTCTTGTAAATTGAATGAGTGAAAATCGACCAAATTCGATATGTTGTCATCTATTTTCTTTAACTCTTCGTCTTGTTCTCGTTTTATCTTGATCCTGTCTTCTTCTTCCAACTTGACCTCTGGTCCATCGTCCACGGCCTGAATGTTTGGATCCCATACTTGCGCATGATTTACGATTTTTCCAAATGCACGCGCTGCGGAAACTCGAGTTTCCCACTTGATCGACTTGAGATAAGGATAGACTCGTCCCAATAGACTGATGATATCTTCTGGATGGCTCTTTGCTAGATCCGACAATTGATCAGCTGCCGTATTCCTAATGAAGGGAGTTGACCCTGTTTCTAATAGGACAACTAATCTATCTAGTCTAGACATGATTGAGACGTAAAGTGTTGCGTGATGAAAAAATTATAGTAGTTCGGTGTAACTGGCAACTTAAAACATTGTTTTCCACTTGTGGTGTATAGTGTGGTTAAATGAGCACTTTTTAAATCTTTAATACAGATCGAGGGAAAGGCTTTTGTGTATAGATTGTGAACTCTTCGGTGCTTTTTTTTTGAGTAGCTGTTTTCTGGAAATTTTGAAGTATTTATACTTTCGAAATTCAGTGGGGCGAAATTTTTTCCGCTTATTTGCAGCAAAAGGATCTCACCAACGTTTTCATACCAAATATCCAAAAAGATTTCTTGGTAATAGAGGTTCGTATCCCCTCATGTATTGTTCAATTCTGCTGTGTTTTGTTGCACAACTAGCGAGAATTAAAATGGCCAACGTGGTGTCGGGCATGATGACTTTGGTGGTTTTTGATTTCGTGACAGTAAATACTACCACTAAATATCAGACTGATATTTTATCCACTTTTACGAATACAGGCCTACGTGAACACTAAAGAAGCAACCCAATTGAATCCTCTACCTACGACCATACTTTCATATTGCTGCCCTTGTATAATCCATTATTTATTTGAAACCACGAAGTGTCCTTAATTATAGGATTCGGTTGCAAATCATAACGCAATGGAATCTCACATAGCTAAGTAGCTCAAGAGAATTTAGTCTCCCTGGTCTTCCTGACGTCATTCCTTTTGTTTTCGATATCTTCTCTCGAAGCGTTGTAACTGACATTAGTGTCCTGGTTCATTGGGTTTTCCGAGGACTTCTGGAACTCCTTGTTGATCAAGTTCTTCAATTGCTGCTGTCTCAATCCAGGGTGCTCTGCCTTCAACTCAGGTAATCTCTTTTCTTCGTAAGCAAGGTAAGCGGCTTTGACTCTTCTTTCGGGATGCTTATCGATGTCCTTGGCACCAACACCTCCATCTCTACCAGTCAAGCTCAATGCCTCTAAAGCACCATCAAGACCAGTTGCACTCAACTCAGTTGTAGCCTTGTTGAAGTCCATGAAGTCATCGATCTTACCCGCTCTTCTACCAGCAACTTTCTCCGCCCCTCTCTGCTTAGACTTCGAAGGTTTGGCTGGCATGGAGGCCTCTTCAGCCTGTAACAATGCATCGCGCTCGGCCTTCTTTCTTGCGGCTTCCTGTTTCTTAAATTCGGCGTCCTCCTTCTTGTTATTTGCCTTCTTTCCACCCTGTTCCCAGTTAGCAACCTCGTTGGCTTCAGCCTCATCGGCTGCAGCTTGCTTCTTCTTGTTTGCAGTTTCAGCTTTCTTAGCGTTCCCTGCTGCCTTTTTCGAATTCTCGCCTGCTGCTTTCTTTGCCATGGTGGTTGATGTTGCAATTGGAACAATTTCGAATCGGGAATGAAAATCTTGGTACCTAGGAATTGGTCAGGTGACCAAAAGTGCACGAATATCGGCGATCACAAAGTCTACAAGTTTTCACCATAAATAACATGTATTACCAACGCCCTGTAATCTCTATCCCTAACCGCTACCCCTAAATACCACTACTCAAACCCGGGGAAGAGAGTAAATCGAGTGCAAAAGTACCGCGACTATCAAAGTCAACGACCCAATGCATGAAACCCAACAGATTAAAGTTTCGAAGCCTTTGCTGGCCTAAATACTACTCTGCCTTCAACTTCACCTGAAGCCAACTTGTCAACCCAGTCTGGTAAATCTTCGAATTCTTGAACAGTCAAAATTGGCTTGATCTTGCCCTTCGCAATCCACTCCAAGCACTCAACCTGCTCCTGAGAAGTACCCCCGAAACAGAAGATGTACTCCACTTCTCTTCTAGCCAATTCGTAATTCTTGAGGGACAACTTGTACTTACCCAAACCGACACTAATAATCTTGCCCTGGTTCTTCACGTATGTTTGGCAGGCATCACTAGTTGGCTGAATACCGACAAAATCAAAGCAAAAGTCGAACGACTCGATTTCGTGCTTCGATTTCGTGATATCGGTGTAAAACTCGTCCACACCAATGGAGCGTGCGTGGTTTTCCAATCCAGCCTTGACGTCGCATGCAACTATATGTGGGTTGTAGTTTTTCAAGATTTGAATAGCGTTCAATCCCAAACCACCAAGTCCAAAGACGGCCACCTTGGACGTTGGCTTGAGAAGATGCTGGACCTTCTGAATCGCGTGGAAAGGAGTCAAGACAGAGTCGGTGGCAACAGCCGCGTCTTCGTAGGAGACAGCATCAGGAATTGGCAATAAGGATCTCAAGTTGTCAATGACAATGTGCAGCTGGAAACCACCATCGTGGTTCAATCCGTATGCATGATTGGTGATCAGGCACGCGTTATCCTTACCACTGCGACACCTCTGACAAACACCACACGAGAGGCCAATAAAGAGACAGAACCTTTTTCCCTTCGCGTACATTTTATTGTCCTTGAGTCCCTCTCCCACCTCGTAGATTTGACCTGCCACTTCGTGGCCCATGATGAACCTTTCAGGGTCTGGCAAACGATTCTTCATTGGACCCACAATTAAAACGTGAGGATCACTCATACACAAACCGGCAGCTTCGACCTGCAATACGACTTGGTTGTTGCCTGGCTTTGGGGCTGGCAAGTCATCAAAGCGTTGCATGCCCAAGTTGCCCTTTTGATATCCGAAACCGTAACCCATTTTTCGATGTAATGTTTAAATCAGAAAAGTCAAGAAAATTGCCGACCTTCGATGCAGATATACAATGTCCCGCTTGCACTGGATAGCCATGAACTTTATACGTTTTTATAAATTGCACTTTGCGGGGAACACTCAGTTTACCTACTAGAAAAAATCACAAGTCAGTAAAAATTTCCTAAAACAGACTTTTAAGAGCCGAGGCTGACATGTCGATTGGGCCCTACTGATGCACGCATATCTGCATGCATAAAGGGTCTTCGAAAACAATAAGAAACACCAAGTAAAGCAGGTGGAACCGATCCGTGCATCCTTATCATAGTGACATCTGAGTGGATGCAAGTACTTCACAACGTACATTCGCAATCTTTGAATACGCTCGCAACCAATCTTGTGATCCCTGAGATAACCATGTTTTAAAGTGTCTACGATTCAGTAACCGGTTATGTTTTTAAAGTTTGGTAAATTATACAACCCTTGTAAAGAAATTTTCGTACGGAGCATTGCTCCTTCTTCATGCTATGGAACAATAAGCAATTATTCCGACTTTTGCTTCTTGACAGCAGGCTCATCAACGATGTCATCGTTGCTGATCGCCTGTGGCTTGAGAGCAGGAGTGTTCTGCTCCTGGTGGAAGTCCTTAATTATGGAATCCACGTCGTCAATGTTCAATTGTCTCACATCTCCCAACAACTTAATCTTGTTGGTAATCTCCTTGACCTGGTCGTCAGTTAATTGCAAGTTCAATTGGTCGACACGCGACTTGATTGCGTTCCATCCGGTCAATCTGTTGGCAAAGTGGATGTATCTGGTCAAGCCAAAGTCAGATGGGTCCAAGATCTCATAGGTAGAAGGGTTGGCAAGGATGGCCTTGGCGTGGATACCAGCCTTGTGGGTGAAGGCACAGAAACCAGTGATTGGGTTGTTGAATGGGACGTTGACCTGAACGGCGTCGGCAACCAAGTTCTCCAAGTCTCTTAACTTATGCAATTTGTACTTAGACAAGACGTAGTCTCTGTCGGCAGTGATCATTCTGGCCATCAAGGCACCCAATGGGGTAATTCCGTTTCTCTCACCAATACCCAACACAGAAACATCGATCAATTTAGCACCTCCCTCCAAGGCAGTGTAGGCGTTGGCAACGGCACAACCAGTATCGTTGTGGAAGTGGCACTCAATGTCACAGGACACAACGGACTTCAAGGTCTTCACCAACTCGTAAACCTGTCTAGGGTTGGCGCAACCGACGGTATCAGCGATACCAACTCTATTCACCCCGATCTTGTCGACGGTTCTGTAAATGTTCAAGAGATCGACAATGTCAGATCTAAACGAGTCCTCAGACGAGAATCTGATTTCGATACCCTTAGACTTGACGAATTCAATGACTTCAATCGCACTCTGGGCAATGTAGTTCATGTCCTTACCGTGAGAGTACTTTCTCAAGAACTGCGAGGTTCCAATCACGACATCGACACCGTCGACACCAGTCTCGACGGCCACTCTAGCGTCATCCATGTGACATCTAATGTGAGTGAGGATCTTGGCCTTCAAACCCAACTTGCAGATGGCCTCACAGTCCTTTCTGGACTGCTCGGAAGCAACTGGGGAGGTCAATTCGATGTAGTCCACACCAAAGTCATCGAGAGCTTTGGCAATCTCGATCTTCTTCTCAGTGGAGAAGAAAGCGTTCGCGAATTGTTCACCCTCTCTGAGGGTGGATTCAATAACTTCAAACTTGTTCACATTCGACAAGTAGTCAGAGGGATGAGGGCCGTATGGATTGGATGCAACAGACATTTTCTTTGTAGATAAACTGAGAACTACATGGGGATTCTTCTTGCATTTTATATCCCTGCTGAAAAATTCACCGACTGTGATTCACACCGATTGCGCTGACTAAAAAATATGGGGCCGAAAATTTTGCGATACAGTCATTCTGGAAAATCCATATTTGATAAGGTATTTCCCGTGCACAAATATATGAGTCAGAGAATCAAAGGCTTATCGTGTTTTTGTGCAGGAAAACTATACATGAAATGTCAAATGACTCATAATTTAGTCACGTGTACGACAAAATGCATAATGTGACACAGATCACGTGAGATAAATAGGTGATATCATAGGAGTCACCAAAGATTTTGTTACCTCTAGCCTGCCTTGCAGAGTGATTTGTAAGGGCCGAGACTTTACGTATACCGAGTTCGAAAATATAATTATTATACACTTTTTTTCATCATAATGACCCATTGAATGCGATAAGATGAAGTTGCGGTGGAAACACGCAAAACATGCCCTGTTGCAAAATATCCTGAACTATTGCAGCTTTCAACGACCACTTCTCAACAAATGCATACTATCCTACCTTCTGAGTGACCATCTTCACAAAACGAAATATTTCCTGCTTGAGTTTGACGATCTCACTATTCTTGATGTTCAACTTGCCATTCATTCTGCCCATAACATCCTTGACTATCGCATTGATCTCAGAACTCGGTAAACCGGTCATTGCGCTCCATCTGTAGTTGTGTTGAATTACTGCAGTGTCCTTACTAACCTTCAAATGCACCAACTTTTGTTCTCTCAAAATGGCCAATTTAAAGCAGGCGATGATCAACTTTTTCAACTCATATCCCATGTCCATCGAGTTTGCGGTGTTGTTTGACTGATTCAAGTATCGCAACAAGTAAATGATATCCATGTACCTGAAGAGGTATATGATCCCCTTCATGAACAATGGGAGAGAGAGGCGAAGTCTGCTCGTGAGCAAAAGTAGGAAGCGGTCCAAAGGTAACTCCTGCGGCGACTGTTTACCGACCTCGGAAAAGTCTGGAGGAAACGAGTTTTGGATCTTTGTAGCGACATATTTTACAATTATGCTCATGAGATGGCTCCTTTCAGCATTGAACTGATCAGGAACCAACTGACTCAGTTTTGGCGGCGATGAAGACATTGCTGAATGACCGATGTGCAATCTCCTCGAATTTAGGCTGTCAGAATCAGATGTGCCGTCGATGTCGGAGATGAGCTGTGGTATCTCCTCTGAATCAGGAGTGTTTTGATTTGGTGGACTTATCCTAGTATCGATCCTATTCCTATTATTATCAGCGGGATTGCTTAACTTCTCCTGGGGCTGTAAAAACTCTCGTGTTTCATTCTTGATGTAAGGAACTGCGACCATGCTCGATGTTTTATCGCGCTCTATTATCCACAACCCTTAATTTCTTCCTGAAAACTATGGTTGCCCGATCAATCTGTGTTTTACCGAAGTCAATAAACCATTTTGGTTATCAGTCAAACGTTCGGAATAATGATCAAAGTAGTAAATCTGTTGAGGATTTCTCGCAGGGTCTCTGGTTAAGAGGCAGTTGAATAGCTAAAGGGGATTTGATTTTTAAAATCATTTTTGTCACTGCACGAATGACTCATCAAAAGAAACTTCAATAGAAGTGTAACTGGAGAATACAAAGAGAACACTGAGCTCTTCAGATGCTAGAGTGTAGTAACACTTTAGTAGCAATGAGCGTATCTCACTTGCGTACAAGGTTTTGTTGGCGTAGCTATAATCGTTTTGCTGCTTTCTACTGACAAGTTTTAAAGTCTGCAGATGTCAAGTCTGATGGACCTCAAGAAAATATTCCAGTGTACCACCGTAACTGAAAACATCAGAGATTGATGCCGCTACGCACTACAGTTGAGATGATGTGACTCTCATAGCGCGCACTGACTTGCAGAGTCTTTCATAATTTTTCATTTGTCGTGGTGTCCAAGTTCACATTAGACTACGTCTTGGCTTTCTGAGAAAAGCTGGGGACTTTTCTAACGGCGTCCGTACAATAGACTGTGCTTCTAGCCGTAATCGCACAGTCTTCTCTATATCTCGTATACCCCATTTCCCCACTTGTGATCTTCGACCACGGAAGAATTTTTCTGAGTTAACGTTTCTAGCACCCAATAGATCCACAGTCCTATGAGTCAAAGCTCCACGACAGACTCACCAATGCGTATTACTGCGTCCAGAACCTACAAGGATGCTATAAACGCATTGAACACTCTACAGTCAAACTTCGCGTCGATCGAAGCCACGCGAAAGCTCGGTCCAAATGTCAATAGAAACGAGTTGTCTATAAACGAAGTATTTGAGTATATTCGTCGATTGGGATACGCTCCTTCGGACTTCAACAAACTCAAGGTAATTCACGTCACCGGCACCAAAGGTAAAGGAAGTACCTGTGCCTTTACGGAAAGTATTTTGAGACAGTATAGCTCTCCCTCCACGGAAAGAATTGGCCTTTTCACCTCTCCCCACTTAAAGAGTGTGAGAGAAAGAATCAGAATCAATGGTGCGCCGATAAACGAGAGCAAGTTTTCCAAGTACTTCTTTGAAGTGTGGGACAAATTGTCAACCACAACGTCCTCTGCACAAGATTTTCCCACTCTCCAGCCCTCAGATGTCGTGAAACCAATGTATTTTAAGTATCTCACTGTTTTATCCTTCCATGTGTTCATGCTGGAAGGAGTCGACACCGCAATTTACGAGGTTGGTGTTGGTGGTGAGTACGATTCTACTAATATTGTCCCCAAACCCTCTGTTACTGGAATTTCCAGTTTGGGTATAGACCATACTTTTATGTTGGGGAACACGATTGAGTCAATTGCATGGAACAAAACCGGTATCTTCAAGAAAGGGGTGCCAGCGTTCGTCTCCAACCAGCTTGAGTACCCCGAGAGTGAAAATGTCATCTTGGAAAGAGCTAAGGAGAAGCAGGTTTCCAGTTTAGAATTTGTCGACGAAAAGAAAGTACTTCCTCTTGGTACCAAACTTGGGTTGGCCGGAGACTTTCAAAGGCAGAATGCTGCTCTCGCCATAAAATTGGCGGAAGCTCACTTGAAATCTCTCGGATCTGGGGACCTCCCCAAGTACGACGAGCATGGAAACGTTACCGAGCTCCCTGAGAAGTTCTTGGCTGGTGTAGCGCAAGCTGAATGGGATGGAAGATGTCAAATTATCCGCAATAAACCAGGATTTGAAAAGATCAACTGGTTCATCGATGGAGCCCACACACTTGAGTCTATTAAAGTGTCATCGGAGTGGTTCCAAAGTGAGGAGGCCAAGTCCACCAACAATCTTAGAATTTTACTCTTCAACCAGCAGAACAGAGAAAATGCCAGCGCTCTTTTGGGCAAATTGCACGAGAATACCAAGGCCAGATTTGACCATGTTATATTTACCACGAACATCACTTGGTCCGATGGAAATTACAACTCTGACTTGGTCTCGATGAACAGCTCCAAGGACAGCATTGACACCTTGAAAGTCCAAAAGGAATTGGCTCAGACCTGGTCCGATTTAGACGGGAAGAAAGCCAACACTAGAAAGCACATTTTTCCAGATATCGAAACTGGTGTTAATTTCATTAAGAGTTTAACCCACTCCCAGGATTACTCTAATCACGAGGTGGACGTATTTGTGTGTGGATCCCTTCACTTGGTAGGCGGCTTCCTTGTTGTCTTGGACAATGAAAAGGACTGATCGGGCTGCCACATGGGAGATTAGAGAAGACCTGTTGAGCACTGTTCAAAAGGACTTTAATGGGTGGAGGTTTAATATTTGTGAATTAATAATTAATACAGTACGTTTACTAAAACTTTGAATTACATTAGTGTATCTTAAATGCTGTTTTGAATACCTATAGCTCGGTTACATCTTATCTATAACATAATTGCGCTCTCAAAGGCTCAAGGTGGAGCTCAACGTCTCCCTATTGAATCATTGCACAGCTTTTGGCTCTGATTACCCTCGCATAGAAGGCGGGCGATTGCTTAACTAGCAGCATTCACAATGTTCTCTCTAGAGCTCTCCACAATCTGCCCGATGTTGTGCAAAGAGGTCTTCCACTCTTCCAAAGCCTTCTTCACACCATCCCAATTCTCTTTCTCACCTGCCAAGATAAATCTGCTGACTCTACTCAAAGTAAAAGTTTGCTCAACTTGGTTCAACTTACCCTCAATAACCTCGGACTTGATAGCGGAAACCAAGAGAGTCTCGAAATCCTCAGCCGATGTGACGTTCGGTATCTCGCTGTATGTGAAGGTTATCTTGTTGGACTCAGCAAAAAACCTCGCCAAGGAAAGGATTCTAGATTTGGAGTTGACCAACTGCGTTGGCAAGGAGTATTCGCTTCCGATTTGTACCAACTCACCAGAAACAAACTTCTGGAAAAGGCTGACGTACTTGTCTGAAGAGTTCTCAGTCAAGGCCTTGTGGACGTTGTTGTTGACCAAGAAGGAGACATCAACAATCTCACTGTTCAAGGCAAATTTCACCAACTGGGTTACTTCGTCCAAGTTGAGCTCGTATTGTTCGGTGAAAGCCTTGATGAATTGCAAAGATCTGTAAGTGTACTTAGTGTCGATCTGGATGAACTTCCAGAAGATGGATCTGATTTCCTTCTCGTCAGAGCCGGCGTTCTTCAACCAAGAGGTCAAGTTGTTACCCAAGCTGTTTGCGACCAAGGCAAAGTCCAATCCGGACTCCTGGGCGATACTCAAGGTTTGGGTAATGATGTATGCCCTGTTTGCACTTGTCTCTGGTATTAAGTTGAAAATAGTGCTGAAAATGGAAATAACAGTGGTTGGCTTGATGGACTTCCTGTCTCTCAATGTAGGCTGTTTCTTCGGGTTCACATCAAGAAGAATGGAGAAGATCTTCGAATTCGAGTCCTCCAAAACCTTCTTGCCCAAGGTCTGGATGGAGAGGTAGATCAACAAGTTGAAAGCAGGCTCGAACTCCTTGTCAGTCAATTTCGACAAGTTGGTAGCAGTAGAGTCGGCGTAGATCGCGTCAGCCAAGTTGGCCTTGTTAACATCGGCACTCTCCAAAAGAGGCACCAAAGACTCCGAAAAAGTCAGGTTCTCATTGACACTGTCAATTATTTGAGCATATTCCTTCACAGACTCCTTGAGACTGCTGTCAATAACAATAACAGATGCCATCGTAGTTGTCACTATGTATATATTTTTTTCTCTTCGTGGAAAAATTTGCAAGTGATGTGCAGGAAACGACGGTTGTATGGTTCATCTTCGTTAATCAATAGAGAAGTGCGCTCAGTCAAATTACATGATCCACCGCCTACAGCGCGTCCACCACAATGGATTACACGCGTTCATTGTTTTCCGGCTTCACTAATTTCGCTCTCTTTTGGATTGTGTATATTACAAGAACTTTTCTCTGTATAATCTGTATAATTGCATCAAGACTATTCATCTAATTCATCTTCCTCATTAATAACTGGCTGAAAAGACTTTCCAGTAGTGTTGACATTAACATTGCTCCAGTCCATTGCCCAGTTAGGGGGATTTGCAGTAACTGAAATTGGATTCGAGATATTATGGCGTTTGATTTTCCCATTAGACACTAACGATTTGTGGTTCCCTCCACTGTGGTCGAAGACATTTTTCACAGGCTTCATCAAGCGTTGATTCATCTTATTAAGTCTTTTGGTGACTGGGGGCGAAGGCGCACGAGCAAATGGGCTATTATCGAGAGTGACAGGCTGCGGGTGGACCAACTTACTCACGGAACCTGTGCTCGCGAATATTGGATGTTTGAATCTTTTTCTGTTTTTGAGTAGGTCTGGTGATTCAGGACGTCCTCCAATAGTTGAATAGTCAATGTTACCGGTAGCCAACGGAAGCTGTATCAACTGGTTGTTGGAAGATTTGATGGAGCTCTCCTCCGAAGAGTTGCTGGAAAGCTGAGAAAGGGAGAATCTCTTTTGTGGTTTGTTCGACGTTGTTGCGGGAGAGCTCTGGCCCGACAATTCAGACGAGAGCGTTCTCTTATATCCTGGGCGTTTTGGTTTCGATATGTTCTGAGAGCTGGTTGATGATGTTGTAGTTGGTATGGTCAATTTGGAGAAGTCTTGAGACGCATTCAAACTAGACTCGTACATGTCCTCGTCTTCAAAATAGTCTTCCATAGTATCAGTCTCGTCCAAGTTCTCCATTTCGGACTCAGAGATCATTGTGCTCATCTGACTCAAATGACTGAGCTGACTGATTTGTGAGATCATCGAGGTGGGCCTCGGACGGTTGCTCCTGACGCCGTTCTCAACCGTCAGCGGTGAAGTACCCTGTGTCTTCTCGCCAAAGAAAATTTTGTCGTTCCTGTTAGTTACTTCTGCTATAGGAGACGAGGCTGGCTTTGGTTCGGCCGTGGTGCTGTCTTTAGGAGTCTCATTGTCCTCTACTTTCAACTCCAACGGTGGTTCGAGTTCCCCATCGTCGAGTAGAGTTGTCGATCCCGACTGCTCATTTCCAACGTCTTTCAAATGCAAGCTTCCCATGGAGTCTTCCACTTCCTTCTCCTTTTTCCAAAACTTCAACTTATGCAACAAGTTCGACTTCTTCTTAGATGAATCGCTAGAAGAGGTGAACGAACTTCTGCGCACGGCTTCTTCTGGGTAGAAAGACACCAGTCTGCTAAAAGACGGGCTTTCGTGTATAGAAGAAGCGTGTATGCTGGCACCAGCTGGTCTCAATGCCTTTGGCGACTCTTTGAAATAAGAGTCTGTCTGCAAAGCTGATTTGTTGTTGTAGAATGAGTTTCTTGACAGCTGAGAGTCCATCTTGCGCAGGTCAATCTCCATAGATTTTCTGTTCTCTGAATTAATTCGCGCCAAGTTGGCCTTGCTGGATGTGCGGTGTGAACTGAGCGTTGTCTTGATCTTTTCAAGTGGCTGCGTCCCAGCCAAGTCCGTTAGTGATAGCACACTCTTAACTTTGTTTCTTGACTTTGCTAGAGAGGATTTGGCCTCTTCATACTTCCTCTTCTTCTCTTTGTAGTACCGCTTTTTCTTCTTAGAGAACTCTTTAGTCAATAGCAATTCGTAAAACGCAGTCAAAGAATTCATTTCGTTGTGGAAGACACAGTCTTGCAACTCGTCAATGTTGTAGCCGAGTTTCCCGAGTCTTCGTAAAATATCCTTCTCGATTTTGGTCTGAAAGGGGGTGTTTGTGACGTGATAATGTTGGTTGATGGACAAAACGGACTCAGCGTCGTTGTATGAGTGTCGCGAAGTCTTTTCCAAGTGCTTGTTGTACAAATCCACAAGGAAAGACGAGTTGAGAATGTCGTTCAAATTTGGCCTCACTGAAGGCTCCTTGGAGAGCATTCTTTTGATAAGGTTCTGCACGTCTATGGGAATGAATGGTTTGTAAACTGGCTCATCATGCATGATCTTGTACTTCGTTTTCATGTCGTCATCCTCGTCGAAAGGCATTTCGCCGTATAGCATAGTAAATAGGATGACTCCTAGAGACCATATATCGATATTGAACCCTGAGTACTTTTCAGCTTTCAAAAGCTCTGGTGCCATGTATACTGTTGTTCCACAGACGGTGGACAACAATTTCCTGTTCTGTGGGTTGAACTCCCTCACGAATCCAAAGTCGGTCAACTTCACGACGGTTTTTCTCCTGTCTGCCAAAAGAATATTCTCAAGCTTCAAGTCTCGGTGACTCAAGTTGAGGGAATGCACATACTTCAAGCCGAGCACTATCTGGAAGAATAAATGCTGGCACTCCGGGAGATCAAGTCTCTTTTTCTCGTAAATGTAGAAGAACAATTCGCTGCCTTCACAATACTCCAAAACAATCCACAAATGGTTTTCTGTCTTGACGACCTCGTAAAGGTTAACAATGTTCTTGTGTTTCAATTGTCGGTGGTAGTATATCTCCCTTACGATGTTGGGGTCGTCTATAAGGCCACACTTCAACACCACTTTGATGTCAAGAAGTACATGCACTGCTAAATACACCTTACCAAACGCGCCCTCGCCTATTTCCTCAATAATCCGGTAGTTACCAATCTGGCTGATATTGAGTGAGGTGATTTTGAGGTAGAACTCATTGAATTGTGCCGCTAACTGGGCTTTGTAGTTGTTATCTGACATTTGCTGTGTGTGCGTGTCGGTGTGTGAGCAAATGGTCTTATCGTCTAGCACTGACGAACATTAAATTAGGGCTATGCAAGTAGCTTGTTATGCTGACGAAAGAACGAATGGGGTTTGGGAAAAATATTAAGACACTCCTGCAGTCTATAAGTGCACAAATTGGGTTGTTGCACGTTTGCGGAATAGGATTCTTGGTTGGGGAGACTTTAGCGCCTTTTTACAACCAGTATTTCGGTTGGTGACTTTTTTTTGGATTGACTTCACATGACACCACCGTATAGCATCTCCCACGGTCATCCACAGAAGTCTCCGAGGCGCTTGATTCAATGGCCAGGGTAAACATCCCTATCCACTCGTTTCCCTGCAAGACCGTCAAAAGGAAGGCATTACGATGATATGACATGGCATATGAGTCCCGTGATCTATGAAACGTGACATGTCTGGAAAACTTAGAACCCCACTACATTCAATTCTCGTCACCTTATGCTCGCTACGAGAGCAATACCATTTCCTGCTCTGTCGCGCTTGCTGTCAACGCTTGCATATAACACACCATCGTGTGCTAACCTTCTTGGGCACAGGTACCTCCCACGACAACATGCCACAACACACCAAGCGACGCGATGGGCATCCCAAACAAACGCACCACAGCACTTTGTATCTACAGGATTAGATAGATTATCAAAGGACTTAGAGAACAGATGCATCCGAGAGCCTTTCACATATCTCAACTGTCTCAGTCTAGCGTCGAGAGTAAAAACTTTGAGGGACTTCAAATCTGAGACACTCTCTTGTGTCCTGGCCTCACGAGACTATACACCAAAGATTATGGACTACCTTAATCCAAAGTATGAAAACCTCGGCTCTTTGGTGGCCCTGATAACTAAGGAAGAGTTCCCGAACGAGATTCTTACAAAGTTCAACCTTCGTGACAAGAGTGACCTCTTGGTGTTTGTGCTCACGCGGTTGTACTACACAACTGTGATGAAAAAAGAAGCCATCATCGCCCCCCAAAAAGGGTCACTTGTGGACATGACAAATCCGGCGGAATGGTACCCAGAAGCACGAAAGATGAAGAGAAAGATCATCATGCATGTAGGGCCGACAAACAGTGGAAAGACTTACAACTCCCTTCAGAAACTCAAAGTGGCAAAGCTGGGATACTATGCGGGCCCGCTACGCCTTCTTGCTCGTGAAATTTTCGAAAAATTCAACAACGAGGGCTGCCCTTGTAACTTATTAACCGGAGAGGATGTGGTACCAGTGCTCGACGAGTTCGGGAAATTGAGCGAGATATCTTCGGGTACCATCGAGATGATTCCGTTGGAGAAAAAGATGGAGGTATGTATCATAGACGAAATTCAAATGATTTCAGATACGAAGCGAGGGGGCGCATGGACATCTGCTGTGCTAGGAGTTTTAGCTAAAGAGGTCCATTTGTGCGGAGAGGCCAGTGCTGTGCCTTGGGTGCAGGAAATGGTAAGGGTTACCGGCGACGAATTGGTCATAAATAACTACGACAGACTTGGAAAGCTAACAGTCATGGATCAGCACCTCGGTACATACAAAAATTTGCGGAAAGGCGACTGTGTCATAGTGTTTTCCAAGCGGAAGATTGTGGAGCTCAAGTGTAAGATAGAGAGGGAAACAAAATTGAAAGTGGGAATCATTTACGGAGCACTTCCGCCTGAGATTCGATCCACGGAGGCCGAGGGTTTCAACTCAGGCAAATACGATGTCTTGGTGGCTTCGGACGCCATTGGCATGGGTCTCAATTTGAGAATCAAGCGAATCGTCTTCGAGAAAGCGAAAAAGTTTGATGGGAATGCGATGGTTCCACTTGCCCCTTCTGCGGTCAAGCAAATTGCTGGTAGGGCTGGGCGGTTCAGCTTGGATAGGGGCGAGCTGGAAGGGTTTGTCACAGCTTTGCAGCGCCCAGACTTGAGATATGTGAAGGAGCAGATGAAGAGTCCGATTGTCGAGATCAAGAAGGCATGTATATGGCCTACCAACGAGGTATGGATGCAGTTCTTGGCGGAAAGCAGCAAGAACATGCCATTGAAGGACATATTCACCGGGCTCAGCTCAAAAACCAGCAACAACGATCACTATTTCCTCAGTGATATGGAAGACCGCGTGTTGGTGCTGCAGGAGCTCTCAAGAAGCCAGCTTGACCTCAAGATTTCCCTCGAGGACCAGCTCAAGTTGGTGTTGGCGCCAGTTGGGCTCAAGATCGCAACACCCACAGTGTTGGAGACTGTTGGTAAGTACTTCGCCAACATCGCAGATAGGGTTACCAGCACAGTCTTAGACTTTGGTTTTCTACAGAAGCAACTTCTTTCGAGAGACCCTAAGGAGTACGCAACTACAGAAGAGATAATGCAGACGCTCGTGATGTTGGAAAATAGCCACAAGTTGGTGATGTTGTTCATGTGGTTACTGCAGAGGTGGCCCACGTTATTCATTGACCGAGAAAGTGCCATGGATATAAAATCATTGATAGAGAAGAGAATCGGCCAGGAGCTAGAGAACTTGAGAAAGTTGAACAAAAGATAGACGTCGCACCGATAATAGATTGTATATATGACGACGTATATGGCCTCTCAAATTTACTCCAGTTTTTTGAAGGTTTCCTATTTTGGAATTGGCGTTGTCCCCCACACAAGTGGAGGAAAATTGTAATTCTTTCCACCAACCTCTCCATGACGGAACACACGGTTATTGTGGTTGGCGGACCAGCTGGCACTGGCAAAAGTACCATTGCTGAACTCATTTCCAAGCACCTCGGGTGTCCTTTCATTGAAGGCGACACGCTTCACCCACCCGAAAATATAGCAAAGATGGCACTGGGCGAGCCGCTAACCGACGAAGACCGCTGGGCGTGGTTGGCGAATGTCAGCCTGAGCGCAGCTGGCCAAGCGCGTCATGCAAAAATCGCTGTTGTCTCATGCTCAATGTTGAAGAAGACCTACAGAGATTACATAAAGCGCAACAGTGGCTTCGACCCTTCAAAGGTGCAGTTTCGTTTCGTGTTCCTTCACACCACGTTTGAAGAATTGATAAAGCGCGTTGGTCACAGGAAGGGGCATTTTATGAAGTCCGAAATGGTCAAATCCCAATTTGACATTATGGAAATCCCCTCAAGTGAAGAATTGATCCGGAATGGTGGGGATGCGTTGGCTGCAGACACCACCAACAAAACCCCTGAGATCATCTTCAATGAGGTGATGAAAGGTCTAGGCATTGCTATGTAGAGGTTGTATCTGACGCTGTATATGGGCCGTATCTGATAGGAATACAAGGTAGACGCTTACATTCAAACTTGCGTGCAGGTGCATTCTTGAGAGGGAGGAAAAAAAAAGTGTAGTACTAAGCAGTTAAAGATCTCTGGTGCGAGTTACACAGTGAGGGTGACAAGGATCAGATAAAGTTTAGTTCCCTAGTCTTTGGACATCATCTGCAACTTAGTGCGACCAACTCGAAAAAGAAGTGGGCTGATAAATCATTGCTATGGCGTTCGATCCCGACAAGCTTCCTTATCTTGACCCAGCTACAAACCGCAAGGTGGCTTTGATCACCGGAGGCAACAGTGGTATCGGATACTTCACGGTGTTACACTTGTATCTCCACGGCTACACTGTCTACATCGCAGGGAGAAGCAAGTCATGCGTGTCAAAATCCATGAAGGAATTGGAGGAGCATGCCACCAAGATTAGGCTGACGTACACCTCACAGGAGTCAAAAGAACGTTTCCTTGGAGAGCTACACTCCCTTTACATAGACCTTGTGAGCTTGCAGCTGGTACTACAGGCCGTTGAAGCTTTCAAGAGCGTGGAATCGGAACTTCACTTGCTCATAAACAACGCAGGTGTCATGGCCATTCCATATGCGATGACAGAAGACGACTTCGAGATACAGGTGCAAACGAACTACGTGTCGCCATTCCTATTGACAACAAAATTACTCCCGCTATTGGAGAAAACCGCAACCACTTTACCCCTGAGCGAACCTCCACGCATCATATACCTCAGTCTGGTGGGACACTTTTTTGCACTCAAGTACTTCAGCATGGACTCTACATTCAACTTCACTCCAAACATAGTCTTCACCTGGTTCCGCTACGGCTTGGCTAAGACAGCAGGCATACACTTTACGAAAATGTTGGCCTTGAGGAACCCCAACATACTATGTCTCTCTGTGCACCCAGGTTTCGTGATGAACACCAACCTCTTTTCATACTGGACGAGGCTCCCAATCATCGGGATCGTTTTCTGGTGCCTTTTCCAGGTATTCGGCTACTTCTTTGGGGTGTCGAATAAGGAAGGATGTCATGCCACCGTCAAGTGCAGCCTTGACCCCTCTCTTTCCTTGGAGAATGACAACGGGAAGTACTATGTTACAGGCGGTTTCGAATCCAAGCCATCGTCTGTCGCGAGCAATATGGATTACGCCGCACGGACTTGGATATGGACTATACAAGAGTTGAGTGACCGAAAAATATCGATCTAGTTCGAGCAGGTTAGTTAGCATAAAATACTTGATTAATGGGGATTTGTAACACGTTTTCATAGCAACGAGAATGTGTACGAATTTGTGGTGGACATGAGAATGTGAACAGTAGTGGGATGAGATTGTGATAAAATGTGCGGCGTCCCCTACAATTGCGGTACGATCGTGCATTAGTACACTACCCTTTTTGAACAACATCTGTACGTTCTCTTTTCATTCTTTTCTCATGCTTCTCCTTTATATTTTTATTGTGCTCGATTCTTCATAAAATACTTCATCATCTCATCCTTCACATCAAGCGGTTCGTCATAAGGATCCACATCGTCTTCACTGTCCACGTCTATAATTCTATCCTCCTCACCATCGTCGCTTTGCAATCGCACATTACTGAATCCGTTCCGCAATGCAATATACTCGTCATAGTTCATGTCTCCTTGAGGTTCATTACCGTCTTCGTAATCGCTGTCGTTGTTGTATTCGTATTTGTCGGTACTCCCGTTTTTATCTTCGACAAGAAAGTCTGCAAAGTCTTTGAACTGAGAGGCGAGGATGGAATCCAACTCCTCCTTTGCTAAATCGAACTCGTTGCCCTCACTTGATTCCGAGTCGCTTTCGTTATCATTAAAAGTGAACCCGTCATCCACTAGTACCTTTACTTGCGAGACCACGTCATCCACGTCTTTCTTTTCTTGCATCTCCGACATTGCATCTACGTCAGAGGTCAAGATTTCGTGCACAATCTTGTAGTCTGGCTCCACTTCTTTCTCTAACCTTTTTCGTGATATCAACGCCCTCTGCAATGTTTCTCGTGAATTCTCGGTCCTTTCGCCTGATTTCAAGTCAGCAAGTTGTCCCAGCATCGCATTCAAGCCTGCTGTGAATAGCATCGTGGAAAACTCAATTAGGTCCTGCCCTTCTGAGTACTTTTCATGGAGAAGAAGCACGAGTGCCAAATCCTTCGCCTGTATAGCGTACTTCTTCTCAGAGTACGTACCCCGCATCAAAGCGCCGAGTTTATCGAAGCCGTCATATTCGCGATGGTTTACCGTAAAGGCACGCGAGATGAGGCATGGGTTACTCACAAGGATATCTGACACTTGCGACGAAAGTATGAGGCTGATGTCCAAAACATCCTCTAGCTTGTAATATTCGTAGTCCTTGAGGATGTGTAACATGGATTCCGTGATGCCTTCATGCTTGTAGTAGTCGTGGTTCTTCAATTGCTCAATGGCACGGTCTAACAGAAGGCCCTTTGTGCTGCCATGTGAATTCAAGACCACTACGGATCCACCATGTAGCCAAGGCTTGTTGAAAGCCGTTTTGGGGTTCTTCAATTCCTCCTCAAGTGTACCGTATCCGTCAATTAAGAGGAACTCCGCCTCCTTTGAACTAATAACGTGTATGAAGGTATTTGGAGATGTCTTGGTGAATTCCACCAACAAGTGAACAAAAAGCCGTTCATCTCCAAAGTTCTCACCGGCTGTGAGCTCGCCGTAAACAAAATCCCGCCTTATTTCCTTTCCCAGGCGATTCTGATATGTCCTCGTTGCGCCCGTGATCTCCGGCGGTGCAAAGGACCACGGAAAAAGATCGTTGAATGGCTTGAAGAATTCGGTCAAACTCGTACTAATATCACATTTGAAATCAACCGCTGTGAATATTACAGTATTCTCTCTAAAAGTAGAACGTAGGTAGAAGTCGTCTATTTGTTCATCCCAAAGAAAATCTGTGTCTTGCATGCGAATGAAGATCTTAAATATGTCAAGAAAAAATGTGGACAATAGCATTGGAATGCCCAACATTTCGGGTATGCGTACTCAATATGAGAATGAAAGCTCAATTTCCCTGTTTTTGATCATAACTCCTCGATTTCTACATGATCATAACTCCTCATTTCTAAATCTGATCATAACTTCACAATTTCTAATAATATTCATTGAATCACCAGCAACATTCTATACATTTTAGCTTACAACTTGACATCGTGGTTGACCTTCTCAATGACAATAGCAGAAGCACCACCACCACCGTTACAGATACCAGCTGCACCAATCTTGCCGTTCTCCTGAGCCAAGATAGACAACAAGGTAACCACAACTCTAGCACCAGAGCAGCCCAATGGGTGGCCAAGAGCAACGGCACCACCGTAGACGTTGACCTTCTCGGCTGGCAAGTTGCAGAGCTTGGTGTTTGCTAAGCCAACAACGGAGAAAGCCTCGTTGAGCTCGAAGAAGTCAACCTGGTCCTGGCTCACACCAGCGTGCTTGAGAGCCTTTGGCAAGGCCAAGGCTGGAGCAATAGTGAAGTCAACTGGAGCTCTGGCAGCCTCGCCCCAACCAATGATCTTGGCTAAAGGCTTGAGTCCCAACTCCTTCAACTTGGACTCAGAAACCAACACCACAGCAGCACCACCATCACTCAATGGCGAGGCATTTGGAGCAGTGACCGTTCCGTTTTCCTTCTGGAAAACAGTTCTGGCACTCTTAAGCTTTGCCTCGTTCAAGTTTCTGGCCTCCTCGTCCTCAGAAACGACGACGTCCGGCTTGCCTCTGAAACCCTTGACGGTGACCGGGGCGATCTCGCTCTTGTACTTGCCAGCGTCGTGTGCGGCAGCAGCCTTCTTGTAGGAGCTGATGGCGAACTCGTCCTGGTCCTCTCTCGAGAATCCCTGCTCCTTGGCACACTTCTCAGCTGCAACACCCATCAACTGCTGGTCGTACGCGTCCAACAACCCGTCCTTCTGGATACCGTCTACCATGGTGGCCTCACCAAATCTGGCACCGGATCTGGCAGAAGGGAGGTAGTATGGCGCGTTGGACATTGACTCAGCACCACCGGCAACCACGATCTCAGAGGTACCGGTCATGATGTTCTGGGCACCCAAGATGATGGCCTTCATACCGGAGGCACACACCTTATTGATGGTTGTGGCAACAGTGGCCTCAGGCAAGCCAGCCTTCAACGTGACCTGCCTGGCTGGGTTCTGACCAACATTGGCCTGGAGCGCGCCACCAAAAAAGACCTCGTCGACATCCTCGGGCTTGATCTGCGGGACTTTCTCCAATGCGCTTTTGACGGCGTGGGCACCAAGGTCTGGGTAGGCCAAAGACGAGAGGCCACCCTGGAAAGAGCCAAGTGGGGTACGCGAGGCTGAGACAATGTATACAGTAGGAGCCATTTTTATGTGTGAAAAAGTGTTATGTAGATTCTATACGATTTCGCTAGTTATATAAGGAAAAAAATATACGAGGAAAAATTCACTTTCCAACTGTACGAGAGTAATAGAATATGCTAGGATTGCCCCTCAGACCACACCGAATCTCGATCGCAAGGACAATCCAGCGGTTGCTGGTCAAGCCGTTCCATGCGTCTCATACCCCGCTCATCTTCGAGAAAGCAAAATCCGTAGGCAAGACCACAATCCCTTCACCCGTGGAAGAGGCCCAATTCCAAAAACACCCTATATTGAAGCGCGTGCCGAAGTTCCTTCGCCCATACACAAGATCATTCATACACGCCCCTGTTTCTCACGTCGCCTCGTTCCTCATATTGCATGAACTCACTGCTATCGTACCTCTCGTTGGTGTGTGGTGGGTAATCCACAAGTACCAACTCCTGCTACCGATCGATCTCCCCACTTGGGCGATCGGGAAGGGAACCAAGATCATAGATGCGTCCATGGAGAAATTCGACTTCACGTCCTTCTCTATCAATGAGAAGTTTACGTTCATTATGGAGGGTGCCTACGCTTTCGTGATAGTCAAGTTTTTACTCCCGTTGCGAATCATGGTTAGTCTTTCAGTCATGCCCACTTTCGCCAAACGCTTCGTCATCCCAATCACGAATATCTTCAAGAAGAAATCGAAACCCGCAACGCCTGCTGCTGTCAAGGAAGTAAAAACTAAGGAGATTACAAAACCGAGGTTATGAGTACAGAAATAAATAGTAATGACACGTGATGGCGTATGTTGCTCTGCAAAAAACAGGGTTGTGTAAATTTAATCGCTCCTCGTATCATGCTACGTGAGAGGCAATTTCTAGCCGTTTTTCTTTTGATTTCGTAGCAATCTACTCATGGCTCACTTATCAATTTACGTGGGAGGCATTTTCAGTCGTTTATTTTCATATCGTGGCTAATTGTCTACTCAAGGGTCACCCTCATGTCTTCCTTTCTCATTGGCACGAAGTCGTCCAACGACGAGATCGGGTGCTGAAGATTGAGTAAGTCCAATGATGGTACCAAGTCTTCATTTAATGCAGGGTCCACAGACAATTCGCGTTCATCAAAATCAAACAATGCTGGCAAGTCCTTCAAATCAGGCTGATTTGAGTATATTTGGTAGTTGGCGTTGTTCGAGTGCGATGACAATTGCGAATTGGAGGAATTATGGTACTGTTGACTGAAGATCTTCCTGTAGTTGGGCAACTTTGTAGCAGGATTCCTCAATTCATCAAAGTACGGATCTATAAGCGCTTGAATGCATGAGTATCTGTCGACTGGCGAATACTGCAAAACTTTAGCCAAAAACTGTATGCAGTCGTTAGAAATCTTTTTGAAGATTTTATGAAGTGGAATCGGCTTGATTTGCGGGAACTTGTGCTCCATATAGTTAGGGTTCATGTTCTTGATCTGGTCCTTCGATGGTGTACCCAAGATCTTGATAATCTCCACCAACTGGTCGATCCCCGACTCACCAGGGAAGAGCGGCTGCCCCAAAATCAATTCCGCCATCACACAACCAGCGGACCAAACGTCAATTTTGGTGGTGTAGTTAGTTGCTCCAAAAATCAATTCTGGCGCCCTGTAGTACCGTGAACAAATGTACGAGACGTTGGGCTCGCTAGGGTTCAAGATCTTGGCGGACCCAAAGTCACACAACTTGAGCTCGCCGGTGTCCGGGTTGATCAACAAGTTCTGCGGTTTGATATCACGGTGACAGATCCCCTGCGAGTGTATATAGTTCAATGCTCTCAACATCTGGTAGGTGTACAACTTGACTTCGAGCGGCGGCATCTGCAACCGCTTGGAGACGTAGTAATGCAGGGCCTTGTAGAGTGTCTCAGGGACAAACTCCAAGATCAAGTTCAAGTAGAGCTCGTTCTTCTCATTGTTGGTGTAAAAAAAGTACTTCAAATCGGTGATGTTTCTGTGGTGAACCAACTTCATGATCTGCAATTCTCTATTCTTAAACCTCTTGTCCTGCAACACCCTCTTCATGGCGCAGATCTCATTGGTCGGCAATATCTGTGTCTGGAATACTACCCCAAAGGACCCGTGTCCGACCATCTGTGACTGTGTGTACTGGATGGTCTGAACCTCGCCCGTGTGGCCGTTGTTTACGTTTTCTGTGACAACCTCAACTTTGGACATTGTTAGTATGTATTACTCAGGTGCAATCAGGTGGTGAAGATCGTTCGATTGGTCGGAGACAATGATATCAGCCAGTGTCAAAGGTAGGGTGCTTGGGCTACTTTTCGTTCGATTCAAACAATTATAAAGATTAGTGGACTGTTCGATTTTTTTTTGCTCTCTCCTCACAGAAAAACCAAAAATTCGAAAGACCACTAGTCAACTTAAAAATTGTCGATGGTCTTTTTGTGCATGAACTGAACAACTGGAGACTCCACTTGTATTGCAAATGACGTCACGAGAGGAGCTATGTCCGCACTTCTGAGACTCTTTCTTTATAAACGGCGCGGAATGCTCGACGGGCTCCCTGTGAATGACTAGCAATTCCTTTTGTGGCTGCACGCCCCTTTGCATTGGTTCTTTCCTGTCTTTACCGCTTCTGGGAACAAGCGGGGTAAGGGTAACAAAAGCGTGCTCCCCCTCCGAAAAAAAAAAAATCATTCACAACCTGTACTTTTAGTAAAATGTAATCATACGTACTTGAGCTAACACTGCTCTTCCTAGTGCTAGTTATCTTGTTTTTCAATTTACTTCTCAAATTGAAGACCAATCCCCCTCCTGTACGCCTTTCCGAAGTCATGGTACTCCTGGTCTGGTCATACGAGTGGCTCTTTTTAAGTGGATAGAAACTCCTCTGTGTCTCGTGGGTTTCTTGCTGCAAGTGTTTTGATGTTTTCGCTTGCGGTACGGCTTGCTTGGAGTTTGCAAATGGGTCTATAAACGATAACTCGTCGCCATAGGCATCTGTTGTCTTCCCTACGGGACCCGCGACCTCCAGGGGACGTTGAGTAGGCTTCTGGTGGCTGTTGATGCTTCCCTTCCTGGCTTCCCTAGTTGAATAGGTGTAGCTTGTACCGTTTTCATAAGGGTTATAGCTACTCGGTAATTGTATCGAGGGCTGACGCTTCTTCTTCTTAATGTGCTTGTTTGCATCTGCGTAGATAGGAATTCCACCAAGCATGTCTTTGATGCGTGGGGTTGAAACACCATTGTGAATGAACTTTGGGTAGTACTTAAGAACGTCATATTTGTCTTCAAGTTCTTGATAGTCCAACTTCTTGATGACCTTCATGGCCTCCTCTTCATCGACGCAGTTGGTATCGCTGGACCCGATCATGACTAAAGTGTGTATGTAAATTTTTTTTAAAAGACCCTCTCACTAAATACAGATCGAAACGGGCCTCCTAAGCTGTTTCTCTGCTGTTTGTAACGGTATTATTCCCGAAACTAGTTTTGCGCTCCGAGTTTTGTGACCCGTTGATTATGTCAAGTCCGACTGGCTATCATGAACCCTGCAATCTACATTATTCACTGTGACTGTAAAAGCCCATCACACATCAATTACGATACGAGCTGGCTGCTAAGTTCGAGTTCAACTCGCCATCTCCTCCAAGACACACTACGTCAACCCCAAACTTCTAGTGTGGGGAACCTTCTTGGGAGAAAATTGTTTCTTTTCAGTAAAAAAAAAAAAAAGCAACCATTCCTCGTTTAATGGCATTTGTTAACAAAGAGGCGGCTTTCACATTCAAGAGAATAGAATCGCTAACTGTGTCTGAAACGACGATCTTAAGCCATAATATGAAGGAAACTCTAGCATATATTCAGCCATCCTAAACAATTACCCCGCTTTTGTCTTCTAAGCCTGTGCGCAAGTGCCCGAAACTGCTTATTGTTCCGCCCCGATAATGCCCTCAGTGAAGTGAGCTTAATTCTCACATGATTGAGTTAGACAATTTTTATGTTAGCAATTTTTCTAACTAACTCTACAGCTGAAATCCTCGCTGTCAGATCGTAAATCAACATTTCACCCAAGAGATTCATGAGCTCTTTATTGTGAATTCTTGGAAAGATGTCCTGTAAGGTGTATCCCGTTTCTTCAACAAAAGTCAATCTTTTGAAGTAGTATTTATCGTTGTCCATCTCTGGCCAGTAACGTCTGGTATCTAGGGTCTCAGACCGGGTGACGTGAGGAGTTCCCAAGACTTTAAACGTGTTGTTGATCAAGAAAAGGTCATTAACGACCGTCTCATCCCCTGCATCTGCATCTAACATGGAACGAAAATAGTGTGAGCACACGTAGGACATGACTACCCCTAAAGACCACATGTCAATCTCATAGGAATAATCACATTTCCCCAAACACAATTCAATGGGCTTGTATATGCCACTACACACGTCCGTATACTTTTGATCGGGTGGCTCCTCTCTGGTCTGAATGTCGCTATGGGTGTCATAACTAATTCCAAAATCACCTAGAATCGGTTCGCTCAAGTCAGTCGTAAAGAATATATTACTTGGTTTGATATCTCGGTGAATGACACCCTCATCGTGGATATATTTCAAAGCACCGGCAAGCTTCCCCAACATAGACAAAACATCAATGTCAGTAACAGTGTTTTTGAGTCGAAGTTTGGGTAAATTTATCGGGTTGATGAGATCGTGTTTTACCGTCCTTATACTGTACTTAGCCTCTAGCAATTCGTTCAATGTGCGTTTATATAGCGGCATTACCATGATTATATCATCCACATGCATGTAATTGTCTAAGATTGGCACAATAGAGCTATGTTGAAGTCGTTTGAGGAGGGTGATCTCATAATTGATGTTGTGTGGTTTTAGTCGTACATCTTCATCCACGACTTTCAAGCACACTGGTCCATCCAAAGCTGATGCTGAATATACATCTGAGTAAGGGCCGCTGTATATCCTTTTCCTCTCTGTATACCGCTTGTGGTGATCCATTCAAATGCAAAAACTTCTTTGTGGTGAGAGGATTGTTTCGTACCTAAAAGATACCGATATGCAGGATGTACGCGACCAGACACTTGGTCAATCAAATGATAGTAGACAAGCTCGTCGGGCGAAATGAACAGAAACATACAGATCTGATCAATTTATGCCAGCATCCAGTTGTGCCATTCGATTTTAAGCTACATCAACCATTTCAGAGTGCTCAAGCGTAATACAAGATTACAAACTTTCTAGTGCCTCAGCGTTCATTACTTCTGCCTCTTCCTATCATTCATGTTCCCCGCATTGCCATCTTCAAAAGGCGCGTGTCTCTTGTAGTTATTTTGCCCGTTGACATTTGACATGATATCATTATCGTCGTTATAAATTCTTCTTCGCGGGTACTTAAAATTGGCTCCCTCAAATGCATTTTCTTGCACCTTTGGAAGCTCTAGAAAGTAAGGGTGAACCAATGCACTATTTGCAGTTAACCGCACTGAGGGGTTATACTCCAACAAGCCTTTTAAGAGACCAAAGCATTGTTTATTGGTTCCCCCTATTAATTTAAACCAGTTCAGTAAATTTGGAGCATAGTTCCCGGTGATTTGCTGCTGAAAAGACAAAAACTCAGGGTATTTGTTCAATGACGGCCACGTTTTTATGTTTGGAGAGCCTAAAATTTCCACTATTTTCTGGAACTGATTCTTTTGGAAAGGTACAGTCTTTTTGTTGTTGATGTCTATCTTTGCTTCCTCTCCCTTGAAAATTGGACGTAAGGAAAGAAGCTCTGCTAAAATACACCCAACAGCCCAAAGGTCGATTGCTGTGTCATAGTGTCGTGACCCAAGAAGGAGCTCTGGAGCTCGATACCAAATCGTAACAACAACTTTATCTCCTGTATACAAACTCTGTAAGGGATTGTTGAACTTTCTGGCCAAACCCAAATCACCGATCTTCACCACTCCCAGACTCGTAACCATGATATTTGCTGGTTTCAAATCACGATGGAAGATCCAGTTCTGATGCAAAAATGTAACCCCATTCAACACCTGCCATATCAAGGACTTTATAGTACTTTGGGCTATCGGCCTCACTTCTGGTGTCAGGTGGAAATGGATAATCTGGAGTAGGTCATGCTCACAGAATTCGAAAATCATGTAGATGGACTTGCTTTCTAGGATGATGTCGACAAGCTTCGTGATGTTTTTGTTGTTTAGTTCTCGGCACAATGACATTTCTCTGATCGCACTTTGCGATATCCCAGTATAGTGGATAACCTCATTCCCATTTATGTCGTGGTTGTGATGTGACTTGCTGCTCAGGTGGTTGTCGCTCTTGAACTTTTTAATCGCGTATAATCGGGCGTCAACGTCACCTCTACTTTGAACTGTTTTCGAGTCGCTCAACGGATTACCTTGAGTTGGGACCCTGCCGCTAGACTCCTCCTCCTTGATTAACAAGGTCTTCTTCAACTTCGCTTTGTAGACTTTACCATACGTACCAGCTGCAATATATCCTATGATCTGATATGTTGATAATACTGATTCGCGGGTCAAATCCTTTCTATGCTTGTATGGGCCCAAAGTGAGAATTGAGTTCGGCGCCATTAATGCTGGTTGAGGTACCATTGGTATCTGTGCATTTGCTAACAGTGGTTGGTTGATGAAAGCAGCCGATTGCTGTTGAGAGTATTGCGTGTCAGAACCATTCCCAGGTTGATGACCAGCACCCGCGTTGGTATTAGAGATACCATTGAGATGTGTCTTTTGCGCAGATACCCGTTGTCGCATAATGGTTTTGGAGAAGTTTGCCGCGTTGTTTGCTGGCATGCCGTTGATGTTCCCCATCCCGTTTCTCCTGTTTGTGTTGTTTTGCATGTCCATATCTTTGACATCACTTTTTTGCTTGGTAGATCGATTGTTGAAATTGTACATTTCGTTCGCTGGTGAAGGAGCTCAACGCTAACTTGACATCAGCAGTTTCCAATGATCGTATTGGCCTCCTTGTGTGTTTGTGGGAAAGTGTGATGTCTTTTCGAGCGTACCCTGGCCTTTATGAAGTTGATACTAATTTCTCTTGATGATTCTTAAAGGCTCATTAATTTGGTATCAATCTACGAACTTATTTTTGTGGATGCCTATTTTTTTTACAAGGGTGTATTTCTAGCAATAGAACATGAAGAGATAATTAAGTAAAACTCAACCCATTCAAATCGTTAAGTGTGCTGCTTACTTCCGACTGGTCCACTGACAGTAGCTCAGGCTGGTCGGTATCGTCAGCCAAGCGGAATCTAAAATCGGGCTTGAAATTGATCAAGTTGTTCGCCGTTTCAATATCGTATCTTTCTTTAATAGTTCTAGTGATGGATTGTTGCTCGAGAATAAGGGAAGCCTCTATTTCACTTCTCCATTTTTCTGTTCTTTTCTTGTCAGCTTCCTCGTCAAATTCGTTCCCAAACTTATCAGTGAAATAAAACGTTCCTGATATGTTGTGATCCACCACCACACTGCCCAGGTCAACACATTTGTTGATCTCCTCAGTGGTAATACTGACAGACCAGTCCAACCAGCTGGATATCTCTGAAATGGTATTGCCACGGAAGAACTGATACTCAAAGTTTAGCATTTCGTCTGTTTCCCCAGACATTTCCAATTTAAGTTTATTGTACCTGAATTGCACTTCTTGTTCAATGAGAAATTCAATTATGAATCCCTGATAGCTGTCAGCTCTCAGTTGGCGTAGAGTGAGCACACCAAGCGCAGACTTCTCGTAGAACTTCAATTCAACCGGCAAGGCCAACGTCTCGAAAAGCTGGATCGCATTTTTGAAGTCTTGCGGCGCGACAAAGTCAGTGCCAAAGCCCAGAGTCGAGGTTAAAAATCGATTATAATGAGCGAACCCCTCTTGTGATGTGACTATGGATGATGACTTTGTGAGTTCGTTGTTTATCAAAAACTCACTGATATGTCTCGCCAATTCCTTGTGGTAGAGCGCAGAGGTCTCCCTGATGTCAAGTGGGGGTATGACTGTTGTCGCTGGTGAATGAGTGGATGCTTTAACTAGCTTACTAAATGAACCCGAAAGACTCATCAAATCCTGAAACTTGAACATGAGCATCTCTAAGTCGTCCAATGATGAAGAGAGAATTGTTTCATTTTGTTGGCGTTGGTGCTCTCCGAGCTTCTCCAAGGCGAATATCCCACCTCCTGCCTTCGGTTTAATGTCTTTTTTCGGATTCGTGTGGATGTTTACTTGCGTAGCGTTTTTGTTTATGGCCCCCTTCCTTTCAAGTCTAGACCATTGTATGTCTTCCAACGCTTGATTTAGATGCTCCTTGAATTTGTCTTCCCCTCCCTTTCTGAAACTGAGCTTGATATAAGGTCTCCCGCTGGAATAGGCCTCTTCGCTCTCTAGCTTTATGCTAAGCTTGTTGGAAGCGCGTGAAGTTTTTGATTTCTTTTCAACCTTCGCTTTGAGGTCAGCTGGTAGCGAGGATGTTAGCTCGTTTCCACAAAGTTCGCAATACTTCATCGATGGGTGGTTTATGAATGTGCACAGCTTGCATTGATCATCACGGGAGATTGTGGCAGCAGTCTGAGCAGTTTTAGACTTTAAGTCCTCTATGGCACTCTGTATTCGGCTCCTCGTTGTCGGTATGCCGCAAGATGTGCACCTAGGCATCTCACTTTCCAAGTCGTAATCCGACTTGACCTCATTCCCATAGGAACATATATTACAGAACCAAGTCACCCAAGCAATCGCAGCAGACGAACCTGCCTCTCCTGCGTCTTCTTCTTCGTCGTCCGCGTTTCTTACGAATACTTTGACTTTGGGGGACGAGCGTAGAAACCTGTCAACAGACTCACATCCGTCGACATAATTCAATTGAATCGCAAGTGAGTTCGAGTTATTCGCATCGTCAAAGTATATTATGCGATCGTTGGTCAAGTACACCCTCCCTTGTTGGTGTCCCACAATCTTGGATTTGCCTTGGTATAGTCCAACGTTGTCACTGACATGCAAAGTGTGCTCTCTTTCACCAAGGATCGGTCGGTTACTCCTGTTGACTCGTACCGGTTCCCATATATCTAGGTGTGAGGTCATAGAGAATTTGAGTAAATCGGTTTCTAAGGTTACGTAATCACTAGATCTACTTTATCTAGGAGCACTTGTATCGAAGCCACGAATCAGTCCACTGAAGGTACTTTTCACTGATCTTTCATGTCCAGACGAACAAGATACTCGTGAAGCTTCGAAATCTCATTACAGGCGCTACCTTGCTCTTTAACACAAAAGTACTCACGGTTGTATGGATTTAGGTTTTTTACTATCGGCAGTTTTGTTCACTTCCTTTTTGCACACAATTTACCGCCCGAAAAGTCTACGCAGGCACCACACATCAGGAAAGTTGAACTCATCTTTCTCAAACTGTCCCGCACTTGATGACTTTCCTATTCAAAAGAAACCCCAAGAATCCTCCTGAACTTGTCAAAGCCCTTAATGAACTGGTAGTCAAGCTAGACTATGCTCTGGATAAGAAGAACCAAGATGAATGCTCCAGATTCTTGAAGCAAGCTAAAGTCATATTACATGGGGACGACGAGGTAGATCCACAACCTGAGCTGATTGCCCAATTTGCCAATGAAGTGTACAGTACGGACTGTCTTTACAATTTGATCTATAACTTGAGGAAGCTCGATTTCGACTCTAGAAAGGACGTGCTCAATATATTTCTGACACTTTTACGACGGCTGATTGCCAACAAGTTCCCTACTGTGGATTACTTAATCCATTCGAAACCGGAAATTATTGTGATGCTCATTAAGGGGCCAGAGTGCGCGGAGACCGGCCTTCTCTGTGGACAGGTATTACGAGACTGCATCAAGTACGAGATCATCAACAAATTCGTGCTACTGCATCAGTTGTTCTGGAACATATTCAAATACGTGGAGATACCGATATTTGAGATTGCGACAGATGCATTCATCACCTTGCATGACCTTTTGACAATACATAAAAAGCTCGTGTCTGAGTTCCTCGCCAACAACTACGACGCCTGTACGAATCAAATCAACAAGCTCATTCAATCAAATAACTACGTTACTAAGAGACAGAGTGTCCGCTTGCTTTCAGACTTGGTGCTTCAGAGGCAAAACCAGTCCTTCTTGAACAAATACTTTGACGATACCGTTAATTTGAAGCTCGTTATGATATTGTTGAGTGATAAACTGAAAAACTTGCAAATCGAGGGCTTTCACATATTCAAGTTCTTCGTAGCTAAGCCCAAGAAGTCGCAAAAAGTACTAGACATCTTGACAAAGAATAAGAAGAACTTCATAGACTTCTTCGGAACGTTCGATCTTCAGCACTTCAACGACCCGAATATTATCGATGAAAGAAACTACATATTGGGAGAGATCCAAAAATTGCCAGATATCGAGAGAATATGACAGCAATTAACAACGGTGGGAAAGAATTGGTTATCTCGTTTCGCAAAAATACGTATAGTATACTAATCTTTATTATTCTATTGCTTCCCAGCATACTTTACATGTGGCAAGAGAGATTAGTTCTTGGCAACTCTAGACCAGTCCTTGTAAGTTTCTTCACCGTATTGAATCTTCTTGATCCATTCAGCCACTTGCCTGGTCAACTCACCCGAATTTCCAGCGGCGATTGGGACCTCAATGTCCTTGCCCTTCCAACCAATGCTCTTGATTGGAGATACAACGGCAGCGGTACCAGCTCCAAAAGCTTCGACTAACTCTCCCTTTTCGGCCCTCTCCTTGACTTCATGGATGGTGAACTTACGCTCAGACACAACCCACTCGTCACTTGGCAATCTCTCTCTGGCCAACTCCAAAATGGAGTCCCTAGTGACACCCTCTAAAATAGTGCCATCCAAAGGTGCAGTTGCCAACTCCTTCTTGTCTCCGTTCTGGAAAACAAAGAAAGCGTTCATGGTGCCAACCTCGGTGATGTAGCTCTCATCACCGAAAAGCCACAAATTCTGCTGGTAACCACGCGAAGCAGCCTCCAACTGAGGCTTAATACATGGCGCATAGTTGGCACCCAACTTCTTGTCACCAACACCGCCTGGCCATGCCCTAACTGCGTAATCGGTAGCTTCCAAAGAGACGGGCTTGAAACCAGTAGCATAGTATGGGCCAACTGGCGAAGCGATCACATACAACAATGCTTTGTCAGGGGTTCCAACACCCAAACCCTCGGTCGTTCCGATCATAGTAGGTCTCAAGTACAACGAGTAGCCTGCACCTTGAGGGACAAAGTCTGAGTCCAACACCAAAAACTTGTCGATAACCTTCATCAACTCTTCACCATCAAAGGTAGGCAAGGCAATTCTCTCTGCTGACAGGTTCATTCTGACCATGTTCTTGTTGCCTCTGAAGGTTCTGATCTCGTTGTTCAGATCACGGTAAGCTTTCATTCCCTCGAACAACTCGAACGAGTAGTGGAAAACACAAGTTGACGGGTCGAGAGACAAATTGTGATAAGGGGAAATCTTAGGAGAGCCCCAGCCCTTTTGAGCAGTCCACTCGATCTCAATCATGTGGTCGGTGAAGGTCTTTCCGAAAATCAACTCGTCCTTTGGAAGCTTATCTTTCGGAGAGTTGGTTTTTTCAATAATGGTTCTGGTTGCATCCAAGGCTGCGAGACTAGATAAACATCTTGCTCTAGTACCAAAAGAGGTAACAGGCACTCTAGGAAGTCTCGCAGTAGTAAGGAGTCTTCTGAACGTCATAATCATTGTGTAGAGCGATACCGGGAATAATTTTTCTTTTATCGCGACGCGGAATCGGATTCAAGAAAAAAAATTGAGTCATTGAGTGCATTCTGTGCGAACAGCCTCACGTTGCTAGTATACAAATTTATTGCTATTGGTCAATTATCGTAAACCTATGAAATGGTGATGAGGTTTGTTTCATCTATGTAGTCTATGAATTGAATGTTGTGGTGAACTTGATCTATCGAACCTTGATCTCAAATAGTATCAGACTGTGAAATGTCTACCACAACGAGATTCTCTATAACTTTTCCGTCCAATATGAGCCTGCCGTCACTCTGTATATCAATTATGCTTGGCTTATCCTTCTTTTCCTCCAATTCAAAAGGAAGAGTCCAAACCACCGAACCCTTTCCCACATGCACTCCATTAACTTTGGTAATTCGAAGGACAGAGTTCGAAGTGTGCTTCTCATCGCGATCTACTATAATCATGTCTATATCATCTTCGGTGATAACTGACCCTCCGGCATCGACTTCCCCTGGCTTCAACTCTTCGAACATAACCCTCAAAGACTGTACCACAGGTATCCATAAGTCGTCTTTGTAGACATGAAAAGAATCCGACCACTTGATGTCTTCCTTATAATCCAATCTTGATATCTCTACTGAATTGCTCTCTTTGATGCTGCCAATGAAAATCTCGTATTTTAAGGTTGTAGACAGTATCGGACACTGAAGGAAAAGTTTGTCGTCAACTGGTGTAATCATTGAGTATGTTTCATAGAAAGCCTTCGTCAACTCAACCGAACTCCCATCAAGGGACGACGGATCCATGTATTTGGGTTTAATCAAAGTCTTCCTGAAGTCATTGTCGGCATTGAAGGCTTGATCCCATTTGAAAATTCCGCTGGCGAGGAAATCTTTTCCCTTCTTGAAAGGGCTTAGCTCACAAACATCGAGCCGGTCAACGAAAGGATCTTTTTTGATAACATGTTCAAAATGCTTAACAGGCAAGTCGTAGTCTGCAACCAACAGTAGAGTTGTATTGCGGACAAATGAATGTTTGCGTGACCGTAACTTCTTTTTCAGCAAATTGTAGTCTCTGAAACGTTGTTCATGGAAGTCCTCTGGAAACCATTTACGTATACGCTCCATGTCGTGTTTGTTGGGGCCCTTAGTGCTGTCAGGGTTGAACTTCCGGGGAAGCCAAAGTGGATGGGCCTCTGTGGAGAATACCCAATTTTTACCGCCCATGAGCTTATGTAAAAAAGATTCGTCAAAGGTGTCAAATAGCAAGTAGAGGTATTTCAAAGTTTCACCCAAGACGAAAGTCTCCATCCTGTTCTGCATTTTACCTGTTCTCACATCTTGTAACCCATGAAGTCCGCATGGGGCCTTGTACTTTGTTTTGAGGAGCTCCAACACACGTGAACCTATCTGCAAGTATATCGGATCCTTCGTCGCACGATACAAGTAATACGTAGACTCAATGAATTCAGGTCTGAGTGGATACCATTCGAGTGCGATTGCATCTTCAGGACGGGGCCGTTTTTTGTTTTTAGGCAATGTGTACATCCACCGTTCAGGTATCAGGTCGAACTTGTCCCACACCTTCACGTAAAGCCAATGAGTCTGAATTGCGTCAGTCAATTGACCCGCTAACACCTGCAACCCTGGCCAAAAGGCACTGAGCAGGTCAATCCAGTCACTAAACACGAATCCATCGTGTATCCCGACATTGGGGAAGTACATGTGTCCGTCATTTTCGCTACCCCCGTTGGCCAGGTGTGTTAGCAATGCTTTGTATGACGTTTTGAATACAGACCACATCTGTGGATTATCGAGAACAATTGCTGCTTTCAAGGAGTACTCATAAAATGAATCAACAGAGGCACCTATTCCAGTTACTGCATCTTTCCACTGGTTCGCGATAGGATCTATAGTCATGGGTAGCATGTTCAAGGACAGCTTTGAGCTCCATAATGTCCAGAACGTCAACTCAGTATAGTGCTCAAACTCTGGGTCTCCTGTCAACCTTGACAATAGAGTGAGCTCTAGAATGGGAGTTATCGCCCCAGCAGTACAAGCATCTTCCTGGAGACGCTTAGGAACTGCACTCACTCCACGTTTCAAATTGATCCGGGGAAGTGGGACGTAGTTGGATCTCTTATATGATGTGATGAGCTTTTTACCCAAGTCGTAAGCCATTCTCAACAAGAAGCCGTCATATCCCTCTGCAAAATGTTTGTATTCATGATATTGTCTATTGACTTGTTTGTTCACCACATCTGTCAACAACAAGTGGGCAGAAAGCAAGCCACCCAACGAGCGAATGCTCATCTCAAATACCTGAACGACGGTATCTTGTTCGAATACGGTATCCATGTTGGATTTCAAGTACGAAAGTACCACATCCAATTGCTCCCACTCCTCCAATATGATCAACGTATCCAAATTGTCTAGTACCGTCAGTGACGTGTTTCCTAGCGCATCGTTGCGAACTGTGTCGGTGTAGTCGCTGAAGTCGGGACCGTACGGTTCACAAGTGAGTGGCCTCACCTCGTCGTATGGGAACCCATACTCCATATAAGAGCTCCATGCATGTTTGAATAATGATTTCGTTTCCGATTTTAAGTATCGAATGTGGTCTGGCGTGAACGACGCCTCATGCTCAAAGGAGCTTGCAATTACTAAAACACCACATAGCAGCAACCGATATGCTAGATTTAATAACATTAGTCAAAAATGTGGGTCTTGATCCACAGATCTTATTTTCGCTAATTTTTCTTACCAATTATATAAAAATCAAACATCAATAAAAAGCTTAGGCATTAAAGTCCTATTTAAATATTCTATAAATTTGGGTGACAACTTTGCTCGATCCAAACCACAAGGTAACGAAAACAAAGGTTATGTTTATCATGATGATCAACAAGCCGCTGAGCATGAATCTGGGTGCGAAAATCTTCCACACCATCAAGTGTCTTCGGAAGTGGGCTGCAAATATCAAACTCAGGACCCCAGTGAACAAGTTGTAAGTCAAGAATGTTGTCATATCTGTGACCACTTGAGCTAAAACTGTGATGGGTTTGTTCGAAGGTGGGATCTTCCACATGGAAATCAATGGTATCGAGAGACACATTATGATGAACGAACCGAAGGTGTTCAAGACAATGTTGATGTGGGTAAATGGGAACACAATCAGCTCAGTAGTAAGGAAACCCACATCCCATTGAATTGACTGGATTGTTGCTTGATGCCCTGTGCTGAAAAAGTGTTGAAATGCAAGGAGGCCGAACATCACAGGCGCAATCAAGTTCCTCCTCAAGTCGAGAAGATCGTATAACTCTAATAATGAAAGGATCTTAACAAGTAGCATGCTGAGAGATATCGCGCCCATCGGTTTGTTAGTGAGCAATATGGCAGCTGCAAAATTGAGGACGAGGAAAAAGTACAGTGAGCCGTACGCGTTTGCACATCCCAAAATAATGGCTTTCTTCTGTGGGGCAGTGGGGTCAGCAGGCTTGTCGTCAACGTCTAGTTTGAGGCAAAGTGGTCCTCGCGACCAGCAATAGTTGGCAAGTACAAGAGTAAATGTCAACACGATTCTTGCTATTGCTAGTTTGACAGACTTCCCAAGGGAACCATTGAGTTGTGGTCCCAAGTTGTAGAAGTACTCGCTGTTCTGGATGTATTCTAAAGTCCAGTAGCCGGAGTTCAAGAGGAGCGCAAACTTGAACCCTTTTCCTATCCAGAGCGGGGCAGCCGAGTGGTATGAGTCAGACAACTTGTAAAATGCTTTGATAGTCGTAGGCAAAAGGAAGGCAATGAAGTTCAAAACAATAATTGACCACCCACTCGTGGAAAATGTGGCCGTACAATACGGCCTCTGCTCCTCTCGGCATATTTGAATCATGGATGTCAATCTTGCGAGCAAAGTAAAGGTGACGCCATGCACAATGCCCATTATGCGTTGGGCTCTAGTTATTTTGGTATTGGCCATGCAGCTGTAAATGCAACAGAAACCAAACGTGATGACAAAGAAGGAAACTATCTTATCCTCCCACACCACAAATGAGTTGGACGCGAAAATCAAGCTATGCAAGGACACAAACACAAGTGCAAGGAAAGACCACGAATTGAAATTGTAGACGAAAAAGTCATGCACCTGGTGGACTAACCAATTGAGACTGAATCTGTCCATTATGGGAGCCCAGAAACCAACAATGATCCCGATGGCCATTCCAATGAATAAGCACTTTTTCAAGTTGAGGTCACTAGGTTTCAAGACGATGTAGACTGATAAACTGAGCACAACACCCAACAAAATCATGGGGGTAACCGAATTAATGAATTCGAAGGACATCGTCAGAACTCTGATTGACGGAATTGATCTCGCATACGTCAAAATGAAAGTAAGTGACAAAATGAGGATGGCGATTCCTATCGAGATAAGTTTCATATCAAATCTTGCCCACAAACCCTTAAATTCCTCTAAGGAACTATATTGGTGACGCTTCGACTCTTCAAGGAATGCTTCTTGATTTCCACCTTTATAACTTTCGACCAACAGTTCATATTTCTCATCAATCTCAGGAGAGAGGTTTGGAATATGTTTGCGGAAGTTTTGCATCTGCAATAAGGTAAGGTAATTAGCAGTGCTAAGTTCATCGGTTGTTGCAAAAGCTTCGTCAATCGGCGATCCCAAATTATTATATGGAATCGGTAATCCTAGAAGAAGCGACATAGTAGGAACCAAATCAATTTGGTTGACCCGCCTATAGTACTTGCCCGCTTCGTCAACCCTATACTCCGCGGTAGGTTTTTTCTTGAACAGGTGTTTCTTCTTTGAGTACATGAAAAGCGTACTTTCCAACTCATCGGGAGCATCACCTCCGTGGTTTCCTGTTGAGTCCATGCCGTGGTCACCCATCACCACCAAAAGCGTATTGTCGTCCATCTTTGATATCACGTCCTCTACGACCTGATTCATTTGGTTCAACTTCGTCTTCATAGAATGATGAGCGGGTCCATATCTGTGTCCAACATGGTCTGCCCCGAGAAAGTGACCTACGAGAAGATCCCACCTTGAGGCATTCTTCTTGTCAAGCAACGGGAATAAGTGCTCAATAACACCATTGTCAACCGTGTGTAAGTCCCAAACATTCAAAGAGTCATATGGGTAACTAAGCTCAGGGTTCAAAAATTCTGTAAACAACGCTGTCCAAGTATCGTCACCCATAAATGCTATTGACTTGTTCTGGCGGTGTAACTGCAAAAGCCAGTTATCTTCGTCAATGGCATCTCCATCAAAATTAGATCCTGCATCTATAAATGTTGGGAGCGAGCCAGTAGTCAAGCCCTTCAACCGTTGCAAAGTAGTCGTTGGCGGATCAGCCATGAACTTCAACAAAATACCGTGGTCATCGCTTGCCAATTCGTGTAAGATAGGGAAGTGGTTGTGGAAATGCTCATTCGAACCTTTTACGGGTATCGCAAAGTCGAATCTTAATGCGTCAATAATCAAGACAATAGCCTTGTCAAATTTTGCAGGAACACATCTCTCGTCACCACACTCTGCAATATTGGGAAGAACCGGCCTCGACAATAAGAATCCCAGTGTGAAGAACCCCACACCTATGAACTGCAACACCGCAAGAAACACCATCACCATTGCATACCCGATAATTGTGTATCGCAATTTTTGGTGCCTGATGCGCAGACGGGTCTCCTGTTGTATTTGTTGTTGTTTGAATATTCGGTTTCTGGCAGCACCATTGCCATATTCAACATCATTGTTTTGCTCCACTTTGCTATCTAGGTATGTCAGTGGTATTTCATATGGAGCGTGTGCCGGATCTCCCGGTAGGTCCTCTGGTAGTGGTTGTTTAAACCCTTGATCCATTACTACTTGGCAACGACACTATTGATCTCGAGAAGGCCCTCCAAGTATGAAACAGGATAAGACCAGGCAATGCAATGCTAGTGTTCCACAATATGGGAAGGTAGTTGAAGGTGGAGTGTAGTTCGCTCTCAACGTGCTCGTTGTTTGGTAAAACAAAAAGTAGCCTCACAACAATTTTGGTCCATGCCAAAATGGTTATTACACAAAAGAAAAACAATAAGAAAAACATTTGACAGAAACGTCTAGAGCATAAAGTACATTCATCTTTGAAAGCCAATCCAGCCTTGGCAAAACTTCAGATTACAATTATATTACACTTCTATTAATTGTGCTTTGCAGCATCACTATACTACAGAGTACAGTATCGTTATAGATCCCCAACTTCGACCTCGTTAGTCCATGGTATGGTCTATTTGATTGAGGAAATCCAGACTAAAGCCCTCGTCGCCCATTAAAGCTTGGTCACCGTCGCCTTGAAAGTTGATCAAATCGCCGATATCATCGTCCATCCCACCGTTAGGATCAAGGTCCCCTCCGTCAGATTTGAAAAGATCATTCACATTACCGAGCTCAGGTCTCACGTTTCTATTCTCACCTCCGTTGAATCTATTCGCGCCATTGTGCTGCATTCCCGCGTTATCATACTGACCGTACATGTAGACCCCGCTGTTAAGGTCGCCTCTTCCATTGAACTGCGCGTCGTTTCCATTCTGGTGGAATTGGCGCTGATCAGGGTATTGCTGACCCTGAGTAGGGATGAATGTATTGATCGACTTCGGGTTGTATGACTCAGGGGCATGCTCCACCTTCACATCAGGAGCTAGCGACCCTATAGGAACGCAGTGTATTTTGGTAGTGTTTAACTGCGTGTAGTTTTTGTTGAACTTGCTCCTGTACCCTTTGAGAATGTTATTCACCTCCTCCGCGTACGCATCTATGGACTTTGAGTCGCTGATTTTAGAGTGTAAGTCGGCCAATATTTCTGTCTTTGACCTTTGGAAAACGTATGTGGAGTCGTTTTCTAAACTGGTCTCCTCCAACTCGCCAGAGGCATAGCCTGCGGTCTCCTTCTTCAACGTTGCGTTCTTGAACCTCATGAAGTCAAAGTCGCCAAAGTATACATCCTCTGGGCCAACGTTGTCATACTCCTCGGGCTGTCGCCTAGTTTTTGTCAGGTACAAGTTTGGGGGAACGACTTTTGACGATTGTATCAATTTGGCCATGACATTTTCCATGTATTCCTGATTGGTGGTGAAGCGAGCAACAGCGTCAGCTTTGAAAGAAATGAGGTCAGCCTCATCGTGTAACTGCACTCCGACCTCATCCTTACGTTGTGCGTGAGCCTGCGCCTGCGCATGAGCTTGTGCACGTGCATGCGCTTGAGCCTGAGCAGCAGCTTGAGCTTGGGCGGCGGCTTGCGCTTGGGCAGCAGCCTGTGCCTGTGCCTGTTGGGTCTTTTTGTTCTGACGACCTTTGGGCCTTCCTGGGTGCGCCATTTTCTATTTAGGTCAAATAACAATAGGCTGAGAACATATGTTTGTATGTTCGCAAACAAAATGTTCACATTTTTGTATTTGCACGACCCCAAGTTTGAAGTATAGGTGAACAAGACCATGGTAGTCCAAGGTGTATACACATAAGTAAAACAGAATAAACACATTAATAAAGAGTGGTAGAACTATACTAAAACATTATGAATACAACAGATGGACGAGATATTTCGTCTAAAGCAGCAAGGGGGATATGTCTCGTAGCACTCACACCTTGATCCGTGACTACAAGTCAAATCTCCCATTAACAAACTCCTCATCGTCCAAATGGTCATCATCAATTTCCATCTCATCTACCTCAATGAGGTCGTCGTCAATCGCATCCTCGTCGGGAGGCAAATTTGGATTACCCGGAATAAAGGATCCCTGGTTCTTGAAAGTGTTCATACGATGCGACTTTCCAAAGTGATCTTCAATCGCAGAGTCGTCCACATACGTAAATCCTTTGAAGTTGGCTTGAATTCCTGGGGACAAAGGCGTCGAGGCCAACTCCATCTGCTTTTTCAAAACAGACGTAGATTCAGAGGTGAATTGAGGGTCAAAGTTGGAGGTATCGGTTTCGGAAGCTAAGTGAGGCTTGAAGGGAGGAGGAATACTCTTCGACTTTAATAAGTTCCAATCAACATCGCTGAAGAAAGCATGCGCTCTCAACTCTCTAGCATCGTTGACGGAGCCCAATCTGTGCTTCGGGTTTCTGTTCAATAAACCCTTCACGAAAGACCTGCCTTCGGGACTTAAAACTTCCTTTGGAAAGCGAACTTTACCCCACGCGATATTCTTGTACATCTGTTGGGTGTTTTCGGCATAGAATGGAGACCATCCACAGCACATCTCGAAAATCAAAACTCCAAGAGACCAAAAGTCAACCATTTTGGTGTATCCAGATTCGTCCAACAACACCTCTGGGGCCAAATATTCGGTGGTACCGCAAAACGTGTTGGTGGTGCCGTCATTATTCAAATTGGCCTTCGATAATCCAAAATCACACAAGGCGATGTGCCCATTGGCGTCGAGCAAAATGTTCTCTGGCTTCAAGTCACGGTACACGATGTCATTGTCGTGCAAGTGTTCGAGCGCAAGAACCAATTCCGCTATATAAAACTTGGCTCTGTCCTCCGTGAAACGACCTTCCTTCTGCAAGTGCCAGAACAATTCACCTCCCGACATGTAATCTGTAACGAGGTATAAATCCGCTGGCGTTTGGAAAGAAAACTTGAGCCCAACAATGAATGGTGAGCCTCCCGCAGAAGTGCGCACCAAAATGTTTCTCTCGCCAATCGTGTGTGCAATCTCCTTCTTCTTCACAATCACCTTCTTAGACAATACCTTCATAGCATAGATTCTCTCAGTGTCACGCTTTTTGACTTGAAAGACCTGACCGAAAGTACCCTTACCCAACAACCTCAACACTTCAAAATCATCTGGGCCATATGTGCGGAGTGTGTCAACAGAAGTGTACTCCCAGCTGATTTTGATAGCACCATAGACACGTTCGCCAACTACCCTCGCCTTGAGTGGCAACCATTCGGAGCTGGACTTTTTGTTGGTTATGGTTGATGGGAAAATACGTGCGTGTCCAAGGAATGCGTCGTCACTAGCTGCATCGTAAACCGAAATGTCCAACTCGGAGTTCGATCCGACGACGTCAAAAATTGCCTCATTAATTGTTTGTGTGGCTTGCGTATTCTTGTCGTCGAAGAGGGGTAATTGTTGGGTCGAGGACTGTCTCTGGTATACGGTTGGTCTCCCCTTCACCGGAAGTGCTTTTGAATAAGAATTGCCTTGTGACAAGTTACCGTTGATCGGGAGATTGTGGTGGTGGTGATGTGCGGAATGATGTTGAATGTTGTTATGCTGATTATTATGCTGGTTCGAAATATGCTTGTTGTTTCTATTATGATGGGTGGCCGGCGATTTCCCATACGATAAACTAGATGGCGCATTGGTCACGTATTCTGAAGACTCGAACGTGCACACAACGTAGGGTTGTTGTGCATCGATATCTCTTGTTTCCAAAATCTTGACCTTGAGCTTTCCCTTCGGCTGAGAATTGCGCGCCAGGGGGTTCAAATTTTGACCCGTCTCGTCGGTGGTGATGATCATCGGTTGTTGCCCACCTGCATAAGCCTGCGAGAGGTTTAAGAGCTTAGCTTGTGTTTGTGGGTCTTGATATTGATGTGGTTGTTCGAATGCCTGCTGCGGCTGGTCGAACTGCTGTTGAGCGTTGTTCTGGAAACCTTGCTGGCCGTATCCGTTCGATTTCAAGAAGGCCACAGGCTTGTTGCTGTTGTTGGATGTGGTCCCATATGCCAACGAATTGTCTGCCACGGCAATCGTTGGTGTCGCAGTGATACCAGTGAGCCCCTTGGGTACAAATTTATTCACTGGCTCATCAAAGTTTTCCTGGTGAATCATGGAAGAGGCTTTGCTGGGATCTCTTTCATACTCCAGTGGCTGTATATGCGAGTGAGAGGAATCATTGCCCTCGCCCTGTGCGAGTTCATTGCCATCCTTCTCCTTCTTGAAGCCGCCAAAGCCGAAGATCGATTTAGCAAAGTCAGCCATCGGAAGGGGTATATCGGTATTGACTATTGGGAAATAACTTTATTGCTATCCACTTGAGATTTTTTTAAGTGGTTGGATGGACGGTGGTAGCCGCTCGTCAGATAAGGATGGTGTTGTTGAAGATGAGATGAAGTCAAAGATAATAAAATTGGAAGCAATCTGTATGCAGTACACAAAGGAATGCAAAGACAGGCGTCGATATACAGGAACAATACGTATGATAGGCACACTGGGCTCTTGGTACTTCGTTTGAACAACATCCGGTAATGAACAAGATACTCTCGGTCCTCTATTAGGAATTGGGATGTCCAGCTAAATTCAGCCAATGGCCATCATCCCAAAACGTTTTACAGGGATTCGCAGTATTAATAATGTGATCGACCTCCCTAGCGCGTCTAAATGCTGTTTAGAGTGGCTTTAACGCTGAAATCGTTTATGCAAGGCAGGGAACTTATTTGTCCCACATTGGCTTCTTGCTACTGCGTAATCGAGATATGGTTATGTTCTCGGTACAAACTGCATTTAATTGATAATTGCATGTTAAAATTTACAGTTTGGCACCAACCAGTTACCAGATCTTTTTCGACTTCAAATTTTTCCATCAAGCAGAAGATGTTGGGATTATCCATTGGCGTGAGATCGTTCAGCACGCACACATGTCTTTTAGCTAAGAACACCAATGACAAGTTCTACAAGATACTCAAATATGTGAAACCTGTTGACACCAGAAGCTTCCAAGCTGGCCATGAAATTCCAGAAGGTGTTCGCATACCGGCACAGCCAGCTCAGTACCCACCATACGCGTATGAGACTATGTTTTTCAAGAGACAAAATAGAGGTCTTTACGGTGGTGTCCAGCGTAAGAGATCCAAGACTTGCTCTGAGGCAGGAAACAAGAACTTGAGAGTTCACTTACCAAACATCCAGAAATCGAAATTGTGGTCCGAGACCTTGAGCAAAGTGATACCAACCAGGGTGAGCACGAAAGTGTTGAAGACAATCACAAAGGAAGGAGGCTTGGACAACTATTTGACCAAGGACAAGCCAGCGCGTGTCAAAACTTTGGGATTAAAAGGATGGCAATTGAGATACGACGTCTTGAAGGCACAAGAACACAAAGATATGCAAGACCCAACTATAGAGAAGACGATATACCACATCCACGGCGATGGTAAGCGAATTACTGTTGGTAAGCAAAAGCTCCTTCAAGAATTGTACGAACTCGTTTGCAGAGACAGCTACACAGTGGTGGAACCACACGTTTTCAGAAGAAACAACTCGTACAAAAAAATCGGCGAGATTGTTGACTTGTTGGAATCTCGCGGGTTCGACTTCAAAAAGGTTACCGTTTAAGTACGATGTTAACGTGATAGAGCATAGATATTTGGTTGTGACCGAATCTCCCTCATGTATATAATGAATAGTAAAAAGCAGTCACGAGTCACGTGGCATAATATTCACGCACATCTTTTCACTCCCATAGTTTTCCGGGTAAATTCGCACCTTTTGGTTTTGTATGGAGTTTCTGAAATGAGTGGTCCTGCACATGAGTGTTGTACACGAAAAATTTTCAACTCTGTCCTGGCGGTCTCCCGTAGCGAAAATATTTATCGATTTCTTAGAGAAGAGCTTTCTTTTAAGGTATCACAGAAAACATCATAATGGCTAGAACTGGTATGTAACGACTACCTAAGTGCCTTCGATCTCAAGCAACCGCAATCAAGAAGAACGGGACTACTACTGACACAATATACGACGACGATCATCATATCCCCACAACCACAGATAGCGGTAGAGTTCAAGAAGGCTAATTCGTCATGTTGAAGACGGGAATTTTCGACAAAATACTAACAACTTATAGGTATTGCTGTTGGCTTGAACAAGGGTCACAAGACTGTCGCTAAGGACGTCGCCCCAAAGATCTCTTACAGAAAGGGTGCTCTCTCTCAGAGAACCGCTTTTGTCAGAAGCATTGTCAAGGAGGTCGCCGGTCTTGCCCCATACGAGAGAAGATTGATCGAATTGATCAGAAACGCCGGTGAGAAGAGAGCTAAGAAGTTGGCTAAGAAGAGATTGGGTACCCACAAGAGAGCCTTGAGAAAGGTTGAGGAGATGAACAAGATTATCGCCGAGTCTAGAAGACACTAGATTTACCGATTATATGTACTTGATCTAATATATACAAACTGGAAACACCTTATTCACGCCGATGAGTATCAAAATTGTAGCTGTTAAATGATTAAACTGTACCCAAAAAAAAAATCACTACACACAATGTTACGAACGCGAGCGAAAGGTCTCATAAACAGCATACCAGCACGTCTCTACTCCATACATCCACCATCGCATTTCTCTGATCCTGATAATTTTCCAACGAAGTTCCAAGTGAAGTCAACTTCAACTGCTCATTCGAGCTCAAAACAAGCCCAATACCCCACAACACAACAGCTGAGAGACCACGGTGAACACCAGCAAAACCTCCAACAGGGTCAGTATGAGCAGCTGCAGACCAGTGGGAAGTCATTGAAGGAATTGACATCTTTGATTGCGATGTGTGCGTTGACATATATTGCTGTTGATAACTACATTAATCGAATCGATGCACAGCGGTCTCTAACCGAAATTTCAGCTATCAATCAGCTCAAACTCCATGAGCAAAAGGCCTTATTCGTCAACAACATCAAGAAGAGGGACTTACAAGGGTTGCAGGAGAAACGGGAAGCTGCAAAACGTGATTATAAGTTGACTCTCCACATTGCGATGCTTCGAAAGCAACTTGAGGATGCGGGACTTAAACCTGCAAAGATTGAGGATGCTTTGAGAGAATTCGAAGCTCACGTAAAGGTCAACAACTCCTCGCGTAATGTCAGTGGACAAGTATTTTGGCTCGACGATGCGTCGTCATTAAAAGCATATGTTCCGGAAGCCCAAGAATACGACCAGAGGAGAGTGGATTTGGATAAGTAGATTTTACCCGGACAATTCTCATCACTATAAATTTATGTCGAGCATTCCAAATATATTTTTCTTCTCTATACAATGTCTTAACTAGGCGCCCATTAGAGTCACGGATTGTATGGCATTTTCTTCTACATATAATCTATAACCACTGCGCTGGTTGTTTTCGTGCTCGGGTAGACCTTAGAGTGAATGTTATCCCGGCCAGTTTCGTCGAGTCCCTTATTGTGGGGAGGCTCGCGGTCCGTAACAAACAAATGCAATGCCTCTATTTGAGCTTATCCTCGTCGATTTTACCCAACCCTCTCTGATCGAGCTTTAACTGTAGCAAGCTTAGTTTTGGACAGCAGACGCTGTGCGCCAGCTTTCCGTTGTTGGTGTAAAACAGCTTGCAGCACTTGTAAAGCTGATTGATTTGGGTCTCACACTTGGACTCGTCGTATCCATTCTTTTGGATGCAATCTTGTATCGCGCATGCGAACTTTTTACAAGCTTCGAAGTCGTCTGAGTTCTCCATGTCTTAGAATTAAAACTCAGCTCGTTGGGCCAGTAAGTTGTCGGTCTACAAAAAAAAAAAAAAAAAAGCAACTCTTGCTTGGAGACGTGACATCCCTAATTGATCAAATTTCTATCTAAGTCTGTGTGGTAATCGTCTTCGTCTAGTTCACTCGGTTCATAGATAACAAGTGGTATAAAGTCACTTTGCGACTTCTCATGACGTACGTTTTTAGCTTTCTGAGCGTAGAACGTCACACAACCAGAAAAGACGCAAATCAAGATTGCGATCAAACCCCATCTAGACAAATGCCACCTTAAACTCTCTATTTCGGACCGCATAGCGGAGTTCAATTCTGTAGTGATCTTGTGATTTGTTTCCTGAATTTTAAGAATGATCCTCTTTGACATCAAGGTGTTCTCAGACCGCTGGTCACTTATGGCAACTTGAGAATCATTCTTCATCTGTAAATAACTGTTGTTAAGTTCGTCAGATATTATATGAAAATCACGCTGCAAAATGTTTATCAAACTGATCAACTCATTGATGTGCTGTTCACGCGATCGAGTGATGTCGACTTTCAATTCTTGTTGCGCGCTTTCGAAAAGATACCGCTCGTTCTCTAATTCAAATGTCTGTGAGAATTTAGTTGGCATCTTGGACATTTTCAAGTTCAACTGCCCTATAATAAGATTCAAAATCTCGTCCGCTTGCAGTGGTGTAAAGCCTGACTCTGTAAGCTGTGTATATACACTGTAGGTATCCAAGTACGGGTCCATGTTATCAAAAATCGTCGTAAGGAATTGCTCGTTTGCATCCTCAGGTACAAATTCATCGTCACCTTCAGCTATCTCTCTAAGGGTTTCTTGGGTCTTCTGGATCAGAGGTATAACACCAGTTCCAGTGTGTATCGAGCTATTCACCAGTTTGTCACCGCTCTCAGAGCCGGATTTGGCCTGAGTGGTGTCTTGTTGTTCTTTGGAAGGGTCTGTAGCAAGGAATCTCTTTGAGGTCAAGATTGCCCCCGTAGTTTGATAGTTGAAGTTTGGACCATGTCGTATTGGATACCTTGTCGAGTGTACCAAGGAAGATTTGATGAGAGTTGAGGCCTTACAGAAACTTCGCTTCAACATGTTATAGTAAGTCACAATATTTATTCGTGGGAGGCAATTACACTTTCAATCTCCCGAGGCTCTGACACTTTTTTAGTCGCTGCAAAATGATTAGCAACTGCGCTACTGCGGTAAGGACTACTTTCCGTCATGGATACTTTCGGAAGCAAATGCGTAGAGTGACTTCAAAAAGCACTTATAGTCAAATCCAGCCTCATCGAGAAATATGAAGCTGGTTGATGGTTCGGGGCCGGTATCAGTAATGAAACCGTTGAGGTGGTATCGCAGGTTTTTATTAAGCAGAGGGACTATTACCAACTCCACTTCATCATGTACTCCTGAAAAAGCTTCATTCCCGATCTTTCTCTTTATTTGTGAGCTCAACTGCACGTTGAGGTCTCTCCGCATTCCGTATGACTCAATAATCTGATCGACTTCTCCCTCTGCTCCATCGTCATTAATCACAGATACTTTTCCGCTAGCAGACTCTGTCACAATGATTCGTGGGAATAGTTCCTTCTCCGTGGAATGACCCCTATTCGCGAAAGCAGACAACTTCGTTACAACTTCATCGCTAAGTAACTTGATGTCAGAGTGTGAGGCCCATAATATTCCGTATTGCTCATAAATGGTCACATTAATGACGTATGGTGTCATTGCAGACCATAGAATTAAGTTCGATATCTCATTCAAAAGCCTCGACATTTCAGCCTCATAGTGGGCATTGACTTTGGTAATGTAAAGCTTTCTCTCAGCAGTTCTCCCATCATGGAGAAATAGATCACTTGGTGGTGTTGTCTCGGTCACTGAGCTAGGCGACGGTATAGTGTGCTCCTTTATTCTCAACACGAGTCCAATACTTGATGGCATATAATCTGAGGGCGGCATTGCACAAGCAAAATCGCCAAACCCACGAGGTGCATCAGCCCATAAAACAGACTTGAGCAACGTGCAGACTACTTCTGCTTGTATTGAGATGGAGTTGATCGCACTCGAGCGCTCAACTGTGCTAGAACACTGAGCTGTGCTCTTAGTGTTCAATTCAACAACACTGATAAAGCTCAAAACAAACGCATAATACCAGTACAAGTATTCAAACAAGCAAGTCCACCTGGCTGAAAAGTGCAAGACCCATTTGTATAACGTGGCTTTCAATACCTGTGGCGTGCTTTTACCTAGCAATTCTAAGTTTCGTGGTCCCTTAGTCAAATTTGCAGCCAAATTAGAAGTGGAATTTTTAGGGAGAAAACTTTTCGCCTCGTTTAGGTAGCTGTATTCATTTGCAGGTATGGTAAGAGCCTTGTAAGCGAACCTGTCGCACGCAAAGGTACTGACCTCTGGCTCACCCTCCTCGGGCAGGCCTTGCGAGTTTGTCATGTGGCTACAAGGTGTTTTCTGTAAATCCAGTTAGTTTTTTCTCTATATATTCATTTTTTGTTCTATTAAAATCGTCAGTTACCCTCAAGGCAACGCGTAGCAGTCATACCATTCAATTACTCCATGTTAACATCTTCCTCGGCGGCTTCGGCTTCCACAGCCTCGACCACAGCCTCCACATCACCCACTTGCTCATCGCTAGAGATGGAAGCAGTAGCGGATGAAAGGTTCTCGATACCAATGGAAATCAAACCTTCCCTTTGGTAGTCACCGTTGTGAGGGATAGTCAACTCAACCTCGTCGTCGTTAATGAAACGGGCAACAATTCCGTCATGCTTGATCAACTTCTCGAATTGGAAGTGTTTCTCAAATCTGATTTCCTGGTTGGAGTAGTCCTTGATCAAGGTTTGGGCTTCTTCTTCAATCTCTTCGTCGTCGGAGTCGTCAGAATCAGAGTCGGATGTGGAAGACGAAGTGTCCGACTCAGCGTCAGCGTCAGACTCGGAGTCGGAGTTGGAGTCGGAGTCGGAGTCAGACTCAGACTCAGACTCAGACTCAGAGCTAGAGGAGTCGCTAGAAGATGACGAAGACGACGAAGAGTCAGAAGAGTCAGAGTCGGATTCCTCCTCGAGGATCACTTCCGCCTCTAAGTCCTCATCGTAAGTCTGGACATCCTGAAAGTTCAACTTTCCGGAAAGAATCAACTCATTGTCGTTCTTGTTAAAGTCGATTCTGAGCTCATCCTTTACCAAAGAAGGAAATCTCAAAGTCAATTTGTATTCGTTCTCAAGCTCCACCAACTCGCAGTCTTTCGAGTTTACCAAGTCCTCGGATAAGTCGATCACTTCGACCTCCTCGTCTGAGTCCTCACCGTCAATAAAGTATTCCTCCTCGAGAATCTCATCGTCAGATTCTTGATCGGAGTCGAAGGCAAGGAACTCGTCGTCAGACGACAGGTTGTCGCTCTCGTTATCGGAAGGGTAGTACTTGTAAATGGTGTATCCATCACCGTCCTCGTTCGAAGAAGAGTCAGATTCGAGCTCGTATTCGTAGAATTCAGGCTCAGCATCGTCGTTGACTTCCTCCTCGTCACTCGAAGACAACTCAGTGTCGACCTCGAAGTATTCTGGCTCGGAGCCCAACTGAGACTCTTCGTCTTCAGATAATTGAATTTCGTCCTCACTGTTGAGGTACTCATCGAAAGTTTGTCTAACATTTTCGGTCAACAACTGGTCGATCAACTCCTCCTCCTCCGACACATCAAACTCAGACTCGCTCTGAGAGTCGGTCTCTGATTCCGAGCTGTTGGCAGTCAAAAGCTGGAGAGCACCCCTGGTGTCATTATCCAACTCGTAAATGTTGAAGACCTCATCGTTGGAATCCAGCTCAGAATCTGAGTGGAAAATCTCAACCTCACTGTCAGACAGAGCAGACTCACTGTCAGAATCCACCTCAGAGTCTAACAAGACTTCTATGTCTAAGTCAGAGTCGTCCAGCTCGGAACCGAACTCAGAGTCCTCGGATTCCGAAGTAGACTCGTCGTCGTAGTAGCGCACAATTTCGTCATTCAAGTCATACACGGTGACTCCACGGTCAACCAACTCAACAGCTTCATTCTCTAACTCATCGTTCAAGTCAACAATGTAAATGTCGTCGTCTTCTCCCTCGGAGAATGCAGCCAACCTGTGGTCGTCGAACTCGAGCTCGGAGTCATCAGAGTAGACATCCTCCTCGCTGTTGGAGTAGTCGAATTCGTCCTCGGAGTCCTGGTACTTATTGCGGTTCTTGTTCAAATCGAAAGCGTAGTACTCTTCTTCGTCATTGTCGCCACCATAATTTTCCTCTTCATCACTAGATGGCTCTTCGACAAAAACTTGGCTTTGTTGTGGATGCCTGTATCTTCTGTAGTTTTGAGATCTGGCTGGTCTTCCGTAGGACCTCTGCTCTGGTCTGTAGGAGCGAGTGGATTTTGGTGCGTATCTTTTCTTTTGGTGGTAGTGAGAATACATGTTGTATCGTAGTGATAGATATTATGTCAATGGGAAATGTAGCAAAATAAATAGGAACACTTTTGAACACTCTGAAAAATCTTCGAGATGAGCCCAATTGTGATGTAGTATCATAACCAATTTCATGTGCTCGAAATCATGTGACTTATGCACTCCTTCGAAGTTTTGCCGCGCATGGATTCAGAAAGAAAATTTAAGAAGTCCACAGAATTGTGCAGATTGTGCGAAAACATTCGAGAGCTGGCAGGAAAACTTTTTTTCGCCACACACGACTTCATCGTAAAAAAAGCTGAGGGCGGTGGCAATGCAACCTTATAGTGTAAAAAATATATCTGAATACGCTACCCGGACAACGTGTATTTCCGTATAAATAGGATCTGTTTCCCTGCAACCAGTTTTTTCTCACTAAATCTCTTTGCCTTTTGGCTTAGATCAAGTGTAGTATCTGTTCTTTTCAGTGTAACAACTGAAATATCATCTATTGATGATTTTACAAAGTTACCTAGTTGATTTTTGGAAAAAACGATGATGGCTTTACGTCTTTGGGCTTGCTCAAGACGAATAGCTATTGAGTGTCGCTGCCATTGCACTTTCGGCTTCTGACGCAACATTACAAACCATTTTCGAATCACATTGTGTGGACACCATGTGCTTCAAAAGTGATTACCCGTGTTGCTTTGTTGAAAACGAAATATCATTCTTGTAGCATAGACAATTATAATATTTATTAGGGACTTGTTTCATATGCTTTTTGATGACAATGCTTTGATAGGTTTCAGACAAATAAAAAATTAAAGCGACTAAAATCAATCCGTTTTCACTAGCTTCAAACACCTATATGCCCAGTGAAGGGCACGACGACATTGACGCTCTCTCGAAGAGCTCTGCGTCATTAGCAAACAATGACCTATTTAGGGTCCGAGGTAGCGAAATGCTTTCCGAGGACATTTCATCGATGAAGACTTCAACTAGTTCTGTTAAGCACCTACGCGATATGTTCCATGGCACTAAGAACGTCCTGGTAACAGACAAAAGCACACAGGATGTCTTTCAACTGCACTTCGACTCAGTATCTGAACTCAACATACTCGGTACCGAAGAACGCATTTCACAAGATCTACACTTCCCTCGATGGGTTGGTGCCCCTTCGGAGGGTGGAGATGAACGCTCCATTCACTCGTCGATCATCAAGCAGATAGCTTTTCTGGAACACGTGCCCTATGGAACTCAAGCACAGGTCGCGGATGCAGTTAAGGGCTACGAAGACGAGCGGTTCAAGTACTTGCAGCTATACGAGGAGCAGGTGAAAGCAAACAAAAGTAAGGCGGAGGCGAGGGATGTGATAGCACAGATGAAAGACCACAACGAAATCCCATTGCAGACCTTGAATTCCAACCAGACCTCTGTCTTTGACTTATCAAATTTGGATGATTTCAACAAATACATGAAGCAGACGGAAATCAACGATTTGATCCAAGCACAAGTCACCGCTAAGAAGAAAGGCATTCCGGATAATGTTTTGAATGTGGTGGATAATACTCAGTTTTTGCATGACTTCTACGCAGAACTGGAGGAACCGGAAGGATCTGTGCGCACAAAGCCATCTAGAATTATCAAGAATAAACCGTCTTGGCGATCTAAGAGGTTAGCGAAGGACGAGGGAGCACTGCACTCAAGTTCAGCTGTGAAACTACAAAAACCTGCATTCTCGAGGTGGAAGAGCTTTACAGGGAAGTGCGATAAAGACCTGAAAACTACCGCATCAAGTTCGAAGCAACTAGACGACGCTTATCTAACAAATGTTTCGTCGGCCGAGTCCTCCATACCAGGGCAGAGCAACTACTTGCAAAGAAAGCTTCGGGTGCGACATTTGCAAATGATCTCATTCGGAGGGACATTGGGTGTTGGGTTATTCTTGAACAGCGGGAAAGCTCTTACTATTGCCGGTGGATTTGGCACTTTATTGTCATTCGTTATCTGTGGAATTATTGTGTTGACCACAATTATGTCTTTTTGCGAAATGGTCACCTTCATTTCAGTTGTGGATGGAGTCTCTGGATTGAGCTCAAGGTTTGTGGACGATGCTTTCGGCTTTGCTGTTGGTTGGCTATACTGGGCCAGTTTTGCTTTTGGTTTGGCTGGTGAAGTAGTCGCTAGTGTGATCATGCTTGCGTACTACCCTAACCTATCGATTACCACAAATCACGCTCTGTCGATCGGCTTTGTCTTTCTCTTTTTGCTCATCATCGTACTCGTTAATTTGATAGATGTGAGAGTATTTGGGGAGATTGAATATATCTCCTCGTTGATCAAGTTGGTTTTGGTCTTTCTCATGATCATCTTCATGATTGTTCTCAACGTTGGCGGGTTCCACGGACGAGACAATTACATTGGGTTCAGATACTGGCTGTATTCCCAATCCAATTTCGAGCATAATATGATCTTTGGACTTTTCAGGCCGTCCTTCAATTTGCAGGACGATGGAACAAGTTCCCCGACCGACGGGACGGGTGGTAGCTTGGGAAGGTTCTTATCGTTGATTACAGCTATAATGGTGGTTTCATATGCGTATAGTGGAACCGAAATTGTCTGCATTGCAGCATGTGAGGCTCAGAATCCCCGCAAGGCACTACCATCGGCAACCAAGAGGGTTTTCTGGAGAATCATCATATTTTACTGTCTCTCTGCCTTCGTGGTCTCGCTCAACGTGTATGCTGGAGATCCGAGGCTATTGCGATACTATTCTGGCTCAACTGGAGTTGACCAAACTGATTTTTCAACTAATTTTGCGATCGAGTATGCGGGGGGAGCTAACTGCAAAAGTGATGCGCTTGTATTCGCTGGATTTGGCACTGGTGCTCAAAGTCCATGGATTGTTGCGTTACAGAGTATAGGGTTGTGCAGGCTAAGTGGAGTTGTCAATGGGTTTTTGGTCTTTATCGCTGTCAGTTGTGGGAACGCCCAGCTTTACGTATCCTCGAGAACGTTGTACTCATTAGCCTTGCAGAAGAAGGCACCGAAATTCTTGACAAACTGCAATCGAGCTGGTATTCCGTACAACTCTGTGCTATTCTCAGCAAGCTTCGGACTTTTTGCTTTCATCTGCGTGTCAGAATCAGCTACTGTTGTCTTTCAAAATCTCACCAGTTTAATCGCCTCTTCTGGAGTTTTGGTTTGGTTTGCAATGTGCTTATCGTTCGTTCGCTTTTATTATGGTTTGAAAAGACGCCCAGACATCATTAGCAGAGACGACAAGGCATACCCATACCGGTCCCCGTTCCAACCATATAGTGCGATCATAGGACTCATCGGTTCTTCGGTGATAATGCTAGGAATGGGGTTCGTTGTGTTTTTGAAGGGCGAATGGAATGTCATGTTTTTCTTTTCCAGTTACGGTACTATCATAGTGTTCGCAGTCCTTTATTTGGGCTACAAGTTAGTCCGTGGTACACGCATACCTAGTCTAGACACCTTGGACTTCGACAGCGGTCGTACAGAAATGGACAGATATATATGGGATGGAGGGCGTGACTACAACATCCGCAGTATAAAGGACGTTGTGCATAAATGGATCTCCTTTCTCGCTTAGAGGACGTTAGTTATGATGAGTAATGGATATCACCACTCACTTTGAATGTGAAATAAAAGTGATCAGAAATTTTAATCGTACTGTATCAGACGGACAGTTGATTACGTCACGTGTTCATATCTCATTATTTCCAAAATGTAGATTGGATTTATTCAACAATATGTAGGTAGTTTTTTCCATAATTTCACCAAATTTAGACAATACGTGGAAGATGACAACAAACGACAGCATAATGTGTGATCGTCTACTAAAGAAAATATTAAGAAGACAATAAGCACAGTAGATACATCAAACAAGGTGACCTGGTCCCCGCCGAGACCTGTTGAGATTTCAGGACGTAACTATTGGCTGTCTGCACACCTTGTGAGGCGCTTTATCTACAGGCAATTTTCTGAAAACGGGCAATTTCGTCAGAACCGCCCCAAAAAAACTGCCCGGTGTGCAGTCTCCACGAAGCCTATAAACTCTTTAAATTCCCTCCATTCACCTTCTAGATATAAGATCCCGTCTAAATGTCTTGGGAACCTACAGAGAACTTTCTCCGTGGTAAGATCGTGAAGCCTTTCTTACCATTTGAGAAGCACCCTCATCTCCACAATGAGCATTTGAAGAACTTATACCCTGGTGATGAAGTCTACGTGTTTGAAACTAAGGGTGGTAAATGGGCCAGAGGTTATGGTATTACCAAGCCAATGCCCAATGACTTTACCATCACCTCTGTGAACTTGGACGAGTTGCCGGTTTCTGGTAAGAAGATCGTCGTTTTCCCGCTTAAGTACTTTAAGCATCTTTTCACTGTGCCCATTGCGGACATTCGTGTTGATCAGGACTTCAACAATATTGAGGACATCGACTTGATCCCCAACATTCAGAATGCTGAAATCGCTAAACAAAACGGTGCTAATGGTATTGCCGACACGAAGGCCAAACCTCTCGCACCTATTGTCCCGACCGACAACTTTGAGCAGGGTGATGATTTAACTGGTGAGATCAGACACGCGTTGGTTTTATTGACTTCGCACATTTTTGCCTTGTACTCTATCGGTGAGTTCAGACTTTTCAACAAGTTGTCCGGAATCTACTATGATTTGAACGAGGCTAGAATCAAGTTAAATCAGGGCTTGTTAACCATCAACGAGGCCAAGGTTGCCAAGGAAACGATTACGTTCTTATTGAACAAGATTCCAAAGAAATTGTCCTCCAAGTCGGCTAGATTGAACGCGAAATCGTACGACTTGGACAACGCTTATACGGACATCTCTGGTTATAAGACAATTTTATCCAGAGATACTATTTCTGGTGAATTGTTGTCTGTTGCTGCAGCTTCTCCGTCAAGAATCGCATTGAATCAAGTTTTGTGCGCATTGGCTCCAAACTTTCCAATTAACGCGCATACGCACTTGCAGGAATTCTCGTTGGAGCCAAGTGTCAACAAGAGGTTGGAGCGAGACCCTCCGTCACACATTCTTGTTGATTTCAAGTCTGTTGCTGGTACCTCCGCCTATCAGCCTCCAGGATTTGCTGGTATGATTGCGTACTTGTATATCCGTAACAACAGAAAGCGTTTGACGGAAGCATTTGCAGTCCATACCGACTCTGTGGATGACTTAGTTCAAGTTGAGAAGATCTCAGCAGCTTTGTTCAGAAACATTCCCGCGAGTGAGATTGTCAATGGGAGAGTTTACTTGGTGGCTGTCTTGACCGAAGAGATCGACTTGAACATCAAGGGCTCATCCCACCTTCCACAGGTCAGAAGAGTCAAGAAGGGTGTAGCTGCCGGTGTTGCTGACATCACTAGAATCTTTTCCAATAACCAGGGATCGTTGCAGTCAGGTCAATCGCACCAGTTTTCCATCAAATTGTTTGGATCGTACGTCAATAATAAGAAGGGCAACAGATTGATAGACGAACAGGAGGGTGTCATCAACAATGGTTGGGGTGAGTTGGTCGACAGAATCATCTCTGGTTCCAGTCATGGTGTTGTGGTCAATCCAAGAGCTGAGAAGTTGGTTGTTTCCATTAAGGAGTTCAAGCACCAGTTCCAGAACCAAAACTTCAATCCTGTCACGACTTCAGCTCCGATTTCTAGAATTAAGCCGATTTTCTTTGACCCACTTGCTGAGAACTACGAGAGAATCTACTTGGCCATGGGGAAAGTCAGTTTGCTCAACAGCATCAACAAAGATGACTTGTTGACTTTTGAAGTGAGTACTCCCAATAACGAGCTCATCACCTTTGCAAAGGCTTCTAATCAGCAGGAGAAACGCTCTTGGCAGTTTGTCTCCGTTTTCCCTGACGAAGCTATTGGTGAGATTATTAAAGTGAACGGTGTCTCCTTGAAAAACCCATCCAAAAAGTTCCCGAAGGATGACTACATCATTCTCTCCTTGTACGTGAATGGTGTCTTGGCCGGTGAAGGTAAACTTCTCTACAAGTCTGGAAACAGATTGGTCGAGTTCAACAAGAAGAAGACCCACACCATCGAAATTGTCTCCACAACTCACAAGTTGCCAATGGCCCAAATTGATCTCAGCACTGAGTACGTCGGTAAGATCTACAACTCTGATGTATCGATTGACAACATTTTCCAATATGAAAGATTCTTTAAGTTGGGAACGAAGGGAATTGACGAATTATCGAGCTCTTTGGTGTCCTTCTGCAAGTTGGACATCTCTCAATTGGTGAAATACTTCCCTGAATTGTTGAGTTCTCTCTACAGTATTGTTGACCTTGCTAAGCAACAACCTCCCTCACCTAGTGTGGAAATTTTGAACGACAACGTTTTCAAAGCTATGGTGCACTTGTTGGATGCTATTTTCGGCAAACAGGACCAGTACATGCATCTCTTCGATTTGTTTACTGAGAGATACACGAACTTGCCACCAATTGGACTCTTCTTGATCAGCAAGATTTCTGAAGTGTTCTCGAGAGCTGAGAGCAACTGGAACAGTGTTTCTAGATCCGTTTGCAGGGTCATTGCATTGATCTTGAAGTTGGCCTCTACCTCTGCCCACTACTCCACTCAATTGGATTATGATGCATATGTCAAGTCGTTAACTTCTTTGTTCAAGTCGGTGGGCTACTTCCTCAGTATCCAGTCACAAACCTTGGTTAACGACCAAGTCTCTATCCTTGAGATTATTGATCACGTAATGACATTTAAGTCTCAGATTAAAGAGGTTGAATTATTGAAGATGGTTGTCAACTTGATTGATTCAATAGGCGTTAGGGGATTAGGTGTCAACGAGGACAACTTCAATGGGGCTAAGAAGGTAACCTCAACTGGGAAGGATTACAAAATTGTAGTCTCCAAGTTGTTGCTGATAAGGCGTCTTTTCAGCTCCCCTGTCGTTGAAAATGCTGCTGCTCGTGATATTTTGGTGAGGAATGGTGTAACTTGGGTCATGGAGGTGATGTTGGGACCTACCGACATCGACGCAACTAGATTGGCGTGTTCTGTTTTGAATGCCGTCTGCATGCTTTTATGGGACAGCGTGTTTGTGCACAAACGCGAGGAGGAATTAGATTTGTGCTATTCTTTAACCAAGTTGTTGCCTGCAATCTCTAGAACCATCATTAAGTACAACAAGTACACTAGAGGAAACAGCTATTTCAAGCCCAAGAGAACCTTCACTTCCTTGTTTCCAACTGAGTACCCTTTTAAGGAAACTTCTATTGACCCTACAGTCAACGACGAAGTGTTGGTTGAAATCTTGGTCGAGTTGTCTACTGTCTTCTGCTTCATTGCTAAGATCGGTAAACATAGTGCTCCAGAACAGGGGTACATGGAAATATTGAACAAAGAAATTCCAAATGACTTTTTCCTTCCTGAGAAGTACTTGGCCAACAACTTCCACAATGAGGATCTCATTACCCTCATTTCTGGTGTGAAGCTCATCAGACAGGGTAAATTTTTCCCTGAAGACAAATGGTTGTCCTTGTACGCAATGATTGCGGAGGGTAGTTTGTCGGCATTGGAGCTTGTAAGACCAATTTTAATTGCTCACTATGTTCCACCACTTCGTGAGTCAGAACTGTTTGACAGAGTCCTTTGGGGTAACTACTTGAAGACGTTGTTGAGGATAGCTGTTTTGGCACCTGTTGCTGCAGAGCATTTGTCCGACGTTCCTAGAAAGGCTTGTCATATGGTTACAGGTACCATACGTGACAGGGCAGCAGTTTTGGTTAACGAAGCATGGGACACCTTAGCTTGGGATGCAACTGAGGAAGATGTCTTGAGGTTTAATTTGAACAAGTTCGGTGGATACCAGGTTGAGTTCATCAACAATGATTACGGAATCTTGCAAGACTTGATGCTTTTTGCTTTACAGAAGAACTCCCTCTGTCAGGAAGTCAGTGTCAAAATCTTGTGGTCTATTATGGTGTCCGAATTCATTTTGAGTGACAACATCATTGACATTGAGAAAGAATGTCTTTTGGGCTTGCACGAGATCTACTACAGGAATGCATATAAACCAGCACCTGCGGAACAGGATACTTTTATCGAGAGGATGAAGGTCACTATTAGATTGGACCGCGAAGATGAGGCTTTTAACCTCATTTACAACTTCATTATCACTCTCGCTGGTTTCTTGTCAGTTTTGAACGATTTGAATCAGGTTCCTGTTGGGCCAGAATTCGACGATGACAGAACTTTCCACAAGTTGAACATCAACGCTTACTTGAAAAACGCTAACAAGCCTGAGTTATTCCACTCCTTCATCAACTCGATGTACGAGGAAAGTGTCACTAAGCGTGACTACATTCAAGCTGCATTGAGCTTAGAATTGTTGGCTTCTACTTACAGCTGGGACCACAACGAGATTCTTTCTTCGACATTCAGACCCAAATTCCCCGAGCAGAGCTCATTCGAAAGAAAGGAAACTCTTTACAAAATGATCGCGACGAACTACATCAAGGGAAATAGTTTGGAAAGAGCTACTGACACTTACAACGAGTTGTTGGACTCCTACAACACTCACACTTACGATTTGAAATCTTTCGCGTACGTGCACAACAAACTTGCCAAGTTGTACTTGGACTTGGAAAGTTCAGACAAATTGTCACCTTCCTTTTTCAGAGTCGCATTCATTGGCGCGGGTTTCCCAAAGAATATCCGTGGCAAAGAGCAGATTTACGAGGGTTTGCCATTTGAGCACATTACGTCGATTCATGAAAGATTGTTGAGATTGTACCCTGGTGCGAGGATCGTTTCTGACGATGTCGAGGCGCAGAAGTTGAAGGAAGAGATTCGTACTGGAAGATACTTGCACGTTAGTACCGTTGAACCACTTAACGAAATTTCTGACAAGCTTTTCAACACTTCGATTGGTGTTCGTCAATACGCAAGAAACAAGGACTTGAGATTCTTCTCCACAATGAAGAAGATCCCTGGGTCTACCTCAGTCTTTGATTTGTGGACTGAAGAGACCACTTATGAGACTTTCCTTTCTTTCCCAACGTTGATGAACAGAAGTGATATCAAGGAAACGAAGGTCATCAAATTGTCTCCCTTGGAGAACGCAATCAGAACTATTGTTAATAAGAATGACGACTTGATTGCTTTGGAAAGTATGATCAACATAGCATTCAAAGAAAAGACGGACTTCACGTCTCTTTACAACGACTTGTCTAGACAGCTTGCCGGTACTGTCGATTCCCCAGTGAATGGAGGTGTTGGCCAATACCGCACATTCTTCATGGATGCCAAGTATGATGGAAACTCGGTTTACGATGCCCAAATCAGGTTGTTAAAAAATGCATTCAACGATTTGACCATCATTTTGAACAGGTGTCTCCATCTTCACGGAAAGCTCGTTTCTTCTAACTTGAGGACCTCGCACGAGGTTTTGGTTGAGTTGTACAAGAAGAATTTCAAGGATGACATCGAGGCATTGAAGCTCTCGACTGACTACGACAACATTGAGTACAACCACAACAATTCTTCTCAACAGCCCAGTAGCTCAGTTGCCAGTCAACTGCAGCACTCAGAGAAAGCTTCTGTTCAAACAGACAAGCGCTCTCTTTCCAACTTCTCTAATGTTGGTAGCGCAAGCAATTTGGCTCCATCTCTTGTCGGATCGAGATTGACTAGAACTCAGAGTGTCGCATCGTCATCTGCTTCAAGTGGATCTGGTGTCTCTGGCCTCTCATCAGGTAAAGGTTCCGCGATCGATAGCCACTACCTGTTAGCAAGTAAGTACAAGAGAACTGCTTTGAACTGGAAGATGACCAAGCCTATGTGATTTAGTTTAGATAAAATATTTTAAGAACAATCGAAAAGGATCTATCAACCGCAGGAGTAGCTGTCCCGATGCTATGCTTCTTTGGAAGCCTAGTCACGGATACCTGCACGTGACGAGCACAAATTTTTTTCCACAATTCAAATAAATATATTGAAGAACATAAAACCCCATAGTACAACAGGATGTTTAGACTTGCTGCCCGTTCCGCCATCCGCTTACCAGCTATCAAGGCTGCCAACCTCCCAATGAAGCTCACCGCCGTGAATGCTCTTCGTTTTTACGCGGTTGCTCCAATCACCAAGGATGAAGTTATCAAGCGCGCTTTCGATGCATTGAAGACCGTTGCTGCTTTACAGGAATCTAAGATAGCCTTGACTTCTTCTTTCCAGAAGGACTTGGGTTTGGACTCGCTTGACACAGTTGAGGCCTTGGTCGCCTTGGAGGAGGAGTTCGACATGGAGATCCCTGAGAAGATTTCTGATGAAATCAAGACCGTCGGTGAGGCTGTTGACTACATCTTTGAGGAGGAGCAGAAGTTGTAATGAATATCAAGCTTCCGGATGGTTCCTCGTGATGAATAATAAATCAACATATTCAATGAGTTGTGGTAAACACTGACCTTAGCGCGCAGATTTGCAATCATCAGCCTATCGCTTTTGTATATAATACGATTCTGTTTTACTTCCCTCTGCCACCGATACGTTAAAGTTTGAATGAATCAAGTGAACTTATATTTGCTGTAACTCCAACACACTAGTAGTGCTCTACATTATTACCGTGTCTTTTCATTGGCTGATTTGACGTATAGTTTACACGTGATCGATCATAGGTACTTTTCGCCACTACTAAATATCACCCTTACTAATATGAGTAGACAAGCCGGCACAGAGGCAGATCTACCACACGCCATTGGGGAGCGCCTACAAGAGGACGTTAATGTGTTGTCAGAAACAGAAGATGAAGACGACGCTGGTGATGAGGATGATGCCGCAGCTGAGGAGAACGAGCCGCTTCCTGTCGCTTATCCCGGAACTATAATCCCAGACGATCACCCGGAACAAATTGATGCGGATGCTGATCTCGCCAAAGGAATAGACCCAAACACCGACTATATTGACTTAATCCACTTGAAGATCAGCTCGTTGGAGGACTTACAGCTCGCGCGATTCAAGAAGTTAGAGGCATTATGTTTGCGGCAAAACTTGATCACTTCAATCAGTGGAGTGAAGGAGTTGCCCGCGGAGACTATGGAGGATCTTGACTTCTATGACAATCGCATTAACCATATTTCCAGTAGCATCAGAGAGTTGACTAAGTTGACGAACTTAGATCTCTCGTTCAACAAAATCAAAAACATCAAGAACATAGAAACCTTGACCGAATTAGTGAATTTATATTTCGTCCAGAACAAGATTAAGGAAATCAAGGGCTTAGAGACTTTGAAGAAGCTCACAAATTTGGAATTAGGAGGAAACAAGATTGAGGAGATTGGACCAGACTCTCTCACTACATTGGTAGCTCTCAAACAGTTGTGGCTTGGTAAAAACAAGATTGGAAAACTTCAAAATCTTTCTACATTGACAAACTTGAGGGTGTTGTCGATCCAGTCCAACAGAATCACAAAGATCGAAGGATTGGATCAGTTGGAGAATTTAGAAGAGTTGTACTTGTCACACAATGGTATTGAAAAGATTGAAGGGTTGGAGAATAACAAGAACTTGAAAGTCTTGGATGTTACCTCAAACAGATTCACAAAGTTGGAGAATTTGTCACACTTGACGCAGTTGACAGACTTTTGGTGCTCTTATAATAAGGTGTCGAGCTTTGACGAAATTGGGAAAGAGCTAGGAAAGCTTCCAGAGTTGGATACTGTATACTTCGAAGGCAACCCAGTACAGCTTTCAAACCCCACAGCATACAGGAGAAAGCTCAGGTTGTATCTTGGTCCAAGCTTGGCCAAAATCGATGCAACCTATGTTCACACTTAAAAATTTAGTTTCTACAAATTAGAAATATCGGCCATAAGTCGTTTAATGGGATGAATGATGTGTTTATTAGATGCGTACCGTAATCGTAATGGTGAAAATGTGATCAGTCTTGACATCTTAATGGTCTAAATTGGTGTCTTCCGTTTTGTAGTGATCCAAAACAGTTCTATAGGCGTAGGATGGCGAGAACCCACCAACGTTGGTTATATAAATGTCGATGTGCTCTGGGGGAATGTAGTCGTCCAAAGGATTGGAGACAACTTCGACATTTTCCCAAAGTTCCGAATCCTCGAAGTTCAAAACTTTGCCAGAATTTCCAACCTCTATCAAATCGTCTTTATTGAAAGGGTACAAGGGAGACAATTTGTACAAACCAGCAACTGCAAAAACGGGTGTCTTGTGTTCTTTGGCGCATTCGACCACATTGGCAACTCCCGAGTTGGCCATTGAACCTCCATTGGCAAAAACCACATTAGACCCTATTATGACCTTTCCAACTCGCGACATCACGGCGAACGTAGTTGTGTCGGGGATCAAAATGGCCTCAATGCTATGTTCTGCCAATTTTTTCACGAATTTATGTGCCAGTTTCACATCGTTGGGGTAGTTTTCTGTTACTAACACAGTGAACTTTCTCTTGTTCCTAGCCTTAATCAAAAACTTTAATACGGTCTCCGAATTAGGCGTAGGAGTGAGCAATATCTCGTTGTCGTGGATCAAGTCAAGTGACATGGTCTCCATCTGGTTATTAACATTGGAGATCTCATCCACTAAATCTTTGATACCCTGGATAATAATAGACCTCAACTCGCTCATCTGCTTCTTCAGTTGATTCTGCATGTCCCTTTTGCTAGTGTTGTTGCTTGTAGTCAACAAGTCAAACATGGACGATATCATTATTCCGTTGGAGGCACCATTTGCATTGTTGAGGTTGTTGGTTGGCACTTCTGGTGTCTCTATTTCATCTCTGATTATAGCCAAAACTCTCCTGACAATGTTGCCTGGAATCACCTCTTTTGGCCTAGCGTCTTGCAAGATGACTCCCACCTTTCTGATCACGTCGATCAAGTCGTAAGGGTTTGTCCACCTAGCTGCAGAAATGACTTTCATTAACAACTGAGTTACAGCAAGGGCTTTATCTTTATCCCCCTCAACCTGGTGGCGCTTGAAGCTTGCCACCACGGGATCCACGAGTGCTAATATCTCTGCACTTACTGTGTTTGACATGAGTGATGGTGACTTTTAAAAAAATTTCTGGCTCACGTGCAATATTCTTTCAGTATCAACAAGTATGTCAACCTTCAACAATGCAATAGCAAAATGCTTGGGACTATTATACGACTACTCAAGTAACTACAAAGTTTCTATAGAGTTGATACAGCGATTAGCTCAACAATTGAAGTTAGAAACCTTCATAGACAATATGAACTATGCGCCTAACGAAGACCACAACACACAGAGGCTTTCGATAGCGGGGTCTTCCATTTTAATAGATATCGATTTCGTGAGCGATCTGGAAGTTGTCTCCGTGAGCATTTCCCAAGGACTGGCGGGGGAAAATAGTGACACTGAGAACCCCTTCTCCATTGTTTCGGGTGACGTTAATTTGGTCACTTTGGATCTGTCGAAGGCTGGCAATGTCTCTCATTTCCTTAACTCTTCTGGCGATGTCAGTGCGGAATCAGTTTTGCTCAAGAACTTGAAATCCCCTCTCTTAGGCTGCTTTGGACAGAACTTGAAGTATTTGGGTACAATCGATACCTTATCATCGAGCTCAAACCTTGATCTTTTCCAATTCCTTGAAAGAGTCGCTTTGCTTCTCTCAACTATTAGTGAACTTGAAGGAGTGGGTAAGCTGGATGATAACCTCGTAAACCAAGGGTATGTGAACAGCGTTGGGAAGGTTTTGCTAAATGATTATTCTCTGGATAGACTTGGCTTGATTCTTAAGTTTTGGGAAGATCACAGAAATATTGATGTCCCGATCAAATCTCCCCAGGAAGACTATACTATGTTGGTTTGTTTGGCGCCTGCCAACACGGCGAGCCAGACAGAGTACCTTCAATCTGGCCAACTCTGGAATATCAAAGACAAAAAGTACAAGTTCGATGTTTTAGGTCCTCCGATAGCAGCATCAGGATGGCTTGTCTGTCTCTCTTTCAACAAGAGTATTCCGGTACCTACAGCACTCATTGAATACTGGGGATATGCTTTCAAAAGCACAAAGAAGGAAGTCAACGGTATACTTTCTCGTTTAAACACGAACTCAGACTATGAATGTACTCTCGCAGATGTCCCCTTTAAGTTCACCAGCGAGATTATAGATCCGCTGTTTGAAAATGTGAGTGATTTATCAATAAAACAGATCAATGACATCGCCCACATAATACCCGCGCTCAGGAATTTTCTTGTTTTGAACAGCTTGTGCCTGAGTATAACACAATCGTCGAGTATGAAGGAAATCACTGTGCTTGGTGATGAAACAAAGCAAAAGCTTCGAGAAACACTCAAATTATCGAATGATGTCACTGACGAAGAATTTATGGGCTTGCAAGCCCTCACTGAGACGTCAACATACCTGAACAATCCTTTGAGGCGCTATAGCGAGGTGGGGACACTTACTGACGAAATTACTCCCGAGGTTGAGGCTAAAGAAGACTACATCAGTTTACTGTTGAACACCATTGAAATATCTGGTGATTGCGATTTACTCTTGAGCTTGGAATCAAGAGTAAAGGGGTCGGACTTTGACATTGAGTTTCGCATAGCAAACGGTGTGATCATCGCTCGAACCATTGAGACAAAAATGGACGACGATCGGAGCGAACAATTTATAACGATATTAAACGCTACCGAAGATCTAGAGAAAGCTCTTAATAGAATATGATTATCGTATATACAAATCACAACTTCACACCGATGTGAACACTGGCCACACCGAAAGTCAAGTTCTCGTAACCCCTTTCTGGGACGTAGAAACCAGCCTTCTCGATCATACCCTTGAATTCCTCTTGCTTAGGGAAGTTGCGAATGCTCTCCACCAAGTACTGATAAGAATCTCTGTCGTTGGCGACGAGCTGACCCATCAAAGGCAACAAGGAGAATGAATAAGACTGGTAAATGTAGTCCACCACTGGGTTATCCACCTGAGAAAACTCGAGACAGGCGAAGATTCCACCTGGCTTCAAGACACGGTAGGCTGTGTTGAGGCCTGCTTGTATGTCAGTGAAGTTTCTGATACCGAAGGCAATTGTGTACACATCCTTGGAATTGCTCTCGATTTTGTCCAAAGTCTCACCATTCTGAACCAAGAAGTTGACTCTGTTCGAGCCATCGTTCCACTTGTTGTTCTGGAATCTCAATTCGCCTTCTCTCAACATGTCCTCATTGATGTCCGCGACGGTCATCGTACTTTGAGTGTCTTGGAACTTGTCTGCAGCGTGGTCCAACAAGCCAAATGCAATGTCACCAGTTCCACCTGCCACATCCAAGAAGTCCAAGGGCCTGTCAGAACCTGGTCTCATACCGGCATCTAACCTATTAATGAAGTGAGACTTCCACAATCTGTGAACACCCATAGACATGACGTCGTTCATGACATCGTACTTGGAAGCAACTGAGGAAAACACGCCACCGACAAGCTTCTCTTTCTCATCCTTCTTCACGGTTTTGAAACCGAAATGGGTTTCATCCTTTGGACCTGGACCCGAAGTGTAGGATCTCAAAGCCAGAGTTCTGCCGAGCAGGCTCAACGATTTGAGTTGAGTCTTTAAAAGCTGTTTGGACATCTGTGGGAGGTAAAAAAACTAGTTTTTCGACTTGCTTAATTTTGGGCCCGTTTTTTCGTACCGAGATGGTGAACCCACTTCCATCACCCTACAATTAGACTTTCTCCAAGTTGCGGCACTTTGAGCGCACTCTATACAAAAAGGTATGCTTCTTCCTTCATTCACGTATATAGTCAAATTACATATAAGAATTATGCCTGGACAATTCTAACAGTGTTAGAGTGACCGGAACCTCTGGTCCAACCCTGGACAGTGACGATAGAGTCACCCTTACTGATGATACCCAAGTCAATGGCCTCGGAAACAGCCCATCTCAATCTGTTCTCAACATCCTCCTGCCAGTTCTCAACCTTGTCCTTGGAGTAGATGAATGGATACACACCTCTGTACAAGTGGCAGTATCTAGCGGATCTCTCGTTTCTAGTGACCATCATGATTGGAACGTTAGGCTTGTACTTGGAAACCAATCTAGCGGACAAACCGGAGGTAGACAAGACAACGATGGCCTTGGCGTCCTGCTCGTAGGAAGCAGAAACGGCAGCGATGGCGCAGGTCTCGGTGGTTGGGGTTGGCTTGACAGCGAGAGATCTGATCTCGTTGTGCAATGGCTGGTAAGCAATAGCCTTCTCAGCGATGATGGCGGTGTTGTGCATCATAGAAACAGCCTCGAATGGGTAGTTACCCTTGGCAGTCTCACCAGACAACATGACACAGTCAGCACCGTCCAAGATAGCGTTACCAACATCAGAGACCTCAGCTCTGGTTGGTCTTGGGTTGTAAGTCATAGACTCCAACATCTGGGTGGCACAGATGACTGGCTTAGCAGCCAAGTTACACTTAGCAATCAACTGCTTCTGGACAACGAAGACCTGTGGAGCTGGGATCTCAATACCCAAGTCACCTCTAGCGACCATAACACCGTCAGTCTCTTTCAAGATGTCGTCGAAGTTGTTGACACCCTGCTGGTTCTCGATCTTAGCAATGATCTGGATGTCCTTGCCATCTTCACCCAAGACCTTTCTGATCTCCAAAATGTCGTCGCCGGTTCTGATGAACGAGGCGAAGATCATGTGGACACCGTTCTTGACACCGAATCTGATGTCGGCCTTGTCCTTCTCGGACAAAGCTGGCAAGTCAACGTCGGTACCTGGCAAGTTGACACCCTTGTGCGAACAGATCTTACCGGCGTTGACGGATCTAACCTTCAAGGTCTTGTCGTCAATAACCTCCTGGACCTCGAAAGAGAGGACACCGTCGTCAACGTAGATGATTCTACCAGCCTCAATGACCTTGGTGATGTTCTTGTAGTCAATGTACATGACACTGTCGTCACACTTCTTAGCGTAAGCCTCGTCAGTGGTGAAGGTCATCTGGTGGTTGGCTGGAATTGGGTAGTCCTGCTCGTTGACAGTGGTACCGGTTCTGATCTCAGGACCCTTGGTGTCCAATGCGATGGCCAATGGGCGACCCTTATACACCTCCTCGGACTTCTTTGCGTTGTCAACAACGGACTGGTGGTATTCGTACGAACCGTGGGAGAAGTTCATTCTGACGATGTTCAAACCGGCCTTTCTCAACTTGACCAAGACATCGACGTTGTTGGTCTTAGGACCAATAGTACCAATGATGGAAGAACGGCGCAAGACCTTGTCTGGAGTCTCAGTGGTGTCTAATTGGGTCAACCAAGATAAAGCAGCGTGGGACATGATGTGTGTGTAGTATTAATAGTTACTGAAAACGTGCAAGTTTAATGAGGAAATTTCGGTTGATTTATATAGACTTGGGAAAATTTTTTTGGTGAGTTCTCCGGTGTACAGTGAGCCGTATGATTTAAGAGGTGTGCCAACTGCTGATAACGGCGTTATATTTTGGACCTCATTTTACTCTCAAAGTAGAACGTGTCATCATGTGATTAGGAAGTCTACATAGCGGCGTTTACTGTATAGCAAGCTAGATTGCTTATCTTTTTTATTGACCATGAATCGATATTGTACCCCCATCGGAAGAAGGGTCTCCTCGAAGTCTTGTCAGAGACCACGGAGTCGATGCGACTAGCTTGCATCGGTCTGGTATGCAAGTTTTGGGATTCGCGGGAATTTACCAACTTTCCGGTGAGAAGAAGGTGACGGCACTTTTGGGTGGCTGTCAGGTGAGCTCCTCGGACTCGGAGTTTTCTTTGTACTTGGTTCGGGTGCTTACCGGTAGCCCACGCACATCCTGCAGATAAACATTTTAAAAAAGCAAATCGCGCATTTAAAAAAAGCATGGTGGTTCCGATAGTAGTGGGAGTTGGAATTACCGTAGCTGCGATTTTGGCGAAGCTGACAGTGTCTGCCTTTCGCAAGTATGCTTTGCTCACGCCACAAACTATTGCGTCCTTGAACAACATCATGCTCACAAATAACCAAAGTGGCAAAATAACGTTGAGTGACCACCTACAGTTCTTGACTCTGAGGTTCCCCAATGCTCCATTTCAGAATCCCATGACTGAGCAGGAGGCATTATTGACACTTGGTATTGACGAGAGCGAGATTCTCGGACTCAACAAGGCACTTTTAAAGAAAAGATATAGGGAGCTCATAATCTTGAATCATCCGGACAGAAACGGAAGTCAATACTTGAGTCAAAAGTTGAATCAAGCGAAGGAAGTCTTGGAAAATAGTTACATGATCAACAAATAAGCAAATAGAATAGATAATGAGTTATGAGTTATGACTTTACTAATGTACGATCAGCTTTTTGCCTGCTCTTTGCCACCTTCGAAGTTTTCCCTGACGCGTAGATAATGCTCTAATTCTTCGGCACTAACCGAAGGGTTTAAGTCATTCTGGGACTTCAAGAAATCCTCCATTTTCACAAGCACGTTGATTTCCTGTGGCGTAGCAACGTTATCAAACCACCATCTGGTCGAGACTGGAGAACGTCTGTTTGCGTTGAAAACTGTGAGCTTCGCGTCTGCTTCGTTAGCTACTCTGGTCATTGCATTCAACATGGAATCAGAGCACAATGCGTAAAAGTCAGCACCTGTGAATGTAAATGAACACTTCTTTGCAATTTCCTCTAAATTAACGTCCGGATGCAACTTGAATTTGCGAGTGAGCGCTTCCAAAATCTTCACTTGTTTCTCATCCGTGTCAGAGATACCGAGGTAGAGCATCTTGTCGAATCTTCCAGGCCTCAACAATGCCTCGTCCAACAAATCTGGTCTGTTTGTAGCACCCACTACGAAAACACCGTCTCCACTGTTGCCACCACCACCGCTCATACCATCCAATTCTGCAAGTAGCTGCGATACAATTCTATCCATGACTCCACCGGAGTCGCCCTGGTTGCCTCTCTTCGGGGCCACAGAGTCTAACTCATCAAAGAAGATAACACAAGGCTTGGCATCGCGAGCTTTCTGGAAAACACGGCGGACGTTCGCCTCAGATTCACCAATGTACATGTTGAGCAATTCCGGACCCTTGACACTGAAAAAGTTCAACGAAAAGTTCGTGGCTATAGCCTTCGCGAGTAAAGTTTTACCAGTACCCGGTGGGCCATAAAACAATATTCCACTTCTCTTTTTAAGGCCATTGTTGAAGAGTTCAGGATATTTGAGAGGCATTTCAATGGTGTCCAAGATCTCATCTTTGACCAAGTCCAAACCTCCGATATCCTCCCACTTGACGTTGGGAATACGCGGTGCACCAATGGAGTCACTGAACTGATTTCGTGCTTCGTTGATGGCAGAGCTGAAGTCTTCTGGAGTAATGTTTACAAACCCACCGTTGCCGATCTTGACTACCTTGTTCAAGGTAACTTCAAAATCGTCTGCTAGTTTTGTCAATCTCTTGACAGCAAGTCTTTTGCACTTATTGATGATGGAAATCAAGTCCCTTGGAGTCAAACCAGCAGATTGCAATGCCAAGGTTTTGATGTTGACGTCCTTCCTCACAGTGAAGTTTGCAGTATCGACCTTAAAGGTGCTTCTTGAAGACTCAATCAAACTGGTCTCATCGGATTCAGTATAAATGGTTCCCATTTCTTGATCTACTAAGAACTGAAATATTTGGTACCTCTCGTGCTCAGTAGGAACATTGAAGTCCACGTTGAACTTGACCAATTGCTTGACTTGTTCACTCATCTTGTCTGTGTCATTGCAGCTGAACACAACCATCAAATTCTGGTATTTAGAGAGGTAGTCGTTCATCAAAGAAGATATCTTTAAGGACAAGGATGAGAAAATACTGGAGTTAGAATCATTTTCATCAACTTTTGGACACAACACTTCGATATGCTTCAAGAATATCACATGGAAGTTTGTGGCCGTCAGCTCCTCTGGGTTCTTCATGATGTTCTCGATTTTACCAGCCAAGTGACCAATCGTTTTCAATTCCTGTCCAGGATTGATGAAGTCTAAACTGTCTAGCTCTATCAAGTTGAGGCCAAATTCAGTGCAAATGTTCCGGACAAGAGTAGTCTTACCAATCCCTCTGTTGAGAGAGTTCATGCAAACAGTAGTTTTGAGAGCTACCCTTGACTTCAAGCAAGTTTGAATGATCTTCTTGAACTCTCTAGCATATTTGAAAAGCTCCCTGTCGTCGGAAGTGGTCACAACTTGATTGAAATTGAATTGAGTAGGCAACTGCAAATAGTTGTACCAGTTAGAGAACTCGTTCTCTGGCATCTTGAGGTATTCAATTCCTGACGACAACAAAAATGTCTCCTTAGGGTCAATTATGAATTGCAGTGAACCATGCTTGTCAGTCCCTTTAATATCAACGATTCTAAACCATGCGACTGCATCAGGGTCCCCGATAGGAATCACATTTGTGTTTTCACTACTTTGTTCGTCGCTATGCTCCTCCTCGAACATTGTTTTAGCTAAAACAGTGTCAATCGTGACTGGGAAGAAGTCTCCTTTTTGCACGCATTTGAACTTGTTATTCATCGCGGTCTTAAGTCCAGAAAAGAAGCTCTTTTGAAAGGTGCGATCCAAGGTTATCTGTGATGCGACTCGTGAGATGGTTACAGATTCAGCAACGGGCAATATGGCGGAGACATTCGCCTTGCCTTTGAAGTTGGAACTATCGAAGGAGACACGAGACCGTTCATGGATGTTCAAATTGATGATTAAAATTGGAGACAAGTAAACGCAGCCCCGTTCAAATACTTTGTTCGGCTCGGCCAATGTGCATACTCGCACAAAGACGAAATCATCGCCGTAGCTCATCTTCACAATGTCGCCATTGTAGACGGGAAAGTTCAACTTGACAACATCAGCGGATGTGAGGTATACGAAGAGTTCCGGATCCTCTGTAGAAAGCGCAACTGGATATGCGATACGCTCGGGAAGTGGCTTGACACTGAATTTGCTCCGTGTCTTAGATTTAAGGCCAAAATTCAAACCGGCCAGCAAATATGACGAAATGTCGATAATGTTATCGTCGTCCTGAACATTCTTGTCATGGATAATGGATTCGTCCTCCTTAATCAAAATGATGTCCGTGCTTTCATTGACAACTCCCTGTGAAACCGGCTCACATAAGTTAACAGTTGCGTTGATTGCTCTAATCGAGTCATTCTCGTTAATGACGCATCCGCTCTCGTTGATAAATTTGGTTGAGAATAACTCTTTGATCTGGGCGTTTCCATTTCTAGACAAGACTTCATAGATGCCGTCGGGAACAGAAACATAGACTTTTGATAATGGAGCAATGTCGCACGCATCGATCGATTGAACTATGCACGAGCTGATAGTTAAGTCGCTAATGTTAAACTCTCTTGTAAACTTCGTGAAATTAACAAACGTAACCGCTGAGCTCTGATCGTCGTACTTGATGCTCTTGACCTTGTAGATCTTGAAAGAAGGGAAGTAATCTGGAGACCCCAAAAGCTTCATCAAGACAAACCTCTCAGTCTGATCCTGGCTGCCCCACAATTTTTCAACAAGACCATTCGAAAGCTCTAGAATATCGTACTCATTCAGAGAATTTTGAACGAAGTTCAACGCTGATACAATCGACTTACCGTGGTAGTTCCCCGGCGATTGTTGGACCGAAGGCATAATATTTGCAGTAAGCGAGAGGTTGGGCGATTCTAATTTTTTAAAAATGTAGATAATCCTCGGAACTATTATCTTTTTGTGGGGTTCAAACGCACGCCGGATTTTTTGCTAAGTCTTCATGATTACCATTTCTCGTACAATTGCCGTTACGACTTGAAACAACTTTACCAGGATGATCAAGTTCACAAATTTGAAAGCTTTCTGTTTTCGGAGAATCCATAAACTGAGCTTTTTTTCAAGTTTCAATAACAATACTGGCGGCGCCTTCCACGGTACACTATACTAGATGTGAATGAGCCACTAGACATCGATGAAATCCACGATACTCTATCGCTTTTTGACTGTAATGATTCACTTTCTTTCTACATGGTCGTATCTATCGTCGAGATCGAGAGCATGTATTTTCGAAGTTACCCGGAAAAATCGAAGGTATAAAAATGTGTTTTCCCATGTAATTTCGAAGTCATCGGCTAACGCTTTTTGAAGCTCACGAGAGTATGTACTAAACAAACCATTGAAGGTGATGATAACTTTTTCATTCTTACCACTAAATGAGCATATTTAAAGCTTCTACCGTTTTGGTGGGCCATAGCTTTTATGCGATGACATGGTATTTTGTCATAGTTACACTGATTCAATCAACTCCTTTCGAACAATTCAAACTAACAATCAAGGACAAGAAAATTTGGAAGTTTTCCAGTACTGTAGTGTGTAGCTCTGGGTGGAAATACTAGGAGGAGATTTGGGTGAGACCTAGTGCAAGTGTGGCATCCACGAAAATCCTTGTTCTGATCCGAAACTGGCCAGACTTCGGTTCCAACCAGCTTTCATAATCAAATGTTGTCCATACGAACTATCACAGCGCTAAAATATACTTCTTGTGGAAGCCATGATCCGATCTACATTAATGTGGCTATTGCGTAATTACGGTCTCCAAAGTTAATCATTTATTATACAAACATGAGTGTCTGAGAAAATACTTAGTTCTCCTCCTCGACAACAACGGTTTGCAAACCCTTGGTGGTTGGAACGATGACTGGCTCGACCAAAGCGAACAACTTCTCCTTGGCATTCTCCTCGTCGTTTCTCTTTCTAGAAATTCTCAATCTCATTCTCTTCTCAACACCCTGAACACCTCTAGACCACAACTGGACGTTCAACTTTGGGTCCAATCTGACATCGGTGGTGCCCATGTGCAAAGTGGCGAACTTCTTGATCTCCTTGACAGCCTTTGGGGCTCTCTTCTTGAAGTGAACACCGTGCAACTATAATGTTAGTATACGTTTGAATCAATATCAGGTTATCGTAGGAAGAGCTAGAAAGAATCTTATTGTTCATTTGCGCTCTTGGTTCTTTTCGTGTAAGTGTCGTCGGCTGTAGAATAAGTACACATGTCGCAACGGGTTATCGAATGCACATTCTTGCTTCTTTTCTTCCTCTTCATATTCTTCACTTCGCCTGATTAGCGTAGCGTGTACATACTCTCTTGTTCAAGTTGATGGTGTATTCACGAGTAACAACGTCCTGGACCATTTTGTATATGACTGTAGATAAAGGGTATTATCAAACTGATAAATTTTTTTTTCAGTAATATTGGCTAGGCAAAATTTTCCACCCAACCAGAGGAGGAATTGGTGCGGGCAGAGGAATACTGCATACAAAGAGTGCACCTAACGGAGATTTTATGGTGATACTATAGAAAAAAGAACCCGAATATGGCAATTTTATTATGTAATATTTTATTATCACGTTATTTAGGGCTTCAACCCTGAAATGTCCTTCACTCTAAGCAGTACACTTTATGTATGTACTTGCACCAATTTTTTGTGACCAGGTTGTACACTTTCTGCTCTGAACTTTCTGTTGGCCTATCTGAAGCGCTCATGGAGGTGTCAATCACTTCCAAATCACCACCACTGAATTCTAGATTGAACTGGTAGCTATTTGAAATCTCCCAGAGACCGAGAAGCGAACAAATTACTCTTCCTGTTATTCCATCTTTCTCGATGATTTTCAATAGCGTTTGCAAAGAAGCTAACTCCGTAATTTCAAACTCTTCAGGTTTCCGTTCGTTTCCAAGAATTGGATGAATGTGTGCTAAAACATACACTAGGGAGATTCTAGAGAACAGGTTGATCTTGTCAAACACTTCCTCATATTTTGCGGCAATTGCACTCGTAGAATTGGTTTTTGAAAACAATGCCTGGGCTTCAAGAATTATCAAGAGGAGTGTTACATTCGACAAGTACTGTTCGTTGTCCTCTGACTTGAGTAGGTGATCGCGGATGCTATGTATGTGGTTAATGAGCGTAAGATAATTCTTATTGATGTACAATACCCCGATCACCTCGTAACTTGAATTTGTTAATCGATTCGTAAGCAAGTCATCGCCACCCGTGAGTTTGAGGCGCGATTGGTAAACGAGCTTGTACAACTCATGGAGCAAACCTAAAGTAGGTGCACTTTTCAACCGGAGAAGCAATAGGATCAAGCTGTATGGAATGAACAAGTTATTGTTTTTGGGTAGTGGATATATAGGCAAACCCTGATAGCTAGAATTGGGATATGGCGGTGAAGGTTGTTGATGAAAATCGGCCAAGTACAATGAGTTATTGAGTGCAATTGCTTCTCTTTTGGCGTTAGCGAGTTGGTTATTAAAGAGTAAGAGGAGTAACCTCACTTCCCAAAGCTTGAGTTGTTCGTGGAGGTCACTCGACTCTTTTATCAAGAAGTAGAGCTTGGACACGACTCTTGAATATTCTTGATCTTCCACGGCACGTGGTATAAGGTCAATCGTTAGCAGTTTCTCATCATTGATTGGTATATTGTGGAATAAGATATCAGCTGCAAGATCCATATTGTACCCCTTCTTTTGTTATCGAAAATGTATTTTTGCATTGAAAGATCAACATGGCTAGTCACTCGGAGCTACTACATAACGCAAAACAGACGCAAATCCTTCAACTAAAAGATGCCAATGCCCACGCTAAACAGCTATCTCAATTGATCACGAATATATTGAAGTCAAACTCGAAGAAAGCCAATACATCTTTGTTGGATAAGATGACCACAATACATCAACTAAACGAAAACATAGATCTACAGCTTCAAAACGATATTGCACTGAGCTTTGAGCAGTTGAAACGAATAAAGAAGGACATTGGGGATCTCACCCGTACGTGCAAAACGCTCTTGAATAGCGGCAAACTCACGGATTCGTTACAGCGAAAAGCCGAAATGGTAGATCAAGACCTTAGAATATGCGAACACACACTACGCCTTATTCAACGTGCTTGACGTCAAAGTAATGTCATATAAAAATAGTTGATTAATGTCGAACATGCTTTCAGTATATATACCCTATACAAATCATGGTAATCCCTTGGCTGCCCTTTCCCACTTTTCCTCAGCAATCCATCCCATATTAATGACGTCAATCAAATCTGAGAGATTCATGCGCTTGTTGTCCTTTAAACACCTACCCCTCTCGACCAAATTGGTGTATATCTTCACGTATAAGCTCCTCGGTATGTGGTCTATCGACAGAAGTCGAATTCTTTGCTCGACCATCTGCGGGTTCGTAGACTGTACCCATTTTTTGCGGCGGTATCTGAAGAGAATAGATCCGATCTCACTTGGATGCTTGATGGAGGCAGGTTGAGATCTTTGAAGCTCTTTCCTCAACATGCAAAAGTCTATTTCCAGAAGTGATATTTCATCTCCTGCATCTTCGTCGACTTCGGTAACCTCAGCTTCGTCATCAACGTCGTCGTACTGCACCTCGTATTTCCTGACCGGGCTGTTTGTGAATGTCGTAGTGCCATCTGATTGTTGTCGTATCACATCCTGCAAAGCCCAGCTGACTTTTGAGACTGCTGTTGACGATGACTTCACGTCTTCTGCCTGTGATTGTTGATGAGATTCTGCCATCTTGTCCAAGCTCTTGTGCTTCTTGAACTCTTCGATGAAAATCTCTTCTGCTGGGGTAAATGCTCTATCGGAACGGGCTAGCAAATTGTCGAAAGTGTCGTCGTCAAAATCAGACTCCACAAATAAGTCGTCGATTAGCTCGTTTGTGATAAGTGAGTCCTCTGATATATTTTTGAGGCTCACAAAGAATGAGTTGAACTCTGTAGATATCTTCCTGAAAAAGCTCCCAAAGCGATGATTTGACCCTATACTTGCGTTTGCGTTACTGCCTTTTGTGTTCAGGGTGCTTGTAGTTGAGTTGTTGAAGCTTGGGCTGCTACTTCTCGAAACACTAGTGAGCTTGGATGCTTTCCTTCTTAGCAGGATTATAGATTTTGATTTTGCTAACGGTTTTCTAGTTGGCGGGTCGAGTTGGTGTCTGAGGGAAGGGACTGTAGTTGCTGTTGTACTATTCATGTCCTTGGGTTTAGTGATGAAGGTGTCTTGTGTCGATAGGGGTTTTCTTTGAGTTGTTTCGTGTACCACTCTGACGGCTTCTATATAATGCGAAATGACTAACGGTATATGGTGTTTCTATCTTCTGCGAAGGGGGCCCTCTTTGACGTCTTGAGGCTTCCAGGGAAAAGAAAAAAAAATAGTTCCGTACTTTCCTTATATCCCACTTTTGTGTAGTGTGGTTTCTTAGATCCGGATACACCTCCTCACCTTGTTCGATTTTCCTTGAAATAGTTTCTTTTTTTTTCCCTCCCATACACGGTACTGATGGATATCGCGGTACTTCGGGATGATGTGGGAAGTAAACTACCTTTTCTCGAGAATAAATGTCGCACGAGAAGCGCATGCTCATCGGGTATTACAAGATTCCGAAAATCCGTACAAGCCACTTAAATTATTTATACAAGAGCAAATCCACACAGGGTCCTGAATTACATAAAAAGGACGTTCAGAGTTCTAGGAAGAGGCTTCCACTCTCTTGTACTTTTCTTTCAACTGTTTATAGTAGTTGTAGTTGAAGTTCCAACCAGACTGGTTCTTTTCTAAAGCATCGATGTCAGCAACATCTTGCTCCATCTCTTTTTGGTAGCTCTTGTATACACTCTTATCTCTCAAGTACGTACCTGGAGACTCCCATTTGACGTCGTAGACTGCCATCGACAAACCACTGTGCTTTCCAGTTGTCTTGATCCATGACCGAGAGTTGATGCCATTTGCAAAGTAACCATGGTACAGAGGAAGTAGAGGCAACATTAACAACTCAACAGAAAGGTCGCCATGAATGATTGATGAATTCTCAGAACTCTCACCGTCTTCCGTGGGGCTTGGCTTGTGAACTTGCTCCGGAGTCCAAGATGGGTTCCAGGTGCTCAAGTCTAAGTTGTCCGCGAACAATCCGAGGTGAGCGAGAACACAGATAATATTGGAGTCATCGGTGTAAACCCCACTCACACCACCCCACAAATCTCGGTTGTTGATCACGATCCCATCCTCAATGCATGTCGTAAATTGTTGGAGGTGCCTTATGGGGATCTTTACTTCCACAATATAGTTAATATAGTCATTTCTCAAGGGAGGAATCAATGGTATGTAGTGTATCAGGGCACGTTCGTACGGGTCGGCGATTCTTTCAACGAAAGCATCTCTGATTTCTTCGAAGCGCTCGTGGTCTTCAGCTTTCAAACCGATCAACTGTTTCGTTTGCAAAGTTTCCCAAGTGGTTGTTGGATTGTATATGACTGTGCCCAAAAAGTTACGCAGGGGAAAGAATTCATGCAAAACCTCATGTATCGCTTCTATATTGAGTTTCGGTGATTGCTCTCCAACAATTTTCTTAGATAAAGCTTGTGAACTGTTTTCTGATACTTGGTCTTGAGGCACTAAGTGAATGTGATCTCCTGAGTGTATGTGTGGAATTCCGCTTGAAGCTGGTTTGGAGGAACTCTGTGTTCCATCGGTACCTTCTAACTGTCCTTTTTGCTCAATTGACCGATGGTGATGATGGTGGTGATGGTGGTGATGTGGATATGCTGGCTGTATATGGTTGTGGTGGTGTGGTTTGCCCAACTGAGCTTTCAGACCTTTGTGGGTGTGAACATGTATGTGGGTAGTAGGCTCAGAACGTAGATGAGACCCTTGCAGTCCTTCGGTCTGTTTGTCGTCATTTTCATACTTCACTCTCTTGTTGGGTGGATCATCCGCGTGCGATGTAGAGTGAGCCTGCAGTATGTAAGGGCGAGCACCAATCTGCGAAAGAGGAGGCAGTGAGCTCTGGGGGTGAGATTGAGTTTGAGGATCGGTTGGATATTTTTGAGCATATGCGTTTCCCAGCTGTGCGTGTTCTTCTTGAGGAGAATTGGGGCTCGACTTGTTCAAAAAGCTTGATATTCCAAGGCTGGTAGCTGAAGGCAATCTCTTCAGACTGTCGTTGGAGGAAGGGTGTGTTGATAGGAACGATATTGGTGGTAATTTGATGCCGTTTCCTGTAGATCCTGCAGACTCAGGTGACTTCCCATCGCCAGTTGAGCTAACGTTGGACATTCTTTCAGTGGGATGATATGATATTAGTTCTTGCTCAAATCTAGCTGAACAAGGTAAGACGATTGGGCGCTAATGAGCTACTTCTCGTTGTTTGGCACAATTCGTTAAAATAAAAACAATCTACCGTCGATGATTTTTTGTGGACTTGTCTACATTATTGAAATCCTGCACGGCCAAGAGCCTTCTTTGTATTAGGCACGACATTTCATGAAATCTATTTTTCCTTCAGATTCTCCACATTTTGGAGCTTTTGACGACATCCGTAATGCAAAACTTTCCCGTCCTCATCCACGCTGTAAACTCCATAACCTAGCAGTTTGCGACATATTGGACATATCTGTCTACTTGATTCAATAGTGCAAGATTCTGCCTGTATATCCCAAATCTGGCCTTGCAATTTGAAGTTACCCAACTGGTGTAATTTGGATGCAATGCGCCCATCGTGAGAATTCTCTTGCATTTCTCTCAAGTTGTCGAACAAGAACTTTGAGAGTCTACTTAATGGAAAAGAGTTGGGAAGGCTCTCTAGAACTCTGTTGATGGACATTTTGGAGCCCTGAAGAGCCAATAACCGCTCGATTGACTCGAGGCTATCTTCCCAGCTCATAAGTAAGTCCTCAAGAAGTTTATGCAACAAGTTCTCTCCAGTTTTTAATTTCTTCGGCTGGTAGTAAATTTGGGAGCAGTATTCCATAGCTGAGTCCAAGTCATTCAATTGATTGTATAGCACATCCACCGATTTTTCATGTTCTCCAAGGCGTCTGTAAATAAAGACGGTGAATCTCAAAAACCCATCCTTACTGGTAGGGATGTTTTTGAGCAAGGTCCATGGTTCGTACAGATCATTCGCCTTCAAAAAGGAAAACAATTTTTGATAGTATAGGTCGTGAATAAGATCGCTCTCAGACTGTTGAGGATGGCGTTGTTCGCCTTTCTTCAACTTTTCCAAATATAACAAACACAACTTTGTGTGGAATTTACTGAGTGTTTTGTTTTCTGTGAGTTTCTTAACGATATCAATTTCCGCACTCATCCACTCCAAATATCTGATGGCAATGTCCTCCAACTTCAAAACCTGTTGAATGAAATTCAAGACCTTGGAGTTTTCATAGTTCTCACACTCGTAGGACTCATTCATGAATATTTGTTCCGTCATGGAGGTACTGGCTGATTCGTCCTCAGCCTCTAAAATAACCCAAAATGAAAACTCGAAAATGAGCTCTAGCTGGTCATTCGGCAACTTCGTTAGGTACTGTATAGTCAAATCGGGCCCCTTAACGAATTCCAAGTATTCAAGGTCATTACTGCTTGTATTCTTCACTTCCTCGTCGATGTGAGAGAGCTTATAAAGCATTTCCAAAGCATCTTTGTGCAAACCCCTACCGAAGTAGAAATCAAGAAGCTCCTTAATAAAGTTGGTTTGATGGTGAAGTTGGAATGCACCGGTATGGTTCCCATTGGAATTGGCCCCATCTAATAAGCACTCGTTAACAACCTTGGCATTACACATGTTGTTTGGTAATCTTAGCAAAGGACCCAACATCATGGGCTTGGTGTAAAAGTAACAAAGGAAAAGCGAGGTGTCAATCACTGATGCGATATTTTTGATTTGCGATTTGTATCCTTCAGCTGTCAAAAAAGGGTAGACGTCAAATGCAGAAATCTGGACACCTTTCCAAGAGATTGCGGCTTTTTCGCCTCCTGTGAATGCAAGGTTCAATCGCCGTTGATCCGTCAAGTACATTATCAACTGGTTTATTGCTTTGAAAAGTTTCCTGACGTTTTGGGATTTCAGGAACCCCAGGTTGCTTCCGTTGTTCGCTGGATGTATTCCAGACAGAGAAACATCCACAGATGAGGTGGCGTGTTTTGATTTCAGAGTTTCTGCTCCGTCAGCGTCAGTCCCAGAGTCGGTTGAATGCACTTTAGTAACAACAATATCTTCAAGAGAAACTCTCTTCACAGCATTGTGAGAAAATGATCTGATACTGAGAGACTCATTATCGATGTTTGGACCTTCTGCCTTGCTGAGGATTCTTAGCTCCCCATTCAAAAAATCAGGGAAAAGGGTCAAAATATCCCTGTAACTCAAGAGCCATTCAGATGCAATTTCAACTAATGCCTCATGATATTTGGCGTATGATTCAAACAAAATTATTGCTTTCTTGCGGTAAAGCTCTCGCAATACCAACTGCTTTCTTTTATTTGCGGTGGAAAGCTCTCCATCGGCTTGTTGGAAAAAAGGATCAATTCCATCTATGAGTTTCACAAGAGAGATGCTTTTATCCAATCCAATCACTTTCAAATCGTTCTTGGGATCCTTGACGTTCCCCTTTGATGACCCTTTTCCGCTAATACTCAAAAACTGTTCAATCTGTTTTTGATATCCAAGCGTGTGAAATTGGTGAATAACGCTGGGACCAGTCCTTGATGCGATTGAGACTGAATTCGAGTTTTTCGTGAAAATCAACTGACTGGAATTGAGTAAATGTGGGATACGCTGAATATAGTCTCCAGTAATGTAGTCAATGACCTCAAATCTTTTGTTGTAGACAGCTAATAAATATAATGGCGATATGAAACAAACAAACAAGGGAACTGAAGATAACTTTATGGCGGACTGGGTCAAACTCAGTTGTTCATTATCGTTGACGTCGAGTACCATGACCTGTGTGTCTTTTATCAAGAGCATGCGTGTTTGAGACACTTGTATCATCCACGTGGATGGCTCCGAAGAGCCTAAGCTGAAGTAGCTGAACGACGTGTTCTGTGTAAAAGAGTTTATGCTGTTTTCGTCTAGTGATAGTTTTTTAGTTTGAAAGTCATTCGTATCCAAAAGCAAAACCTCGTTAGCCATGCCAACGAGAAGATAGCGTCCCGGATTGACTTCCAGCGGGAACTTTTCTATGGTCTGTATCCTCTCTTTGAACGCTAAGTCCGCAACTAGATGAAGTTGCGGAGAGCCATAATCCTTGGAAACCTCGTAAATCGCGAGTCTTTTCTTAGCTCCGAAGTAGAACAACTTCTTTGAGGCCAATTCGACCGAGTTCGCAAAGGAGAAGCCGCTCGACTGGGGAAGCTCTTGAATAAGTTTTAAATTATTGCCTGCAACATCGAATACTTTAATATAAGCGGGGGTCGCAATTGCTAGTACTTCTTTGAAATCATTTGGCATGTGAATAGCAACTATCCTCTCAATGGGGAGGTTGTTATCACAAGCCCTCTTGAACGCACATTCCACGGTAAAGTGTGTCTTGTCATCGTCGGGAGGTGATGACTTGGTTCCAGCCTTAGGTACTGTAACAGCCTTGTACACAATTAAGTCACCATCAGTAGTGCCAACAAAGAGCTTTCCTCGCCTCGCATGGAGCAACGAAGATATTCGCAAAGAAGATTGTGGTAGTACTATTCGACCCGAAGGCTCTATGATGTCGATGTTCATATCTTTAGCAAAGAGAGGCTGCCGTTATTTTATTTACACGGAAAAAAGTTCAAATACGTTTTGTGTCGAGGTAATCTATACAGTGGACAAGAAGTTAATAACCCCCGAACAATATTTAACTAGAGAGTCCATCTCCTTGTCCGCATGGCTTGTGAATTTGTTCCACTCGTCCAAAGCGTTGTGAAGGTTTTCTTCGTCTTTGAAGCTGTGGATGATATCGCCATGGTTTCTCAAGAACATAGCAAAGATGGCATGATATAAATCGTAGTTCCTTCTCGTCGCTATGCCCTGGTTCAAAGCAGATACAAAATTCGACATCTCATCTAAGGGAGGGAATCCACTTAACGATCTGACCTCCATGTCAATGAGGGAAGGAGAAGCAGCTACCAAGTAGTTCAAGAAGGCTGTGTAATCCTCTCCTGCATTTCCTTCACGTAATAACTGGGTGAATTTTGATTCAAAAGCGTGGCCATTGCTGCTCTTCAACTTCTGTAATTTTGTAGCCTCAACCTCTTCCTCCACGTCGTCTTCTGGCTTGTGGTTGTAAACACGGCCCTCCGCTCCTGAAGTTCTGTCACCAACAGCTTCACCGGTCAAGTTCAAGAAGAACGGAGTTTTCTCGGGTCTATTTTTGGCAGACTCCTTTGCTTTGTTACGCTCTTTAACTGTGTCCAAGTGGAGAAGAGTGCTGAACTTGGTTCTTGCCTGCAGAGACAAAGTGACCAACGATGGCTCAATTTGATCGGCTGTGTTATAAGAGTTCAAATTCACTTCGGCGCTCTGGTCTTCGAGCGCACCTTCAATCATCGAAGCACCGCCGTGACCCGATACGTTTGGCAACATGATGGTTGCAAATTCTTCGTCTTCGACATGTCTCGTGGAAACAGGCTTGAATTGAGCTCTATTCGTCCACAAGGATATACCATTACCGGACACATGAGCTGTGGCCAAGTAATCTCCCAATGGAGAGAACTTGACTTGGGTCGCAACATTAGGCAAAAGTACTCCATCAATGCAACCTCCGGTAGGGATATCCCATGTTCTCAAAGTAGCATCCAAGGCAGTAGACACTATCCATCTACCATCTGGCGAAAAGTCCAAACTTGTAATTCTGTTTGAGTGGCCATATAAGACTCTGACGACTTTGTGAGTAGTTGTGTCGACAATGACGATACTCAAATCGTCAAGAGCCATAGCAGCCAACTCGCTGGATTTGTGAAACGTCATGAGCGTGATTGGAGCTTCCAACTGCAATTTTCCCAAGTACTTTGACTCTGAGAAGTTGTAGAAACCGACGACGCCATCCAAACCGCAACTCACCATCTTTCTGTTCATTCCGTCGATAGCGACACCGGTGACAGCTTTCTTGTGGAGCATGTACTTTTTACGCAATAATCCAGATTGAAGGTTGTAGACACCGATACCTCCAAGCGAGGAGCCCACGAGACCGAAATTGCCACAATGAGAAATGCCAACTGCTTTCACGAGTCCATTGTCAACCGTGTTCAAGTTGTGACGGCCAATTCTTTTAGTTCTCGAATTCCAAGTTCTAGCAAAAGACTCTTCGTCGTGTGCAGTGATTATATTTTCCCATTCGCCCTCCCTCACCTGTGATGAGCACATCGCGAATATCTCTGGTACTTTTTCGCGCATAGTTGGTCCAGCTTGTCTCTCTTTAGTCTTTTGAACTCTCTGCGACAACTCCTCTGCCTGTGCGTCCTTTCTCAACGAGAACTGCCAGAAGGATCTGTCCCTCGAGGCCGAGTAGATAAAATGGGACTTGTCTTCGTGAGGAAACTCTATTGTCAAAGGAGGAGCCGAGTGGCCACCTCTCGATCTCAAGTGGCGCGGAGAGGAGACAACGGCAGAATTAGATGTGGAGAGCGTGGGGTCAAATACATACTCCTTCAACGTGTTGTCACCACCATTCGTGACAACGATCGGTTGACCGTTCAAAAACTTTGCGTTGGCTACACCGCCGTGCATTTCGCGGTGAGCATTTCTCAACACGTGCACTCTGGTTCTTCTCTGCAAATCGTAGAAGTGCAAGTCACCGTTACTCATAGCTGCCACGAAGTGTGGACATCCATCAGTTCTGAAAGAGAGAGATACCACTTTGGCGGTACTGTCAGTGACAATCTTCGGACCCATGACCCTTCCCTTCTTCAAGTTGTACAAAATGACCTCACCTGTGGATGTTCCGACTGCCACAATATCCAATACCGGTGCGGCTTCAATACACGAAATGCTCGATCCAGTGAAATGCTGATCAGGCGATCTGAACAAGAGTTTGCCCGTACGGACATTGAAAATGAAAAGACCACCAGTAGTTGCAACGACAATCTTGTTCAAATACGTAGGAGGGTGAATCAAACCCATAATCACACCGTCGATTTCGGTGTTGATGTTCTTCAAGGAAGTGTAGAACTCGGTGGGGTACCTATCTCCAGCACGCTTCTTGAAAATGAAGATCTCGCCATCTGCTGCAGTTGCTATCAAGTAGCTACCAAATGTGATGACATGCGAGATGGTGCTCTTGGTGTCGCAAACTAATGTGTGCTCTAAACCACCTCTTTTGTAAATCCCAATCTTGTGGGAGAATGCAGCGAACACGTAGTGGTAGTGCGCCCAGAGGCAGGTGATTTTCGACTCGGTCTGCTCTTTGGAGATGAAGAGCAAGTTCAAGGTCGCAACGTCGTAAATTTGGAAGGCTCTACCAACGGATGTGACAACGTAAAACGTGGAACCCAAGGTACCTAATGCAAAGGGTATGTCATTCGAGACGTTTCCGATAACTCTGAATGGACTGAATATCTTCGAGGGCCTGGAAACAAGTTCCTGCTCCTTGACCTTTCTCTTTTTGTCAATGGTCATGGTGGTCGAGTTACTTGGATTTTTTTTTTTGAGAGCGTTTTGGAGGTGAGATGAGATGAGATGAGAATCCAAACAACACAATTATTGAGCGGCGACCTTTAGTACTTAGATAGTAATTAGTTAAGCACGTTAGGTGTACAGGCCTAACTGAATGCATTTAACGCGAATGTAGGTCTTTGGCATCTTGACCGTTGCAGGGTCTTCTACGGTAGGAATGAAAAAATTGATCGGTACTTTTTTGCCAGGATGACTTCCAAAAGAGAAGGTGAACCCACCGACGGCAATGAAGTCAAAAAGCAACACGTATATGACAAGGGAGTTGCTCCGATCAAGGCGGAATTCATTGTGCACGCGGAAGTGAGACCAAGGATATACGACGACGACGAAGCTGAGGGTGGGGAAAGAGAAGAAAATGAGGGACCTAAGAAAAGTAAGAACAAGAAGCAGAGAGGTCAAAACAAGAATAGAGACAACAAGCAAGGCGCTCCTATTCTCCGCTTGTGCTCTACTGTTTTGGACCCGGACAATATCAAAGTTTGCAACTTTGGCGCTGATCAATGTCGTAACACTCACGATGTTGAGCTCTACCTCCAAAGCAAGCCTGATGATATCGAGGGTGTTTGCCCCGTGTTTGAAGCGCTCGGCTACTGCCCAACCGGTTTGAAATGTAGGTGGTTGTCATCGCACTACAACAGGGAAACTCAGAAGCTCATTAAAGACTTGGAAAAGCTTGAGAAGGAAAGAGTATTAAACTGCGAGGTCAACAAAATCATCACAGAGAGCAAGAATTTGTTACAAAAGAAGAAGTATGTGTTTGAGAGTTCGGAGAGAATTGTCCCATGGTTAGACGGTATGGTCGGACAAGTCAACGCACCAAAGAAAGGTGTGGATGAGGCACCTAAGCCAGCGGAAGGACAAGAAACCAATGCTGAAGATTCTGTCAAAGATAAGATGGCCACTTATGTGGAAGCTCCTTACAAACCATCAGAGAAGAAAAGAATCTACCTCAAAAACGCCAAAATCGTGTCACCATTGACAACTGTGGGGAATTTGCCATACCGTAGGCTCATGAAAACATTGGGAGCTGATGTGACGTACTCCGAAATGGCACTCAGCATTCCATTATTACAAGGAACCAATGCCGAATGGGCATTACCAAAGGCCCACAAGTCAGAATACCCTGGATTTGGTGTGCAGATTGCTGCTTCTAAGCACTTTGCTGCTACCAAGGCTGCTGAAGTTATTTACAAAGAAACCACCGACGTTTCCGAGATCAACTTGAACTGTGGTTGCCCTATCGATTTGTTGTACCGCCAAGGTCAGGGCTCCGCGTTGATGGACCAGCCAGCTCGTTTGGTCAGAATTTTGAAGGGTATGAACTACGCATCTGGAGACATCCCAGTGACCGTCAAGATAAGAACTGGTACCAGGGATGTAAAAAACACTGCTGAGCAATTGGTGTCACGTATTTTGGAAGAAAATGATGTCGCAGCTATCACTTTGCATGGACGTTCTAGACAACAGAGATATACTAAAGAAGCCGACTGGGATTACATTGGACAGGTTGGTAGGACTGTCACAGTGTGGAACAACAAAAAATTGGATGACAAGGAGAGGAGCGATACTCAGCCAACCTGGTTTGTTGGAAACGGTGACGTTTACACGTACGAGGACTGGCACAATGCCGTGAACACAGAGGGTATCGACTCGGTTATGGTTGCACGTGGAGCTTTGATCAAACCATGGATCTTCGAAGAGGTGGAAGCTCAGCAGTACTTGGACAAGTCGGCTTCCGAGAGGCTTGAGATCATGAGACAGTATTCTAAGTTCGCGATTGAGCATTGGGGTTCGGATGAGTACGGTGTCAACCTTGCACGTAGGTTCATGTGCGAGTTCATAGGGTTCACGCATAGATATATTCCTGTTGGAATCTTGGAGCGTTTACCACCAAAGATCAACCAAAGACCACCTCAGTGGAAGGGGAGAAATGCGTTGGAAACTTTGTTAGGGTCTGACGATTACAAGGATTGGATCAAGATCACAGAAATGTTCTTGGGGAAAGCCGGTGACACTTTTAACTTCACTCCTAAGCATAAGAGTAATGCTTACGAAAAGTCATAGAATTCTACGGAGTTCAAATAAACATTTGATATATTGGATACGTACGCTTGCTCCTAATTTTACTTGCGAACTTAAGCTCTCTTCGTAGCTCTTGACGCGACATTCTCGTAATCCTTCGTCAATGAGCTGGCTTGATCCTTCAAGATTTCCAAGTCTTGGTCCTTCGATGCCAATTCAGCCTTCAATTTGGCAATGTCAGCGCTGTCCTCTTTCTTGGATGACCCAGTCCCCTTGGCCAAGTCCAACTTGTCCTTAGTATTGATCAACTCAGCCACCAAAGAGTACACCCTGGTAATTGTCAAGGTCAAGAATAAAGTGAAGCCGCACAAGTACATGTTTCTTTGCGCGTAGAATCTTCTCGCCTGGATCTCGGCCCTATCGTTTACAACTCCAGCAACCGCGCTGTTTCCTGGGGTGGCGGCACGCAACTCGGACTCCACACTGTAAACGCGGTTGACAGAGTCAATGAACAAGACCAAAATGAAGCCGAGAATGCACTTGACGGCAATTTGGAATTGTTCACTGCGGAACGGTGCCAGAACCGTCATCAAGATAGACCTCCTGATCTTTCTGGGGTATGGCATAGACAAGACGGTGAAGAACACCATCTCAAACACCAACAAACCGAACACAAGATTGTAATACAACGCCATTTTAGTTCAATTGAGGAAAAAGAAGTTGTTAGATCTTTTAGTTTCTATGTTCTTGCAGTCTTTTCGTAGCAAACTTATAAAAGACATGCACGTGATACGAATAATGTTTGCTTTTTTAGGAGAATGCTGTGATTGTGATAAATTGTGTGTATTAAGATTAATGTACGTAATTGAAATGATGTCTGGCAATTCTAAAGTCCAATGGATACCTTGAAAGTGAAAGTGACCAAAAATGGAAGTGTGATCCAGAGAATGGAATACTGAGCAATGAGGCAGATGGCTAAACAGTCCATCTGCAAATGGTCCTCAGCGTTGGGATCTGTGTAAAAAGCAGTGAAGTAGACGAGGGCGGTAGCACTAGGCAACCCAAATTGTAAAACACTAATAAACCTCATTATGATATCATCATACCATCCAGCCTTGTAAAGTCCCGTGCTGAATCCAACACCGATCATAGGCAACAACACAAGTCTGCACGCTGTGATCATCACAGCGGTCTTCCAGAAACCCTGGGGCATGCTCCTAACTTGTAAACGAGCAATCGTAGCCCCCAAAAGCATAAGACCGAGAGGAACAGATGCATTTCCAATATAACTTGCCAAATCTATGATGAATGACAACGGGGGTTGCTTATCAGGGGCAGGACTAATATGAAAGTTTGACGTCTCGACAAACAAAGCCCTCAATGGGGGCGACATAGCGATTATAAGTGAAATAATCAAGGAAAGAGAGTTTGGAGTCCTAAAGTTTTTCGCTGTCTGGAAGAGATATGCCTTGACTTTAGCACCCTTTGTAGAGGGCTTGGTGATGGTGTTTAAGCTCTCATGGTCACTTTCTTCGGGCATCACGGGAGCAGCACTCGCGTCCACTATACCAGAGGGCATCCTCTCGATTTTTTTCATTTCTTCAAACTCTGAATATTCCTGAATAACATGAGACATGTCTTCGGGCTTCTGTTTACGCATGTCTGTAGATCTAGTACGCGATAAACTGAGTGACGTCTGGGAGTTCAAGCTTCGCGAAGTGGAACCTCTTCTTTTCAACACCTCTGCAGGTGAGCGAGCCATCAAAAATTCATCATGCTGCTGATTTTCTCTTTGGTTTTCAGTGTCCAAACTAGCTGAACCTGAAGTAACAGGCTCGCTTTCTTCCTCTTTCTTCTCGGTGTCATCACTTTGGATTCTGTTTTCTTCGTCTGCTAAGATTTCGTCACGGAAGTCCCATTGCACAAGCTTGTAAAGACCGCAACTAAATTGGTACAATACCTGAGATGCTAAGAAAATACAGACGTACGCGACACCCTTGTCACCTTGTTTCTGTGTCAACACCACGTCACCCTTCGATAATGTTTGTAAGTATGCAATAGGCAAGTCAGAAATGTTGGGGAAAAGTCCCACCGAGATGAGTCCCCCTAGCCATCTCCGTGGAGATTTTGTTATTATGCTAGTGGCATAAGCAAGAAGTCCTCCCGTCATGATCAACACTGTACCTGAGAGAAAGAGTATACCGATATCCTTTATGTCAGAGCTCTTCAAGTTGGCAATGATGTTGTTGAAGATCAAACACGGCATGATAACCGACACAACAGCATTAGAGATATCACGGCATGTTGTCACTGTGAAAATGTTCTTTTTGGCTAAGTAGAATCCAGCGGCGATGATGAAGTAGATCTTGAATATTGGCTTCACGGAAGTGTATATGACTAATCCTATAGGAAGCGACATTCTTGTTGGTGTATTGGCTTTCTATTAGTACTCAAGTCCTTTCATTCAGATCCCTGGTTAAGAGTCATGTATCGAAAAATTATTTTGGGAAAAGCTAAATTGAAATGCAGTACGGAAAGATAGCTCTGTTTCCCCGCTTTCGATTAGTTGAGCGGTTCGATGTGCTTTGGTGCACATCAAGCGTCTTTTGGATATGGTATTTGTCATCGCTGCAACTCGTGGGTCGGGTGAAACACCAATGGGATAAACTACCACAATCACACCACCCAACAAGACTTGACAGACATGGCACAATAAAAAGCGTGCTACAATCTGAGTTTTTATCAGTGCTCATTAATATAATAGCTAAAAGGAATACAGCGTTAATGGGTGCGGATGTACGCACGGGTGTTTAAAATAAGAAGAAGTGAAGGTCGTGCAGTTATTGGTGTTGTTGCTCTCAATTATTGATTCATAAAATCTCAGCATTTCACATACGATAAGGTCTTCTTCAGTCTGTCATTCATCGTAGGAAAAGGACTGTGTCGTCCAACAATTGAGACAACTTTGTCGATTTCATAGATGATTTTTGTCTTGCCTATTTGCGCAAGCTCAAGCTCCTCGAAAAGCTCTTTCATGTCTTCTTCCTCCATGTCAAGGTCGTAGTCATTTTGCGGCTCATTATCTGAGAAGACAGAGTCTCCCAGTAACGATTCTGAGTCTCGACAGTAGGAAGCATCCAGTAACGTACTGGGTGATGATGCTTGTGACATCATGCCGGATTTCGCGAAGCGTGTTGTTCTTTCCGGGGACCTGAGAGGTATCCCGAACTGTTGTTCGTGATTGGACTGCCCCATCTCTTGATTAATAGTTACTAGATTTGGTTCTGTGTTTGCGTCGAGCTGAAGTTGTGAAGGGTTGGAATATTGTAAATAGTCACTCATACTCGTAGTTCCCATCGTTCACTCTCCTGACGTTCAAGCTCAAGAATGAGGGTGTGTGTACAACAGTAGGACTAATAGATCTTCTGTGGATTGTGATTGACTCTTAATTCCAGTGCAAGTAGGATATTGGGGGGAGCCGTTTCAACGTCGTTTCACGTTAGTAGAGTACAAATGGAATCATTCATAGATCGATGAAGTACCTCATTATATATAGAAGTATTAACTAGGAACAGGCAGCTGCAAATGAAACTTTTTGCTGGCTACGGAAACCCCTTTTTGGGACACAAATTGTACCATTTTTACTTAGACTTCCTATCTAGGAAAGCGAGCTCAACCACAAAAGGAAAAAACTTACTCGTAGCCTTGGGTTCTTATCAGACCAGAAGCAAAGACCGCGGTGCGAGGACTTACATTACGCGACTGGTAGGAAAGTGCGACGTGACGATTTGATGTACGAGCTCACATACATTGTGTGTGGCCTACTTTTATTGTTGTAGGGGTGTAATGCTGAACCCCATTGTACTTGTATATGGTAGGAAGGCGATCGTGATGCAAAAAGGGAATAAATCCTCAATTGCGTTATAAGTGCACAGGGGCTATTCACATATTTCAACCTTTCGGAGGCTTGCTTCCATTTCAGTCATACCGAAGTCATGAAGTAATCAGAAACTGAGTCGAAAATTAACTCCTTGCGTAGAAGTGAAAGTACACGTAAACGCCACGGTACTGGCAATGATAGACTATTAGATCTCTTTGAAGTTGGTACCTGGTGTACAGGTCACTCTCCAGCTGCAAGGCACATCTCTCAAAAACCTACCGAGTGGGATTTCATGCATGTAGTACACTTCGTATACTTCGACTACATTCCCGGATTGGAAATTTTAAAAAATTTTAGGTTTGTGCACAGGCACGGATCAGGAGCAGCATTAGCGAGGAAGTAGAACCGACTACTCTTTTCCAAGCTCCAACGATCCTGGTCTATTTGAACTTGGCCACAGTATGGGCACACGGAATCTCCTTATGCCCGTTGACATGTGGACTGCGAGCAATGCACGTAATATGTATGCACTGAATTGGTTTCGAATGTATGTGCATGCCGATCGATCTGATCTATAAATATCCACAACAAAAATCAAACAGGTGCGAGCGATGGCAAGAGGCTTTCCAACAGCCGCAATCTTCCAAAGTGAGGTCTTGCTGTAGCAATTAACACTTCACTTTTATTGCCCTACTTCCAAACTAGATCGTAGCATTGAAACTATGTATCTTGATTACTTCCGTCAATTTCCGAAGGTGACATGATGGTGCTTCTGTGCGCGCAAATTTCATTAACTACGGATCTTCTACAGATCTCTTGGTGTCCATTTATCCAGTGGTTGTGCACGCAAACTATAGACTTAATTCTTGGACTTCTTTTTAGGTGGGCGATCGTCTTTAGGTGCGTCCGATTGCTCCTCCTCATCGGAGTTTGAAGCGGAAACATCCGAATCGAATTCTTCAGCCACATCTGAATCAGAGCCCGAGTGGAAGTCATCATCGGCACTTTCCTCTTCGCCAGCACTGCCCATGTCCACGTCACCATCATCGTCATCGTTATCGGCCGCCTCGGTCATAGCCTTAGCCATCATAGCCTTCGCAATCTTTTCTTCGTTCTTCACTCTCAAACCCTTCTCAACACAGAACTTTTCGATGTTCTCCTGCTCCTCTCTATCTATGCTACCAAAAATGTGGCCCTGGTTTGACGACTTCAAGCTCACCTCAAAGTCGAAGGTCCTCAGTGCAGATACACCACCACCTGTTCTGGACATTGTGATACTGCTAATCTCGGAGTAAGGAATGTACACAGTAGGTTTAGTAACAAAGAGGAAGCATCTGTCCAAAGGATAAAGGTAGCCTTCAGATGCTTTCAACGAGCATGCAATACCTGGTTGCGCAAATCTGGATTGGAATGAACCGGGTACAATCAACCTGCGTTCAGTCAATCCTTTGAAGCAGTGAGACATGACCAAGTGTGTAGAAGCATCGTACGTCTTTTTCAACCTGTCCTTGTACTTGCTCTCGTATTCCTCATTAGACACGTTCAACTCCAACTCTAACTCTTCCTCCTTGGCAAATTGCAAGACCAAGAATGGGTACCGTGTTTGTCCCTGTCTTAATGGGGGATCGATCTGTAAGACAATGATGTGGTGCGTTTCATCTGGCTTTGGCAAAGAGAAGATTCTTTCGATCTGCTTGTACTGTATCTTGTAATCATATGTCTTACCACGCAACCTCAATGAGGTTGGGTACATGTCAATGTCATAACGACCTCTAGGAGTTAAGAACAAAACGTCACTGAAAGAAACGATAGCTTCGCCCGACACCTGTCCGATATCAGCCTTGTCCTTCAAGTGTTCATAGAAGACAGTAGCTGCACTGATTTCTTCAGTTTCCTCTTCCTCTACACCCTCCTCGTTCTTCACCGTCTTGGTTTCACCATCGACAGTCCCTGGCACGTAGAATCTCATTTCAACCAACTCGTCACCTGCATTGTCGTCATTTTCCAAGTTCAACTCGATCGAAACTTCGTTTTTACTGGTCAAGTTAGAGTTGCTGATTGCCGTGTAGGGAATCTCAAAGTCCGGTTTGTTGTTAACTTGGAAAATCAATTCGTTTCTTGCCAAGTCGGTTGTACCCCAGTTCCAGCCTCTCAACGAGTGTTCCCTATGCTCCAAATTCAAATGGAAGTTCTTCTGTAACTCCTGTTTCAATTTCGAGAATTCCTCGACATCGAAACCATCCAACATCACCACTCCCTGGTTTTTTGTTTGGACCCTCAATTCGTAACCTCTGGACCCGCGAGACCACAGCGAAGTCAATATTTCTTCAGAGGGGAGCAAGAATGGCTCTCTGTTGACATTGCTAGGTCCAGCAGCCTTCCAGCCCAAGCCCGAGTCTGCAATACGCATACGCCCAGCACTCCGCGACTGGTTCAAATATATTCTTTCAAAATCCGTGTTCACCATGTTGTTGTACTTCTAATACTCCATCAACATTTTTTCACCAACGCGTAACGCGACAAAATCACAGTGCGACATTACAATCTGTTAATGTCGTCATAGCAAGATCGCAAACACAAGTGGGGAACGAACCACTAAGTAATGAGACAAGATTGCTTATGGAATGATTGACGTTTGTCGCCGACTTTTTGTCATAACATGATTCTTTGATAAATTCGCCAATACACTTGGACTCTCATGACGTAAATCCGGTACCGGCAAGAAAAAATGATCAATGACTCAGTTTTTCAACTGTCGGGCAGTAATTTTCCAATTCAATCACTACGACTAAAATGGCTTTAAAGAAGGCAGGTATTTTGGGAGCTACTGGCTCTGTTGGACAGCGTTTCATCTTATTGTTGGCTAACCATCCTGAGTTTGAGATCCACGCCTTGGGTGCGTCTTCTAGATCTGCAGGAAAGCCTTACAAAAACGCTGTCACTTGGAAGCAGACGGAATTATTGCCTTCAAAGTTTGAAGAGCTTGCCGTAGTGGAGTGCAAGCCAACTGGCTCCTTTGCTGAGTGTGATGTTGTCTTTTCTGGTTTGGATGGAGACATCGCTGGTGACATCGAGAAGGAATTCGTGGACGCCGGCTTGGTTGTCATCTCCAACGCAAAGAACTTCAGAAGAGCTCCAGATGTTCCTTTGATTGTCCCTATCGTCAACACTGAGCACTTGTCTGTTATTGAAGATAAGGTTCAGGCAGCACGCAAAGCAGGTGAGAAGAAGCCAGGTTATATTATCTGTATCTCGAACTGTTCCACCGCTGGTTTGGTAGCCCCATTGAAGCCTTTGGTAGACGCTTATGGTCCAATTGACCTTCTCACCACTACTACTTTACAAGCGATATCGGGTGCTGGTTTCTCCCCTGGAGTTCCAGGTATTGATCTCCTTGACAACATCATTCCATACATTGGCGGTGAGGAGGAGAAGATGGAGTGGGAAACCAAAAAGATCTTGGGTGGCATCAAAGACGGTCAATTTGCTCCGTTGTCCGAAGATGAGATGAAGGTTAGCGCACAGTGCAACCGTGTTGCTGTTATTGATGGTCACACAGAATGCATTTCTTTCAGATTTAAGAACAGACCTGCTCCATCTACTGAGCAGGTGAAGCAAACCTTGCGCAACTACGTCTGCGAGGCCACTACTTTGGGATGTCACTCTGGTCCAAAGCAGACCATCCACGTCTTAGAGGAAGAGAACAGACCACAGCCAAGATTGGACAGGAACAGAGACAACGGATATGGTGTTTCCGTGGGTAGAATTAGACCTGACCCTGTTTTGGACTTCAAAATGGTTGTGTTGTCGCACAACACCATCATTGGTGCCGCTGGTGCAGGAATCTTGATTGCTGAAGTTTTGCTCAACAAAAACTTGTTATAGATTGAATGCATATTTCTGGTTAAAGTATGAGTTTGTAATTTTTTTTGTACATAAAGCTGCAAAAATTGATGCTTGATCATGTTCACGTGGACAACTTTGAACACATCAAATGTGTAGATGAACATGTATTTGAGCTATTCACCACGCGTTCAAGCGACGAGAGCGAGAACCTCGGCTACGTCGACAGAACTAGCAACATCCTACAAGTTGAATTGGAAACTGTTGGCATCGATTTAAACATCCATCAGTCATTGACTTCACTTTCGTCAACAACCCAAACTTCCTCCACAGGATTTGTGTGCTGGAAGACGACAATCCGATTGGCTGATTGGATTCTCGGATACGAGAAATGCCCCTTTTACCCATATTTCAAGGATAGAAATGAGCTTACTGTACTTGAACTCGGAGCAGGCACTGCAGGAGTGTGTGCATCGACGTTAGGACCAAAATGCGCTCGTTATATTGCAACTGACCAGAAGCATATCCTCAAGCTACTCAAGAAGAACTTTGAGGAGAATGTCAGCCCCCGAACTTACGATTGGTCAGACACAGTTTCTAAGAAGAGCTCCAATAAGGCGATCATCGATATTATTGAATACGACTGGGAATACTTGGCTCTTGGTTTGCACACCTACAGATCGCTAGAAACGCAACACTTACCTGACTTGATCATAGCATGTGATACCATTTACAACGAGTTCCTAATTCCCCATTTTGTTGCCGCATGTAAGCAACTAATGGGGAAGACTACTGGAGTATTGGTGGGTCTACAACTTCGCGAACCTGAGGTGATCGAGGCCTTTCTTGAGGAAGTCATCAATTCAGACTTGCAACTCTATGCTGTTCCGGTGGAGCTTTTAGGAGACAAGCTCACTAGAGGGTTTGCCGTATACTATTTTATTTTGTAGTGTACGTTCTCCATATATACGTTGGAATTGAATTTCGTAGCACATCACGAAAACAAAAAACAAGATTTCAAACATCATTGTCCACTACGCGCTGTAATCATTGCCAAAGTCTCCCCAGATAGATTTATCTGTGAAAACGTGCACTGAGAACACTTAGGTCTTGACGTCAGATATAGATGTCTTCCGTTTTTGGAGCTAGTGCGAAGTTCAACGATGGTAGGAAGACATTCAACAACAACGCTGGACAAGGGCAAGGGAATTACAAGGAAAATAGGAGAAGTGGCAATGGACCAGGTAACAGGAAACCGTTTGTACTCAACGGACAAGCTCAGAATAAAAACATCAAACCGGAGAAGAGGAAGAATGAGCGAAAGGTGAACCCAAAGGGTACTTCGAAGAACGAGATGGTGGAACAGAATGAAAGTTCTGAACCTTTGGACATTCCCACAAATATCATTCCCAGACAGGCCCCAGAACAGATGCAATCGTATACGCGGGAAGATGTCACGAAAACGGGACCCATAGTTAAAAATCCTGAAGCGTTGGGGTTCAGAAGAAAAGCGGCCACTGCAAGACCAGTTCCAAAGTTTTTATTGTCACAACCTAGATTGTTGCAGACCCCCGTGTTCATCCAAAATGACTGGGACAAACAGAACCAACACAGGATGTTGATGCGGGAGCAGGCTAGTAATGGTTCTGACGTACAAGGATTATATGAGGAGTTTCAGAAGCTGAGGGAGGTCGAGAGAAAACAAATGGAAACCTTAGGCTTGGTCGATGCCGAGAATACTAGAAAGGAGTTGACTGACGCCATCCTGTTCTTAGGATCGTGTACGGACATGTGTCCAATATTTGAGAGAGTTAGGAGATCCTTGGAAAATAATGTCAAGAACTTGGAGAAAGACCCCGCAACGCAAAAGATCTCACGCGAACGGGCAGTCAAAGCGTTTTCGAGACCCGCTGCAGGACAACCACCTCCTTTACCATCCGACGTCAGGCCTCCACATGTATTGGTGCAAACTTTGAATTACTTGATCGATAATATAGTGTACCAACTCCCTGAAGCACACTCATTCATCTGGGATCGCACAAGATCGATACGACAAGACTTCACCTATCAAAATTCTTTTGGCCCCGAGGCAATCGACTGTAATGAGCGCATTGTTCGTATTCATTTGTTGTCCCTCCACATCATGGCTGGGAGTGACGTCGAATTCTCGCAACAGCAAGAACTAGAGCAGTTCAATAAAGCGCTCCAGACTCTTATTGAAATCTATGATGACGTGAGAAATCACGGTGGCAGGTCTCCAAACGAACCAGAATTTAGAGCCTACCACCTCCTCAGTCACCTCAGGGATCCAGAGTTGGAAAGGGAGATACAGAATTTACCGGACTACATTTACCAGGACAGAAATGTGCAGTTGGCTTTGAAGTTAAGAAATCTTGTCTCCCAAAATAATATTGTCGAAAGGGGCTACTCGAACTCCGTGAGCGCCCTCAATATGTTTGTTGAGTTCTTCCGTACTGTCTATGGCGAAGAAACTCCGTTCCTTTTTGGTTGCCTATTGGAAACTCGTTTCAACGAGATCAGGTTTTATGCTCTTAAGTCTATGAGCCGGAGTTATCACACGCGAGGAAAAGCATACTCCGCAGAAGTATTGAAAGAGTTGCTAGGTTTTGATTCAGTTGAGAAGCTAATCGAATTCGTTCGGTACTACGAAATTGATATTGTTAATGATGAAGGTAATGGTGAGGTATTGGTTGACTTGTTTAATAAAGAAAAACTTGCAACCAAATACAAATTGAACTCGTTCCATGACAAACCAAAAAAATTACAAACGTATTCGGCACAGTTGGATGCAAAGATCAAAGGAAAGTCGCTAAAAGAATTCATAAATCAAGGCTTGTCTAACAGGAATTTGGGTATCAAGCTGCAAAAGGTTTTTAATGCTGATGATGTTTGGAAGATGAAAAGAAATAATGTGCCCGTTGCAAAACCGCAACAGGTGGACGTGAAAAATGTACAAAGGGCAGTTCATCCAGAACTGAAAGATACTAACTCAATACAGAAAGTGCCGTTCTTTCAGAACACAAATAATGCCAGTTTTGGATCAAAAGCATCACTTTTCGATAACATAACGCCGCAACCACAAGTGCCTAGAGTGTTGATCAATAACCTGCCACTGTCGTTGCCTCAGTCAACTTTCACACAGCCGCAAGCTACTATCTCCAACACGTTCAATGCCTCACAACCAAAACAAACCAAGATTGATCAAACGAACTCAGCCTTCACAGCAAGAAGAGCTATACAATCAATTCCTGTACTTGAGGTACCTGTTGAAAACAAACGCACGATTGAACCTCCAGCTGCTCAACAACATGCGCCGTTCTCATTTGGAAAACCACAGGCAGATAATTTGAATCCTATTCCATTGATATCAGGGAGTACGGAGGTCACCAAGGTGGAAAATGTTCCCAAAATTAGTGAGCCGGTTAAGAAGCTCAGTGATAGCCGGTTATTTCCACAAGCATTGCAGGAAACATACGAGTGCATGATGGCACAGGTAGTACAGCAGGAGTTGTGTATTATATTACCGCAACTACTTGAAACTCACCGAGTCAAAAGGAAGCGTCAACAAATCATAGAATTGCTTGGGAACGAACTTTACCTGGCTTTCGCCTCAGAAATAATATACCAAGAGGCAATGGAAGCTAAAGCCGTGGTATTCTATGAGTCTAGATTGAAGAGAAGTGCACTCAAGTTGATAAGCTTGGCTGGGTCCCGTTTAAAGACTAAGCACGATTTGCGTCGTAAAAAGGAAGAGGAGTTGAATGCCATTCATTTTGGACCTTCCCTGAAGAGGCGGATTTCTGTGTCCTCTATAACCTCTCCAACGCATTCATTACTGAAGAAAAGAAGGTTGGCTTCACAAAACATCAATGTGACATCAATTGCACGGAGACAACAAGACATCCAAAAGCTTTGGGCGCCTCTTGATCTCCACGAATTTCTTCAACGTTGCTCAGACCACACGAAAATAAAACATGGATTCCACGCAACGACATTGCAGTTCCTTGTTATTGTGGAGAATTGGCAGCTGTCATATTCCAAGTGGATGAACACCAAGTTACTGTTGAAGGCGAACATGGAGAAGGGTATTTACGAAAAGAGGGTTGTGAATCACAAGCTTTCCTTGAATATCACGAGTTTACCAAGCAACAACTACTTGAATAAAGAGTTTTTCTCGAAGACCGCATTTGTGTTGTTCGAGTGCGGTGCCACCTCAGCTGAGAGGGGGTCGAAGACCATTGATGAAAAATTAGCCAAAGATCGTTCCGTTCTAGCGAAGATAGCGTCATTGGCAAATAGATACAGCTACCATAAAGTGAAGATTTTGGTCGTTTTCTGGGACGCTACAGAATCCAGAAGGGACCGCGAGCAGATCTCAAACGCTCTTGATTTGGAAACGGTCAGTAAAATCGACAACATTCAAAGCGTCAGTCTTTGTGACATGGCCAATCCAGAAGAAGACATCAATGTCGATTTGAGGGATGCTTTCACTGAGCTTGGGAATTCGTACACCGGAGAGCTCAGTGCACGTGGTAGGAGGAGGTACGCACAAGGAGCGAAAGAAGAGCGTTCGAGATTTCAAACAGTTGAGAGCACGGAAACCAAAGAGAAGGAGTCCCTTGTGAAAGCGCAGGAGGACAAACTTTTGCAGCAAGCGAAGCGGAACAGACAGTACGATTACTTGAAAAACCATGTCAACTCCAGCATCAACACTCGGGAGTCATCCCTTTCGCATTCGTACCAGAATTCAGCCAATTCCTCTTTCCAACAGCCGAACAGATCCCTCGTGGCTCAGTTCTTACAGAAAAAGCACGACAGAACCAATTATTCGAACAGTTTTGGTATGAGTTCCACAAACAGTACATTTAACAACGCATCGATACTAACGGGTTTCGGGCAAGGAGTTGTGAGAGAGAGTACGCCGACCGCATCACCTAAATTCAAGGCTCCCCAATTTGAAAAGCCAGCAGCACGGAATACCCAGCTGTTGTCTGACTTGACTCAAAACATAATGGCGAAATACAAGAAGAAGAATAGCTGAAACGCCGAATGCATCATATAGAGCATTACTTAGATAATGAATTTTAACTACATGTAGAAGATGTGACACGAAAGGAGTACCATAGTACAGAACCGTTTGAGGACTCTCAATTGAATGCTCCTATCTTGTACTTTTCGTGAAACAATTGGTCACCGAGGTACTAATTTTGGCTTCCGATCGTTCCTTGATTTGGAAATCAATAGTCGTGCTCGTGCACCTTTTTTGAATTTTCGTAAGCGGAAAAGATACCACGAAACCAAACATACATACTAAATCACCGCACTGGTTCTAGGCTGTTAGTTCACGTAAAGTCGCCGGCAAACGCAACATTCTAATCGTGTAAAGAAATATGGATCTTTTGAAAGACGCGGCCAAGAACATTAACCTTTATGATGTAAAGGCGTATGTCCGCAAGGCGCAGAATGGTATGTCCATGAAATCTTGACGACCGAGATCGTACTAACACAAACAGTGGCTATGAACTTGACGGAAATGGAAGCCAAGGTCCGCGAGGCAACGAACAACGAGCCTTGGGGAGCTTCCACCAGCTTGATGGCACAAATTGCGGCAGGAACGTACAACTACAGAGAGAGAGAGGAAATCGTGGGTTTCATCTTCAGACGTTTCACGGAAAAGGCAGCCAATGAGTGGAGACAAATCTACAAATCGTTGCAATTGCTCGAGTACTTGATCAAGAATGGATCGGAGAGGATAATTGACGACGTGAGAGCAAACTTGTCTTTGATTCTGATGTTGAAGTCTTTCCACTACATCGACTCGAAGGGAAGAGACCAGGGAATCAACGTCAGGAACAGGTCCAAGAACTTGATTGCGTTGTTGGGAGACGATGCTTTGATCAGATCGGAACGTAAGAAGGCTAAAGTGAATGCGAACAAGTTCGGAGGTGTTAGCAGCTCTGCCTATGGTGGTGTTACATCTGCCCCCGCTGGCCGTACATACGGTGGAGACGATGATGACTTCACTAACAGAGTCTATGGAGATGGTGGAGTCTACGGAGAGAGATACGACGACCCAGCCGCGGCGTACTCGAACGGTAACTCTGGTGCCACAAACGACCAGTATGAAGAGTACGATGTTGCTCCAACTTCTGGGTCTTCCAAGCCAACTACAGGTTCGACGAACGTAAATGCCACCTCGTCTAAGGCAAGCAAATCCAAGCCACAACCAAAGCAGCCTGAGGCCGACTTATTGGGAGATTTGTTGGGCGGTCCAACTACTGCGGCCCCTCCTTCTACTGCGGCTGCTGATGACGATGATGACGATTTCGACGACTTCCAGGCCGCACCATCTCAGCCAAGCAAACCGAATGTTGCTAACAACTTGGCCAACTTGTACCAGTCGCATCCACAACAAAATTCCAACCAATTCAACACGCCACAGCAGTCGTTCAATTCAACGCCCAACTATAACCCCCAACAGACGTCTGCTCAAGCTGTGAAGGTTTCAGGGACTTCCAACAATGACGCCTTCTCTTCGTTGTTCTCGTCTGCGAAGACGAAGACCAAAACGACCCCAACTTCAAACACTACCACTACGAATGCTCCAAAGCAATCTACTGGTGACGATTTCTTTGGTGACTTTAGCTCGAACGGTGACCCGAAACCAGCAAATTCACCTGCCAAGCCTGCTGCTAACGGTGAGATAGATTTGTTGAGCTTCTAAATTTATTCGTATATTGTTTTAACCTATGAGGGAGATCTGTGTAGCAAAAAATTCAAGTATTTGAGAAACGTTTTTCTATTTTTCTTTGGAATTTTATATTCAAGTCATAATGTTCAGATCCGCTGTTTCCACATTCAAGCCAATTGGCGCTACCAGATACTTCTCGTCTTCCATGAGTGCCCTTGGCTCCAAGGTCTTTTTCAATGTTTCGATTAACGGTGAGAAGCAAGACCCAATTGAGTTTGAGTTGTATGACGATGTTGTTCCAAAGACCGCTGAAAACTTCAGAGCCTTGAGTACTGGTGAGAAGGGCTTTGGCTACGCCGGATCCATTTTCCACAGAGTTATCCCACTGTTCATGTTGCAAGGTGGTGACTTTGAAACTGGTAAGGGTTACGGTGGAAAGTCCATTTACGGAGCTAAGTTCGCAGATGAAAATTTCGACATCAAACACGACAAGGTTGGTCTCTTGTCTATGGCGAATGCTGGTCCAAACACTAACGGCTCGCAATTTTTCATCACCACTGTCCCTTGCCCATGGTTGGATGGAAAGCACACCGTCTTCGGTGAAGTCACCAAGGGTTTCGAAGTTGTCAAGAAGATCGAAAGCTTTGGAAGTTCCTCCGGTCAGCTCAGAGCTCCTGTTGTTATCGAGGAGTCTGGTGAGCTTTAAGCGTCTCACACATTATAGCTTCAATGAATAGTTCAAGTTTTTGTAGGTGAAGGAGATGAACTACATTTCAAATAAAATCTCAGTCTAATTAAATTTACAAGTAGGTCTTTGTTTAACTCATGCATTATGTGTAGTGTTTCACTAGATCTTGAAGACGCTGTGAACTTCCTCCTTCGGAATTGTCTCTGGAGATAACTTCTTCTTCAACTGAGACAATTTGTCGTAGTCACCGCCCAAGATTCTAGCAATGACCAAGTCGTCTCTCTCCTGGATTTCTCTCTTCGATTTACCATCGTTGCTCAAGAACTCCACGGCCTTCTCTGTGTCGCCATGGAAGTAGTCTTCCATAGCTCTCAATCTCAATTCCTTCTCGGCCCACTCTGGACCATCGGCTTCCCTCTTCTTCATCTGAGCAGTGTATTTGGAGTATGCAACGAAGGCAAAGATGGGCAAGACGATGTAGAAGTACGGGAATTCCCAGCCTTCGGCTTTCTCAGTCTCACGGACAATCTTCCACTTCAATTCACCAGTCGCCTCATCTTTGTAGGGGATCTTGTCGATGATCTTACCAGCGGCCTTAGTCACGAACTGGAAGTTGGTCAAGTCCTGAGTGTTGTCTCTGTACAAGTCCAAGTGCTCTTTGGGAATACCTGGTAATATGAAGTTCCAGTCGGAGTGGTTTCTCTGGTAGTACAAGTTCTGCAATTCTGCAATTGTCTTGAATTCGGTGTCGGTAGGAACTCTTGGGGTACCGTCGGGGTTGGTGTAGATCTTTGTCACCGAAGAAAGAGAGTCCAACTTGGATCTGATGTCCTTCTCCAACGCCGGGTTGAACTTGCCAACTTTGTGCTTTAACAACGTGCTCAAAGGGAATTTGAATGTGAATCTCATTGTGTGTGTGCTTACAACCTTCTAGGTGGAAATTCGATTTATCGATGGTGCGTAGTAAGCCTTTAACACCTTATCACAAATTAGTGTTTGGTTTTCAAACCGATTTTATTGGTTCAAAAAAGTCCTGGTGAGTCTGAAAATTTTTTTTACTGGTTGTTAAGGTGCAAATTCCATATTGTTGTTTCTACTTGGTGGATCCGAAACCCGAAATTCCCATAATGGCCATCAAGTCAGTGTCCTCCTCAGTATTACTGGCCTGCTGCTTTGCTACTTTTCTCTTCTCTCTCCTTCTAGCTCGCATGCGCTCTTCAAACTCTTCTCGTTTTTTGACGCGTTCCGAAAATGGAACCAGAGTACTTGCCTTGTTCCTATCTCGTATCACTTGAACAATTAAAGCCTCAATGGTCGCTTTAACTTGTTGAATATTAGCTCTCTTTATCCCCTCATCCAATGTTTCTTCGCCTCCCTCATCAACTCCTTTGGTACTGGCTTTCGATGTATGCTGTGGGGAATTGAAATGATCTATTAATGAGAGGTTATCTCTGAATGAGAGATTGCATACCGGGCAAAAGAAACCAAATCGCCTATCTTTGCCGTACGAGGAGTTACTTGACTCGGGGTTTATTATGTTAAAAGTCTTGACCGCCTTCAACAGAGATGCGAGAAGTTTGGAGCGGTGCGCTAGAAACGCCTTGGAAGATTTGTCCGCTAACGTTAGGTCCGCGGTAAGTTCCACTCCATCTTCGTCTGCTTTCCTCTTGTGCCCCTGTGCCTGTTGTGCATATGCCTCGACATCCCACGTTCGCCTACCGTACTGGTCACGGGAGGGTGTATCAGTCATAGTTGAATTGCGACTTTTTTTTATATGCACAAAATGCAAGACATACTAGGTATGCTTTCACGGAAGTCTGGTAAACGTCAAATCGAGAGCATGATGGACTCACCTGATAGAAAAAAACTAAAGGTGTCTGGGCAGCAAGTTAAGGAAGCCTATGAATTCCAAGATCGGTGGCAAGTGAGGCCATACCTAGTCAAAAACATTCCATCACAACCACCCAAAGAAAAGTTAGTCAGAGTGGCAGCCTTTGACATGGATAGCACTTTGATTGACACAAAGTCAGATGTGAAGTGGGGTAAGGGACCTTACGACTGGAAATGGTGGCATAAAACTGATAAGGAATCGCATGTTGTTGCCAAATTACAAGAATTGACAAAAGCGGGATATATCACTGTTATTTTCACCAACCAAGGATCACTTTCTCCAGATCTGAGCCGCAAATCTTGCCAAAATTTCCAATTGAAGCTTGGTCTAGTTATGGATGATTTGAGGAGCCACGGGATAGAAGATGTGTACGTTTATAGCTCTGTACGAGCCCCACCTAAAAAGCAAAAAATACATGCAGCAGACGTGTTGTCGATGAGAAAGCCTGCAATTGGAATGTGGAAGGAGTTCATTAAATATTTACAGAAAATAGAAGTTGAGGTTGATGTTCACAACAGCTTTTTTGTTGGTGATGCTGCTGGTCGGCCTGGAGATCACCTGGACTGCGACCAGAAATTCGCTGAGTCGGCTGGTTTGAAGTTCTCAACACCAGAGGAGTTTTTTTATGATGATGACCTCGATTCAGTCAAGTCAGAGACAGAGCATTCACTGTGATGCTTTTCATGTCATTCGGATACCTACTCTAGGAAGTCTCGTGTTTTCGTATTCGTGGCAAATCTTGTCGTTTGCGAACGCTCAGGATCTTTTTAATCGAGCTGCATCCTCCGCGTGATAAGTTAAGCTCGTTTAAGCCAAACCACCTTCCATCATAACTTCTTTGAATTTCTCATCTAAGCTGTCGTGGATATCCGCAATCTCTGTAGTCTTCCCCACGGTCTTGAAGTAGCCAACTACGTTGCTGATGGATCTGACTGCCTCCGGGTCACCGGATTTAGGCAAGTCGTTCAAAATATCAAAATGAAGTACCAAGCATTGTTGAACGTCCGAAATGTCGTTTTCAAATTTGATAGCCTCGGCGGTAGTCTGTGGGTAATTCTTAATAATGAAATTAGTGTTGAAAGTACCAGACCTGGTATTCAAGAATTGGTTAATCTCCTGCTTGACAATTGCAGTGATAAGGCCGTTGGGGAGCGGTTTGCGCTCTTTCTCCAAGTCTTGCAAAATGTAAGAATATCTTTTACTGTCGTCTTTCCTTTCAGCTTCAATTAATTCTTCTGGGTCAATAACTTTCACCTCTCTGCCTTCGTCCGACTCCTTCAATTTCTTCACTAAGTGGTCCAAAGTGTCTTGTGAGTGAACATATGGCAAGACAAAGAAGCGATAGTTGAGGTTTCTTTCAGATGTTACCAACTTGTGGCGTCTCTTCAATCCAGTACTTTTCTCATACTCCCTGAGCTCATTTTCGTCAACAAACGAAGTTTTTGGCTTTGGTCTCTTGTCCACGTTACTTGAGGCCAAGTACAAGACTCCACATGAAAAGACAAATGTGTAAAGCAAGTACCGAATTCTGGGTGGGCTCTCTTTCTTGCTCGTGGCAAAATTCCTGAAGGAGCTCGCACCGATACGTGAAGGCTGAAGCACCTTCGTAAAGGTGAGAGGTCTGGCGAAGGTCCTTGCAAACATGTTGAGTATGGTTAAGAATTTCTTAACGTTTTCTTTGCCAAATTTTAGTAGTGATTTTGTATCACGTGAGATATCAGTGGTTTGAAAATTTTCCTTCCTTTCCATTTACTGAACTTGTCGCGAAAACAGACTTGTCAAAGACGAGATGTCGTTAGTCCATTTAGCCAACTTCTGCTCACATTTGAAGAACTGCATCAATGTCAACATAGCCACTACGTCCGTTCCTTTCAGTCGATTACACTTGGAGACTGCCTTAGGCTTATACAAAGAAGGTTTCATTTCGCTGGTTCACAGAGGCTCCGTCAACGGTCCAGATTTGAAGCCAGTGGAGGTCACCCCTGACAACATTGCATCCCGCCGTTTGTGGTTGGGCTTGAAGTACCGTGAAAACCAGCCGGTCATCAGAGAAATATCGTTGATATCCAAGCCAGGAAGAAGAGTCAATTTGACGAATATTGAGGTGAAAGCCCTAGCATCTGGTTTGCCTGTCAGATTCATCAAACCTTTACAACCTGCGGAGTCTATATTCATCAAAACAGGTGACAAGAAGCCTAAGGTTTTAGAAATTCAAACGGCTGCTAAGATGAACGAAAGTGGTTTGGCATTATACCGTGTTAAATAGTCCTGTAAATATAATCTACAATGAGATATGCGTAAACATGTACTTCGTAAGTTGTGTTTTTAGTTACAAAGCTACTTTTGGAGATAAACCAGTGTTCCATGGAGTCATGTCAACTTGCCAGTCTTTCCACAAAAGTAACCTTTCTCTGAAATCATTTGTCTCGTTTAAATTCAAGTTCTGCTTCGAAGTGGAAGCAAACTCATTTGTGGTTATTATTGGCTTCGCGGGCTGGACAACGGCAGTAGAAACAAATCCAGAGTGCGCAGATATTTGTGCTTCACAAGCTCCAACGTTCGTCAATGTGGATATTTCTGCTTTAAGTTCCGTGATTGTGTCATTGAGGTCCATTTTAGAGAGCTTAAGGTCTGTGTTTTCATCTCTTAACCTCGAGATTGTGTTCTTCTGCAGTTTTATGGTTTCCTGAAGCTGTTTTATCTCCTCTTCGAGGGAAGAAGTCGATGGTGCATACTTTGAATGTGGATTCGAGTCAGATTTTTCAGTCTTTTCCTCAGTGCTTTTCAAATCAGCTTCCGACTTTGAATCAATCTTGGAACTCGCGCTATTTTTGCTCTCCGTCGCCTCCTTTCCTTCTTGCGATGCGGTCGCCTCCGATTGAGATCCAGTGACTTCTTTCAAGTCTTCCTTCAATGATTCCACTTCAATTGTCACATCCGCGTCTTGTTCGACTGGTGTAACCACCTCAGCCTTTTCGGCAGCCTCAACAATTTCCTTTGAGTCATCCTCTATGCTGGCTTCCTCATCAGAGAGTATTTTGGGAGCATTTTCTGAATCCTCATCGTTATCGTTCTTGTTGTCCACCTCAGGTTCTGGCGTTTCACCGTCTAAGTCCTTTTCCTTCTTTTTACCCTTGCTCTTCTTCTTATTCTTCTTCTTCAAATCGGCAAACTTCTTTTTGGCTGCCTCCAACTTTTGCTCCTTTGTTAGTTCGTTATCGGAGGTGTCTGACATTTTAGGTGCTGTTATCTGTTGAGTACCAGTGCTTTTTTCGATACAAAATGCATTTTGAATTCTTGCATGTTACATTTTGCAGTTTATTGTTCTGTAGTCAAACCTAAGATTAACCCCCTTGAGGAAGGTTTTATGCCCGCATCTCACACAAGAGATGAATCATAGTACAGCTTAATAATACAAATCCGGTGAATGATCACAATAGTACTATAGTGGCATGCTTGAAGATACGCCAGCTCTCAGGCTATTAACTGTGTAATAGTATGCGGTAACCACTAATATTTTCCGATCTTTTATAATCGCTAATTAAACAACGCTCGCCTCACCATAACTCGTAAGCTGTTTGTATTACGTGCATGACGGGGCGGAAATGCTTAACCGAATTAATAACCATCACAGTGGTTATGTCTTCTTTGAGTCAATAGCGTAACATTGTAGCAGCCACACGAACAGCCGTTTGGCTGTCGGCGGCTTTTCTTTTTTTATGCAAGCACGAAATTTGACCTTGGTGGTTGTTGTAATCTCTTCAAGTATGAGCAAAATTATTGTTTAAATGTGTGATGAGAGCCAAGTTTTTTAAGATCATCATACCAAGAAAAGTTGAAGCATGATTGAAGCATTAGTAGATCTGATTTTCTTGAATAAGAGGGACACATGTGAGGTTGATGAGTACGAGAACTCCCATTGGGGTGCTCGTATCTCTGCCATTTTCGTGATTATGTTCACGTCTGGATTGGGTACCTTCTTCCCAGTTCTCGCATCGAAGTACTCCTTCATCAGGCTTCCACCATGGTGTTTCTTCATTGCCAAGTTCTTCGGTTCTGGTGTCATTATTGCAACTGCATTTATCCATCTTTTGGAACCTGCCAATGACAACTTGACAGAGGAATGTCTCGGAGGTGTGCTTCTCACTTATCCGTTCGCGTATGCAATTGCGCTTATGACCTTGTTCATCTTGTTCTTCTTTGAGTTGATTGCTTACAGAATTGTTGACAAGAAGGTCGAAAAGTTTTCTGCTGCTGGGGGTAACGACCACTCGCACTCCCACTTCGGCGACGAGTCCATGTACTTGAAGAAGGACAAGAAGGATGACAAGGGCGACGAGGCCGACTCCGGAAATGCTCTGAGCGATGAAGCTGCCAAGGCCGATCACGACGACACAAATGCTTACCCTGCGCATTTCCTGCACGGACATGAACACCAGGACCCTGAAAATCTTCAGACTTTGGTGAGCGACCCCCTCAAGGAGCAGTACTACGGCCAGCTCTTGTCTGTTTTCGTTTTGGAGTTTGGTATCATCTTCCACTCTGTTTTTGTTGGTTTGTCTCTTGCAGTCGCTGGTGACGAGTTTGTGTCGCTTTACATTGTTCTTGTGTTCCATCAAATGTTTGAAGGTTTGGGATTGGGTTCCAGAATTGCTACCACTGTGTGGCCAGAAGACAAGCGCTACACTCCATGGCTTTTGTGCTTGGGTTACATGTTGACGACCCCAATCGCCATTGCTATTGGTCTTGGTGTGAGAGAGTCTTACTCTCCAGGTTCGCGTACTGCCTTGATCACTAACGGTGTCTTCGATTCTGTGTCGGCAGGTATTTTAATCTACGCTGGTGTTGTTGAGTTGATGGCCCACGAGTTCTTGTTCTCCACTGAGTTCAAGGGTGACGCAGGTTTCAAGAAGATGTTGTGGGCCTACTTCACTATGTGCTGGGGCGCTGGTTTGATGGCATTGTTGGGTAAATGGGCATAATTAAGGAAGAACCCTGATTTTTAGACTAATATGATAACGGTACACTTGACGTCTTCAAGTGGTGATAGAGATCAATGTAGCTTTGTACTTTGTTCCTGTTATTTAGCATGAAAATTAAGTTTGAGAGTTCCTGAAATAATCTTGATAGCCACTCTTCTTTACAGATATGATCAGACAGTTTTCCAGAATAAGACCTAGACAGTTTACGCGTCTCTACAGCGCAAAGTTCACGACAGAGTATACACCAGGACCTCCAAAACTTCCAAAGGAGGAACAAGAAGAGTTTGAAAGACTCCAAAAGGTCGCCGCCTCCCAAATCGCTATTGAGGAGTACAACGACTCTGTAAGCGGTGAACAGACGCAGACGAGAGCGCCAGTGATCCAGGCAGATGGCTCTGATGCACAGAAGGGTACCACAGGAGGCTCAGACGTCGGGTCCTTCGCGATGTTGAAGATCATTCCAGAATTCGAAGGCGACGTTAATCCGAAAACCGGAGAAAGAGGAGGACCAAAGCAAGACCCTTTGAGACATGCCAACGAGTGGGCATTCAACGGCAGAGTGACGGACTTTTGATTTAAATATCTTTGGCATCAAGAACACGAATCATTCACTACTAATCTTGATCAAAAACCCCTCACGACATCCCACAGCCCACTTGTCTCCGACATTTTCATCACTACATTGAAGTCATGAACTCGGACTGTTCGGACCATATATTATAGCATGTGGTGAATGCGATACGGATTTTGTCAGCGAAATCATTCAGTTCATTCAAAATCCTTCAGGATGTGGGCTCCTACCGGTGACACATTTTTGTTAGATCTAAGAAATTTTTAAGAAAATTGAAGTGTAGAATTTGTCACTCCAGATGGTTCATGATGGACTTCGACCCTCTATCCCTTTTCACACCTAGCAAAGCTACGGAACAGCCCTCAGGCGACGTGGAATACGAGCGACTTGAGCCTCAAGGCACTAGCTTTGAAGTAGAAGATGACGCGCAACTTGAGCCTTTGCATTACCTTGATCTACCCATGATGCAACTTCAGCCCTCAGCGGAAGCACTCAAAGTCTTCTTAAGTTTGCTTTCACCAGGTGAAATACTCAACTTCGCACCAGATGACCAATTGGAAGCTGAGTCCATAGTAGAGGAGGAGGTTTTCAAAGCGAAGAACATAACTCAGCATGAATTGGATCAAAGTCTCTTGTGGTTCGAGTTTAAATGCCCCAGACTCAACTCTACAAAAAAGCTAGCATACGTGCCATCTTTGAGTGGTCTGCTCAAACAAAACTACTCGTCTGAGTATAATCGTTTTCTCACAAGTATCATAGCAGACGATTTGCATTGGGTGGATGAAGGAAAGCGAGAAGTTATTAAAAAGGAGGCATCACTCAGGTTGAGCGAAAACTGTGGAAGAAGTGCACAACCAGACCGGGTCAGAAAAATAGTCATAGAAGGTCTTTCGAAGTACCTTCCAAACGAAGACAGCATTTCGCTAATGGAACCATCTCTTACAAGTGACAATCTAGGATTGAAAACTTGGGGATCGTCGCTCATACTTGCAACACGCTTGGTTCAGAACCCGAAGTACTTGAGAGGTGAGCCTTTGGAATTGGGCTCCGGAACCGGGTTGGTTGGTATTGTGAGCACTCTTCTTGGCTTCCCAACAATATTGACGGACCTCAGAGAAATCACCCAAAACCTACAGCATAACCTTGAAATCAACTCCATCAAGTCTCGGGCTTACGAATTGGACTGGAGAAACCACTCTACCTTCAGGATCTACGACGAGAGGAAATTCTCAACCATATTGATTAGTGACCCTATCTACTCATCCCAACATCCTCTCTGGCTTGTGGATACTATAGACGAGTTCTTTGATCTGTCAGATGCGGACGCTAGGGTACTCCTAGAAATTCCTTTGCGGCCAAAGTTCGAAGACGACAGGGTACTTTTGTGGGATTTATTTAAAGAGCGCGGATACGTAGAAGTGGAGCATGCAGTGGAAGATGGATTCGACGATTTTGGAGCTATGAACTTTTGCTTTAAGATGTACCAAAAGGAATCAATATAGATTTAAATTTAACTAGCATATTTGTATGTAGCCTATAAATAGTTCTTCAAACCCGTCAATCTTTCGATAGCGTCCTCTAAAATTGAGTCATCTTTGCAAACGGCAAATCTAAGACACTTCTCCAAACCGTGCCCGTCTCTGTTTCTAAGCTGAAGGAATTCGGTTGGTGGGATGCCGACGACACCTATTTCCTTAATCAACCAGTAGGCCAATTTGAAGTCGTCTGGGCGTGAAGCGATTGCGTCTGGGAAAATGTAGTCTTTAGGTATCTTCAATTTGCTGAAGTTGACCAACAAGAAGTACCCGCCTTCGGCTACCGTGTAAGGGAAACCCAAGTCGTCGAAAACCTTTTGGAATAACTCGTACTTTTTAGCGTATTGGTCTTGGGTAACCTTGAAGTAATTTCTCAGTTCAGCTTCTACGAATGCTTCTGCGACAGCCTGCTGTAAGGGGGTAGGAGTACAGAAGTTGATTCTTGTATGGGCTGCCGTCACATACTTGACCAATTCAGGCGGGCCCTGTACGAATCCAACTCTCCATCCGGTTGCAGCAAAAGATTTACCAGCAGATCCCACGGTCAAAGTTCTAGCAGCCAATTCTGGCAAAGCTTTCAAATTGGCCGGGCGTGGGAAGGTTGGTGTATAGTACAAGTTCTCGTAAACTTCGTCACTGACAAGGATCAAGTTGTTGTCAATTGAAATCTGGCCAAGCTTGAGCAACTCTTCTTCGGTTGCGATCTTACCGATAGGATTGTGAGGAGTGTTCAACACTATCATCTTCGTTTTCGGAGTGATGGCAGCTTCAAGTCCCTCCCAGTCAAACTTCCAATCGTCACCAGTGACGTTTTCCGAATTGAGCTTCTCTGGGTACTTGATTCCTACGTACTTGACCTTGGCCCCGGTCATTTCAATGTTGGGAATGTATTGGTCGAAGAATGGTTCGAAAACCACCACCTCGTCGCCTGGTGTTAAGAACCCAAAAAAGATGGAGAACATTCCTTCATTCGCTCCTGTCGTGATCTGCACTTCATTCACGTCGACTTTTCTCCCATAGGCTCTTGTGTAGTGGTTGGCGACTTCTCTCAACAAGTTGGGGTTTCCTCTAGCGTGAGCATATTGGTTGAACTGTGGCTTTTTCAAGGCTTCAGTGACTGCCGCAGTGGCAAAATCAGGAGGGTTGTAAGAGAAAAAGCCTTGTCCCAAGTTAACAATGGGCTTTCCCAGCTCCTCTTGAGCCTGGGCAGCAGTCTCGTTAATCAATGACCATACATCCTTCTGGCCTGGCTTAAAGTGGAAGTAAGGGTTGTGCAATGATTCAGGGGTTGCTTTAGTCGACATGATTCTTCGGTGTATATTTGTCAATGGCCTCTTAAACATTAGAAGCACGCGAAAAACAGACATGGAGGTTATCTTTATACTTTATTGGCTATCTACACAGTTATCTCTCACGTGATTGATGACAATCTAAAAAGTTTTATTAAGCCGTTTTGCGCTATATGGAGTCGTTTCCTGAAATGAAGTTGGCGAGGTGCAGAAGAGAGTTGAACGACGATGAGTCATAGCCCTCTTCAATTTGCCATGGCAAATCGCTGTCATTCTTGTTTATGACCCCGCACGAATAGCCTGTCACCAACAATCCTGGTGGCCTCGATCCGCATGCTTCCACACATGCAGCAACCTTGCTGAGAGTGGTTCTGATAATTCTTTGGTCGGGACTTGAAGCTCTCTCTATAATTGCGACGGGAAGGCTAGGATCCCAGTCTTTGAGCTCGATCAACTGAGGGATCAATTCAGCGATTCTGTGCAACGCCATGAGAAATACCGTTGTTCTCGTCTTTACGAATTCGGGGAGGTTTGGTAATACTCCGCGCCGGCCGGTACCGGTGCAGATCAAAACTTGATCCGCAACTTCTCTATGTGTAACCGGGATGTTAGCAACAACGGGAGCAGCCAACGCAGATGTGATTCCAGGTAATACCACAGGAGTGAATCCCTTGCCTGCAAAGAAATTGTACTCCTCTCCACCTCTGCCAAAAATGTAGGGATCGCCTTGCTTCAACCGCACAACCTTCAAACCCTTTTGCAAGCCGTCCAATCCCATCCGAAGAAGCTCTTCCTGTGCTCTTTCTGCATTTCCGGGGAATTTCTTAGCAATGTAGACTTCAGCTCTCTTCTTTGGAATAAGATCAAGCACCTGTTGGGGAACCAATTTGTCAGCCAAGATCAAATCTGCGGTGTTTATGAGATGCAAAGCACCGAGAGTCAAAAGTGATACCGATCCGGGGCCAGCACCAACTAAATATATGGAGCCATTTGGTTTCTTGGTTACGGTTTCAGCTGCAACTGCGGTACTCGCTTGTTCAACGTATGAGTTACGCAAGTCATTCAAAGAGACACTAGCCAATTTTTTCAATGGGTAGTATTCCACTATTTGGCTCAAGAAGCGGCTTCTCTGTTGTCTCTTCTGTTCTCTGGTCATGTTGAATTCCTCAACCAAGGCATTCAACTCCTTTGTGTTGGAAACGTCATCCTCGTGTTCTCCAATCTGGAAGTCTATGTCATCTTCTGCCTGTATGATTTTGCGCAATTCCCCTACGCGGTTGCAGATCTCTGCAACATTAGGAGGTAATGAATGTACCAACTCTCTTTTGATTCTGGAGGCAAGCTTGCATCCCTTTCCACCCGTTGTGACACCAAACTGGAAATCTCCGGACTGGTAAGATGCCAAAAGCGTGAAGGTGGAATACTCTGGAGAGTCTGATGTGTTGATTGGGATTCTGTTGGACGTACAGAATGCAAAGATAGACTTTTTCAACTCTTCTTGAGCGATTGGTAATGCAACAAAAACTCTATCCACGACTCCTTGTACGTCCTCTCTACCAGAGGATCTCAATTTGCAAGTTATTTCATCAATCTCCAAAGATGTTTCGATGGTCTTCACTTGAGGGTTCGAGGACTCGGTGTTGGTTGAACCTTTACTAGTTATCAAAACTGGGGTAGCTCCAGCTTCTATGCACGATTTTATTCTGAATGCGGTCGCATTTGTGGTTCCTATAATCACATGGACTTCACTTTTGCAGTTTATGGCAGCTAATAGGTTGGTCATCGTGTGCTCCAAGTGGCATCGTGATTCTGTAGGTATCTTATATAGCTGCAAAACCAAAAAAAAAATCGTAATCGATATTGCCCAATGTCACGTGTAATCCTCAGATTACTTCTGTTGTTTGGCAATTGGTCATCACAGATATTACTGATTATGTAATGTAGTCGATTATCAATATATTACTTAACCATCTCAATCAGGTTAATATTACGTAATGTCCTCTCGTGATGATGGCCCAGGTATCAGGCTACTGAAAAATACATCCAAGAGTTAGTATCGGCATGGCAAAGAGACACTTAGGATTGGGAAAGTCTTATAAAGCAAAGAAGCAAAAGACTGAGGCTGAGGCCAAGGAAGTCACTCCTCCAAGCAACGAGATCACTGTTGAGTTGAACCAAGAAGCGGATGCAGATGATGAAGTTGCACAACTTACTGCGTTGTGGAAAACCTACCTCGATTCTGAGAAGGAGAATGAGTTGGTAGTTAACGGAATTGTGCACGAGTGTGACAGATTGTTGAGGAATTCAAAGATTGGAGGCAACAAAGATGGTGTGGACTTGGAAGGAGCATTTTTCGCCATCTATGCATTGGCTCTTGCAGAATTAGCCAACTTCAGTGCTGGTGACCAAGTCAAGGTTGTCGAGTTCTTCAACGCTGCTGTTGAGAGAGCAGATTCTGGTCTTGAGCACCACGAAAATGCTGTCGACTTATTGTTCGCTAAGGGAAAGATCTTAATTGACAGAGTAATTTTACAGCACATCTCTCAACTTGATGCCGAGTCCAAGATTGGAAACGAATTCCCACTGTTAGAAAAGCTTGTCGATGAAGCGTTGAGTGTCTATGAAAGTGCTCAGACGTCAGCAGAAAAGAAGGGCCAATACGAATACTTTGACACTGAGAATTTCAAGTTTTTGGAGGCTCTTGACGACTTGGTGGACATGGCTGATAAATTTGGCCAGGAGGATGACGATCAGGAGGATGACGATGAAGAGGAAGAGGTACAGGTGCAACTTTCAAAGGACCACCCACTCTACAAAGTACAGAAGACCAACTCGTACAGTAAATGGTGGAGAGAGCAGAGTCTCAAATTTTTAGAGCACATTGATGTGCAATCTAAGAAGAGTGAGAAGCAGGAAGCACAGGCTCTCGCATCTTTGCGTAGAAAAGTTTGTGAAAGAATTGGAAGGTCTTATTTGAGGGAAGCAGAGGCCCCTACAAGTGTATTCACCGCCCTCGCCTACGATGACGACTTGGAAGACGTCAAGGAGTTGGAAGGAATGGACCAGAAACAGGCACAGACTCTTGCAATAGATTTGACCTCGAAGGCTTTGAAGTATTTGAAGCAGGCCCAAGATGAAGAGGACCCTGATTCTTGGGCAGACTACGCAGAAGCCATGATTTCAATGGGAAACTTGCACGAAGTTGACAGTGAGGAGCAAGAGAATTTATACAAGAAGGCTGAGAAACTTCTCAACAAGGCAAACAATGCCACTAACGGGAAATACGGGGACGCGTTGAAAAACTTGCTTCAAGAATAGAGAGTATATAGTAAAAATGGACGCTTTTGTTTAGTTCTCTGAGCACTTTAAATTTCGGAGCAGGAAGTTACACGGCAATTTTTTTGATCTTTTGGTCCGCTTTTGATAATTTTGACGAAATTGGCTCAAAGTCAATAGAAAATGGTCATTTTCTTGCAATCGATTCATTAAAAGACGTAATGCATTAAATATAGGGAACTAAAAGATATAGAGAAGTGAAGCTAGCACAACCGCTCTCGCTGAGAGCAGCGTTTAGCAATGTAGATCCGGAGGGTAAAGTAAAGTCTATAAACTGGACGTATTCGGAACGCTGTCGTAAGGAATGTGACCTTCTCAAATTACACTCTGCTCACCATAGTTCTCTCGCTGTTCAACTTCATGGCATTTCTCTCATGTGCGCTGTCCTTGCAGAACTGTAAGCCTTGGCATAAGTGGTCCTCCAATAAGCGGTGCTTAGCACAAAACTTACCGGAGCAGTGGCTGCAGTCGCCCACCATACGCAAGGGAGCGGAGGCACACGATGCAAAAGAGCATCTATTCTTCTTCTTTGTTTTCTTTGGGGCGCTGGTGCTTTGTGAAGCGGTGTCGGCGGCGTCACTCATGAGGATCACCGCATCGTCACTATGTATGTTGAACTCCTCCAAGCGCTTACTTTCCGGAGATAATCTGATTCCATTAAATATAAGTTTGAAATCTGTCGGAAGCTTGGATGCCAGAGGACATTCAGATATGGCCAACAGCCTGAGTTGCTCCACAGTCGACTCCTCCGAAATTGAGAGGACGTAGGACACTTCGGTAGATAATCTGATGGTTACTTGCATTTTGGCAGAAGTTGGGATTTAATGTATGGTTTGTTAGTCGAGATACACTGGGTGGTATAATGAGTAATTTACCGAGGTTTGCTCAAGGAATGGGACACCGGTATCTATATATATTGAATTATGTGGCAAAAAAAGAAATGCTAACCACAGCATGAGTTTGATCGAACACCAGTACAAAGGAACACAACCTTGCTGCTCCGTAACAGGGCGGGAAAGCCGGAGAGTAAACATCAAAAATGTGTGATTCACAAATCAGCTCAAGTGTACGTGATAGATCCAGGTGGAGTCATGGGTGCTCATACCATCATCCCAAGCATCCTTCCGTTTGATAAATAATGCGACTATGATCGCTTTTCTTTTTTGGGAATTTGGTCAGAGATAGCGCATAAGAAAAATAGATAATGAAATCACGGAAACATCGCTCTAAAATATGGAAACTACATGATGGAATAACAAGGCGAAGAAGAGCACCTCACGGTGTTTGTATTATTTCTTTTTTCGTCGATGGTCTTCCTTAATTGGCTTTACGATCGTACCGTGTTACCCAAAGCAAAAGATGCGATTGAGTCACTCGGTATTGTAATGACCTTTTGCTTAAGTAATACTTCGTAACACAAACCCAACATATGAGTACAAGTTGACATCACGCCCCGCATGCCCCAGACCCAAAAAAAGGCTCGCTGTTACGTTTGTATACCCACCCGTTTATTGCTCTCTATTTACCCAAATTTTATACTTCACCAATTCGGTCGTATATTGTGCTCCCGAGCACCTGGCACCGGGAGTGATTCAAAATGAATCTAATGCAAATTGTACTCTCTAACGTCGATAGGAGAATTCTGGTTTTGTCTGACGACCTTTCTGACTTCATTGTGTTTCGCGTCTTCCTTTCTCTTGACCACATTCTCATCATCGAAAGTGATCTTCACCTCCTCTCGAGCTCTCAATGTCGGCACTATTGGTGTAAATGTGGGTGTCAATGTTGAAAAAGATGGGGTGCCAGAAGCACCAGTAATGGTGACGACTGTTGGAGTGCCCTTTAACTCAAGGTTAGCTGGAATTGGAGTTGCGGTTGCCAATGAGACAAGTGTAAGGAGTGTGAGTCTCATGATGAATGTCTATAGTAGGATGTAAGGAATGGTGAGGTGATTGGTCTTTCTTTATTTAATGCTGAATGAATGTCTAGATGTGCTTCTCAATCATGTCGTCTTCTTCAAGGTATTTATAAGTCCTTTGGGAAACTGCCCCGATTTTTTTTGGCGTAGTTATCCCTTTGCGGGCTGAGGGGCTTGCATAAAATCATCCCTGCTGGAAAAATGTTTCAGTTAGGCCGCGTTTGCAGTATTGTAGTGAAGGAGCCCCTAGATTGTTCCATGAATGTTTGAAACGCTATGGCCCCCTTGTCTATGCCCACATGGTAACTTCATTCCAAAATTAATAGGCCGACCTTCCACAGCCGGCCCTGAACAAATCACTGAACCAGGCGAAGCTTACACGAGCAGTGCAAAGCCCTGATGAACCTGGTTAGCATAGACATTTATTGTTCTCACACTTTTGCTTGTTCCCTACATAGAATATAACCAGCATTGCGTTGCTTTCACGTACATTGGGCTGTGTGGGCTATTTTGATTGACTTCACGTTGCACGACCATGCCTTGGTGCCTTCAGGGACAGTGTTTTTATTTACCTTACGCGTGGACCTACATATGATGCCCAGGGCATCGTTTCTTTAAGATTGGTAATCATTCCCTTGAAAGATAACACAAAAGCGTACGATCATGCCTTTCTTTTCCTTGCACCGCTCGTTCCCGGAGCAACATCAGGCTTTCTGTCAGCAATCAATTCTTCGTAGTCAGCCTCCTTAGCGGCATCGGGGTGCTCATTGTGCATATCATTATTGGAATTGTTCTCGGAGGGCTTTTCTTTACCAGTATGGTCAGATTCGATATCTCCGCCAACCTGGTCGTCTCTATTTGGGGTGGAGAAGATTTGGATGTCGGCCAAATTGTTGAGGTTGAAGTCATCCGCAGATTCGTCCGAGGAGATACTTGCTAACAGTTCCTCATCTTCGCGTCTCACGTCGACGTAGTCAGACTCCAATTCCTGGAGGTTATACTCACGGTAGAAGAGATCGTAATCCTCGAACATATCAGGACCATACTTGTGACAAAACTGATTAATGCGGTGACTAAGATCTCTGCGCATCTCTTTCAACTTGCCAACTTGAACTCCCAGAACGTGATGGCTAAACATGGAGATGAATAATGGTGGAAGGGCCTTGTACAGGTCCACACCCAATTCTCCAACTCTGAGTGACGCGTAGGTGGTGAAAACCGCCCACGCGTAACACATTGCAAATATTCCTGCAGTGCGGGTATACCCCAGGGTTTCGATGCGCAAAATATCGTTTCTCTTGATGATAATTGTACCGATGACGGAGTAAAATACATAGAGGCACGGGGCTAAAGCGAGGGCCACCATGATCTTCCAAGTGCCTAGTACATCTTTCGCTTTGAGTTTTACCGTCGAAGCCTCCAAAGCTTCCTTGGCTTTTTTACGAGAGATGAGGTGCGCAGTTATGAAGACTGGGCTGAAAAGTATGGCCCCGGGCAAGCTCAAAGATGTGAAGACGGCACATTTGAAGAATATCTTAAGGAACCGCAACGCCGTATTCAACCTGCTTAACGAGTTTAAGGATTCCACCTGATGGTCGTGGAGACCATAGTTGTGTAGCTTCTTGTTGTATGTCGTGACTGCCTTTCTAAGCTCAATCATATCTGGTTGATCGGCATACTTCGTATACCCTTTCACTAGTCTTCTATCCATCTCAACCACCAATGGAAGCGGGATGTTATCTCTCAGCCCCGAAGTGTACAACCTTCTTGCAGCTTGTAATGCCATCAACGTATCATAGTCGTCACAGGTAACGGTGACTTCCTTAAGGCTCATAGTGATAGCATCCAAGAGCTTCCCCAGCATTTCACGCGAGTTCTTGTTGTATGCCTGTGCCATGCTTGCGCCAACCTCAATTGGCTTACCAAATTCTATTACAACTCTTGATCTGAATTTGTGGGGATGGAAGTAGTTGAGGCCAACAGGTATGACCTGTACTGGGGTGACGTCATCTGATTCCTTCAATTGAGAAGCCACTGCTCCAAGGGCCATGATTGCAACACCCGGTTTCAAAGGTAACAAGTCCGGTCTATCGTGCAGACCGCCTTCAGGGAAAATGCCCAAGACTTTGCCGCTGTTCAAGTGGTTGAATACATTATTGAAGACCTTATTGTTATCAATGTGCGGCGCTATTTTATAAGCCGTACCTTCTGCGAGAACTCGTTGGATCTTCTTCTGTACTTCCTTATTGGACAGCTTGAATGGTTTTTTTAATGTTAAGTGTGTGTCGTCCTCGATGGATTCCACTTGCGCACTGCCCAAGGACTGTGGCAAACCAAGTAGACCTTTCACCATAACATCCTTCGAGAACTTGGTATCCTTCCCAATGACCTTCAAATTGTCGTCCCCATCAATCGTAATTGTTCCCAGACCAAGCTTCAACAAGTCTTGTGCACGCTCCACCGGAATTGCTCCACAGAGTTTTGCACATGTCCCGATGAACGGTCTTTGATACGATTTATTTGCTATCAAAAGCGAGGCATGTCTCCCGCAAAGCTCACGAACCTTGGACATTACGACAATTGCGTCAATGAACTGGTTATGGTGAGGTGCCACCACGAAGATCAAGGGGCCAGAGCGTGGGATGTTAATGGAACCCCTGCTTCTAATGTCCCTGAAGAACGTGTGCACCACCATGTTGAAGAAGGACAATACCAAGTCGAAAAGGACATCGGCGAATATAGTAGCGACTTTAGCGCTGAAGGACCGCGTGCGTGGAGTTGCTGTCATAGGTTGTGATGTGATCTAGTAATTGCTGCCAATCTCAAAAATATTGGGGGAAAATCAAGACAGTTGCGAGGACACCAATTGATGACCACTGATAAAAGGCTGATTTCAATCTTAATTACAATAGGTATACAATGACTGAACCTTATATATTCTAAATATCTCATCTTTTCTTCAATTTCGGTTGGAAAGAGTCTGAAGCCCCCTTTTCGAAGCGGAACTAGTCCTCACCAGCAGGCACCTCATCCTTTAAAAACTTGATCAACTTCAACCGCATTTCCGTTCTATCATCGCCTCTCAATGTATCCTTAACAAAGCTGACGTCAACGTCCAATTGCACCATTTGCAAAGAAGCTTTCAATATTCCGCACAAGATTTGGGAGTACCATAGTTCCTTTTGTATCTTTGCATCCGTGGTCACAGGCAATTCCACGAATTCTGTAAGCGGGTTTGGATCTGGTATCACGAGCGTGAAGCTCTTGGAGTCATTGGACCAGTTTTCAACCGATGGCGTTATGTTCAAGAACAATTTAAACCCAACCTTTGAAATGATCTCTGCTGTTTCTTTGAAGCTTTGACATCTCTTGACACCAGTCTTGGCAAGAAGCTCCTCAATCAAACGCAATCCTATGTTGTAACCCATTTGATCAAGCAGCTTGTTGACCTCTTGGTAGTTGTTGTTGAAGTCTCGACATAATTGTGCAACTACTGACCCATACGTCAATGTGAAAAGCTCAGAGTTCTGAGTGTTAGTAAAATGAAGTCTTCAGAGCTACCTATTCGGCGATACATACTATCTTCTCAATATTATTCTTCCATATTTCGTCAGTATTATACCTGGTCTTTGACATTATGGGGAGGATTTATCAAAAAATTGATTTTCAGGTGTCGCGTTAACAAGGACACATATTGCAGGAAGACTTTTGCATTTAACTTTTGCTCGATTATCTGCTACGATGTTACACGTTCAATTTTATACTGATCGCTATTTATCTTCATTAATGGATTTCGATATCTAATCCGCATTATATTATACTTAAATGTCTTTCTTTGTAGTTTTCCTCTCCTTCTTAGCCAAAAACTCCTTGTACTTCTCTAGTGTGATTTTCTCTTGCATGACCTTGTAGTCCTCAACAAACTTGTATTGGGTGTCGAAGAATCTGTCCCAAATGGTGAAAAATGGTTGCGAAAAGTTGTGCTTAATTCCCCATTGTTGATGGTGTATATCGTGGTAGATAGAGTTGTTTGGGAACACAATCTGGAACAAATCAAAGGGAAGCTTATATCCACAGTGGTCGTCGACGGTTTTCAAAGTTGCAAAGGTATACAAGAATATGGATTCACGGTGGCTTAGCTGAGTCACGAGGGATGCAATTCCTGTGCCTAAAGTGTCGAGGAGGAAGCCTTCGAAAGGGTCATTGTATAATGCGCCAATCGCGTAAGGGACGTAAAGCCTGTGATGTCTTGAGTGAAACCTTCTGTATAAGCTCTTATTCACATGCATCAAGCGGTGTAACCAGAATTGCCATGTGTCAATGATACCAAAGGCAATCACAATGCGCAAAAGAGACCACCCGTACATGTACCCGTAGTACACAACAGCGTTGGGCACGAACGAGGGAAGATACTTGTGTTTGATGTTCCACATAGTGTACATTTCGTGTCCAGTCATGGGGATCGGGTCATACATGAGGACGGCATAGCCGACAATAGACTGAATAATTTGCTGCAAAATGACATCCTGTATCACAGACAGCAAGGTAGCCTTATTCCTCAGTTGTTCTTCTTCACTTGGGTGGATGCGAAACTTCTCTGCCAACTCGTAGACGTCTATGATGTGGAAAAACGTACCGTATACCCAATACGCGATGATGGGTGCCGCGAGTGCAACAACGCCATCCGGTATTCCCGGTATTAAAGAAGGCTTCGCCGTAAGGTTGAGAGCAGGCTGATATGTTGGCTGGGACAAGATTGCCGAGAAGTTTTCTGGCGGGGCCATCATGGTTGAGAATTGCGTTAGTTGGTCCATATTTGTTTTTGTTCTCTGCTAAATATTTCAGAGCAAAATAAACTATATATATATGACATGCACCGGTTCCGATGATAGGAGTATATTTTCTTTTTTCTTGTATTTTTGATGTAGGGGCCCCCCAGGAAGTCCGTCTCGTCGGGAGTTTTCTTGCTTTTGAAACAAAATTGACGAAACGCGCTTTGGAGCGGTTATAATTGAACGGGAGACGGTCAATTACTAATTATTGAGACGCTTGCTTGTGGTGATTGTGTTAGTGTGGTCATGTCATGTAATGCTCAAAGAAAAAAGAAATTTCAAAGTATAGAAGAAGTCTCATGTGATGAATCACCTGATTAGTAGTTTCGGTTAACGTGATGGCAATGATAATAGTGGCTATTGAACGTCACACAACGACGGTGGCCGATCTCATAACTCGTAATAAAGCCAAAGCGAACCAGCCCGAAAATCACGCAATTTGTGCAGTATGAGGTGCTGCAGTATGAGGTGCTTAGAAGTCTTTAAGTGCACATCGTATTGCGGCACTCCACTTCATTTTACTGTATTGGGTGTTTAGATGTCCCTTCACTATTGCGGTACGGGTGTTTAGATGTCCCTTCACTATTGCGGTACGGGTGTTTAGATGTCCCTTCACTATTGCGGTACGGGTGTTTAGATGTCCCTTCACTATTGCGGTACGGGTGTTTAGATGTCCCTTCACTATTGCGGTACGGGTGTTTAGATGTCCCTTCACTATTGCGGTACGGGTGTTTAGATGTCCCTTCACTATTGCGGTACGGGTGTTTAGATGTCCCTTCACTATTGCGGTACGGGTGTTTAGATGTCCCTTCACTATTGCGGTACGGGTGTTTAGATGTCCCTTCACTATTGCGGTACGGGTGTTTAGA